>CM060591.1:42196463-42526463 GCA_030578255.1 Tiaroga cobitis | reverse complement strand
CCCCCAATTTTACCCATTGTTCATAATTAACCAGCACAAATTGAAATTATAACAATGGGTAAATCTGATAAATGACAGAGCAATTCATCACATCAAATATACTCTTTAATGTTATATTTCAAAATTACAAATATACAAATTACAAAAATATAACAAATTGCTCCAAACAGTTTGGAAAAACAAATCTTTTTGCATTTTGAATTATTGTGTGGTGGGACATTGTGAACAAATGGACATATTAGAGTATGTGTGTGAGAGTGTGTGTTTGTGTGTGTGTGTACACAATCCAGCTTATAAAATGTGTTTTGTGTTGTAAGTGTTTGTTGCAAATTTTGATGCCTTGCAACCTTTTTAGGGGGCTTACCCTTTGGTGCCCAGAATGATAAAATATATTTTCGCTTTTTCCCTGACATCTTTGAAAAATACAAATGCAATGGCAATGATTAATGTATGTTTTGACAGGATATAAAATATTACCCAGAGAAACACTTTGCTTTCATACATGTAGCCTTAATGTAACTAGAAAGACTATTAATACAGTATAATATATCATTTAAAATAAAATGAAGAAATGCATCTTCATTCCTTCCCATACCCACTAACATTTCCCTTAGTTTCAGATAACGTAAGCTAGCCAAACTGAGCCAAAGCTTCTGGCCTGATTGCAAAGTAGTTGTAGAGTTTTTGACTGCATCAATAATAATGTATAGGATGGGCTATATATTAAATCTTCTAGTCTAAAAATGTTAGACGAGCTTTCTTCCAATTTACCTTCTCCATCACTACGTGTGTTCGCGCGATGTTGTTGGTTACCTAACGAACGTACGGAGGCCGAGAATGTTCCGTCAACTTCCGCGTATTCGCTGCTTCGCGCATCTATGATGCCTAGCTAGTAACGAACGCAAAAGACTGGTTAGGGAGATTATTTATTTTTTGGTAAAAATATTAATAAGAAAAGCAGTCCAGTACTTCCAGTAGGCACGGCCACAGCAACAATCAACAGCCAGAACAACAGCCCAGGAAAGTTATAATGAGTTGAAGCAGCTGTTTTTTTTTGTTTGTTTGTTTGTTTGTTTGTTTGTTTGTTTGTTTGTTTTGTTTTTTGGGCATTTTCCATTTCCTCTTTGTTTGTAAAAGAGGTCCACAGTCATCAGTGGAACTCTCTTAATTTAAGGAAAAATTAAATAAAAATAAAATGGCCTCTAAGGGTACAAGCCCAACTGTTGCCAATTTAATTGTAGGTGGATTCTGAGTAGGATTTCGGCACTGCATCAAATGCTATTGAAATCCTTCCAATTGTTACCTGAAGCCATAAACCTACATCGATGTAGTGATGTACAGATGGCACTTGTCTAGCTAGCTATCAGCAATACAGTATGTATATATTGCAACGATCTATCTACACATGGAGTGCTTGTCAAAGTATTCTGTCACCATAGCAACTGTGGGTCTATTTTTTTTTCCAGATGGCCAGTGAGAAATAAGAATGTCTTGATTTTCATCTCCTTATGGCAAATACTGTATTTCAGTCCACAGATGCACTTTACGGAACATAATATCCCCAATAATATTTCTCCCACACAATATCCTTTTTCAAGAACGGGCCAAAGGACTAGACTCCAGAGCTTTTTTTTTTCTTTCTATTTTTTTCTTTCTCCATTTTTTCTAACCGAGAAGACCAAAATAAACTGGTGTCTTAAAATAAACATCATGACAAATGGTGTATAAAATAAAACATAACGGAACAAAAAAACAGTCACAGTTTATGCAGCCATTTCTTTAAAAAAAAAAAAGGTTCAGTGGGATTCTAAAACCTCAGGGTTCTTGACTCAATTTTAAAGAACCCTATATTCCAAAAAGGTTCTATATAAGGAAAAATGTCTTACATGAGTGAATAATACTTTAATGTTTAACAGGTTGTTTATATTAAATCCATAAAATGATTATTTCTATGAAGTGCCTGGCAGAACCCTTCAAGGTTATATATAGAGCCTTTTCTTTTAAGAATTAGGTAAATCTGAAATGTTTGACTGGCTTTAGTAAAAGCTCATAAAACCGATGCAAAGAAGCAACAGAAAACATCGCTCAGCTGCTCAGTCTCCTTCACAGCAAAATGGCACTGAACTCACCTAAAACTCGCACTATAGGGTCACACCATCCCACACGGCAGAAGAAAAAAGAACACGCACACACACGCGCACGCACGCACGCACGCGCGCACACACACACACACACAGAGCCGGATTAACGCAAAGGCAAACTAGGCAAGTGCCTAGGGCCCGATCGGTGGGATAGGGCCCAGACAGAGGGACAAAAATAAAAAAAAATGTACAAATGTCATCTCGTTCAGGCGGCGATAATAGGCCTACACTCGAGTTTCGGAGTCGGGATAGACGGAATTGTCATTTGCATGGGCCAGCATTGCATCATGAGTAACTACAGTTTACCATTTGCACGTCTTAAGTCTTACCAGTTTAAACATTCACGCGATCTTAAACTATTCGGTAGGCTATAGGCCTACTTGCGCGCTGTCTGAGAGATGTTTTTGCGCGCTGTCTGAGAGATGTTTTTTTCTGCACACATACAAGCCGCCTCACAAGCTCGCGGGTAACAACAGTTATTTTTCGTGGATTATATCGCTTTAACAGTCAAAAACATGCGAAAATTATGTCAATTTCGGTCTTGGTGAGTATCCTCTAAACACAGTCGGTTATGTCTTCAATAAGCATAGGCTACATCGCACGTGACCGTATAATGTTAGTGGCTACAAGATCTGTGCACGAGCTCTTACAGTGACAGCAGCCGTGCCTGTCATTAATTTGGTTGTCAAAACAACAAAACATAGCTTTCATTTTAAGGAATCAGGATTAATATCCTATGTATTTAATTTAGTTCTCAGGACTATAACACTACCCAGTGTTATTTTGCATTTGATTAGGCCTACTTTATTCAGTCTCTGTAGTACTATTTCTGAATACTGGTGTCAGACCTAAGCAAAATCTTTTCTCTTTATAGGTTTCTTTATTCTATTGTACTTTTGTGCTACTTTTTTTCAATTTAATTCAAAGATTGAAATCAAGCTTCCTTGAGTTGCGTAAATTCTTAAGAACAAAATTACCCCATTGGGAGATAAATGTAGGCCTAAATAAAAAAGTCCCCCCCCCCCCCATTTTGCAAAACGAAATTCAGGCCCTGCTGACAAACAGTTTATGACATCCTTCCAGAATTTCTGTATATCAGAACATTCCCATGGACAGTGAATTAGAGTTCCTTTCTAATTTTGGCATTTTGTACATATCAGGAATATTGCTAGACATATGATTGAGTTTTTCAGGTGTTATATAAACCCTTGTCAACCATTTATACTGTAATAATTTAAGCTGCATGTTTATGATTTGTTTTTGCGCCTTTAAACATGCTTCAGTCCATTCAAATTCCTCTATTTCTTCTTGAATGTCTTTCCTCCATGCGTTTAATTTGTCTACAGCAGACTCTTTAGAGTTAAACATTATTAAATTATAATATTTTGACAATTGGCCCTTTTCACCTCTTTTTCCAATTATTTCCTCTATTAATGACAGTTTGGAAATGTACATAATATCTGTAGACCTGGAAGACATAAAACCATTAAGCTGTGAATATTTAAAAAAAATGTTTTGAGGGAATTTGGTGTTTATCACACAATTCTTGAAATGTAAGAAGTATTCCATCCATATACAAGTCTTTAATAGTCTGAATACCTTTAGTTTTCCATAGTTTAAATCCTCCATCCTTATATTTATTATTATTTATTGTTAGACAGTTTCTATTTTGATGAATGTGAAGGGGCCATGTTTGTCTTGTTCTTAATTACAACATTTATAAATGTTGTAAGCTATTGCATTTTGCAGAAAATCTTAATTGAATGTGTTGATTAAATGTAAACAGAGCAAATAAGATAAACTTATTTGCTCTGTTTACATTTTTACCTATTGGTTATTTACTGGTACTACTGCCTCAATGACACTCCCAATAGATAAGATGAGGATAATTTAATAGCATTTAATAGAGCCGTGTAATGACGTATAAATAATGAATATCCAAAAATAGTCTGATAGACTGTTTAATTTACAACACATGACTTGTTTTGGCATACAAACAACCAATTTGTAACCAAAGATTAGGCTATGTAAAATGTGAATTAACTTTTATTAGTAACTTTGGTAAGTTTCAGATTTCAATTCATAAATAAGGTGGAGGGGGGCCCAAAAAATGCAGCTTGCCTAATGTTGTCCATTTATTTAATCCGGCTCTGCACACACACACACTCTCTCACTCAAAATCACACATCTTAAAACTCTCTGAAAGTCAAGGGGTTTTAATATTGTGCTCCTTGGCAAAGAAGTGACACAGAAGTGGTTTTGTGGGAGGCTACACATCACAGTTCAACATTCCAGCTTTTCCGTTTTATTTTTATCACAGCAAGATTTTAATAATTTAAAAAACGTGTAGGAGTATTTCCGAATTTCATATTCCTGCTACATACTGCTGAAATACTTTTTTTAAGGAAGTAAAAACATTTTTTTACAGTAACTTTATTTTCCTAACAAAAGGCACCGTACAGTGATGGAATCAAATACTTCCTTCCTTGGAATACTTTGATACCATGGTACTGAATGGTATTACTATGGTATTTGCGTTATACTCCAAATAATATCATGGTGCATGGTCTATTTGACTCTTTGAATGGACTCAAATACCTTTACGTGTAGCATTGGAATTAGATCTCCTGAGTATTTGTGGGTATTTTTACATAAAGTGTGGTTCTGCCACAAGTTACTTACATGATTCACTAACAGCTCTAAAATGTAAATGATTTACATATGAACAACTTTTAGGCGTACAAATTTGTCCGAATCCATGTTTACCAATATTAAAATCTGGCCATTAATATTTTGATTCTATTGTATTCAATTGTCATCATTTTGTTTTCAGTCACATTTCTTTAACACAGTTCTGTCATGACAACTCTCTTGAGTGTTTTGCATGGTATAATGCAATGTTGACATGTTTGGTCTTGGCGGAATAGATCCGCTACGTTGCAGCTGTAAGTACGAGGCTTGCTACCGCCAAAACACAACACGATGCATACATAAATTACCCGTTGCTTATACAGGTGGAGCTGGGGAAGGTGGAGGGTTTCGCTGCAACTACTACAGCAAATGACCAAGTATTTGAAGGTTGAGCAGCGAGCTCATTGGCTACCGTTAGAGCAGGAGCCAATCAGCTGTGTCTTAAAGATGGTGATGTGATTGCAAGCAGATTGAGTTAAGGACCTATCAGCTTGCGCCATCTAGAGTTTCATGACAGAACCTTTGTTTACTCATCTACTTTATATGAAATGATAACATTACGCTCTGTTCTGTGACTTCTGCTGCAAACTCGTTTTGAAGGATTACAAAATGTTAAACAAGACTACACTTAACTATTAAATAGAATAGAATTTCTGTAATTGTTTTATCATTGTTTATTATGTTATATCTATTTTGTTTGCCGTGGGACACAAAAGCCGTTTTCTCAGTATAGTCCTTGTGACTGACAATAGAAGCATAAAATACACCAAAAACGCATCAAATTCACAAAAGCAATACATTTTATTTCTGCGCTGTAATCCACATCTTTAGAATCCCAAGAGACCCAAAATCAAGAATTTATTCAGCGATCTTCTTCTCCATTTTCAGCAGCGACCGCAAACGTCAAATCCTGCTCTCGTTACAAATTAAAAAATTGCCGCCCCAGCAAGCTTTACAACACGTTTTCACCAGTGATATTAAATACATGCTGTGTCCGAAATTGCACACTGACTGTGTCTGAAAGCTTAAAAATGCTGCCTTTGGAGGATGCATTCAAGGAGGCATCAAGGCATGTCCGAATCCGATGTTAGCTTCACTGTCTCCAGAGATACCTTCATCTGATATTTGATGGCAGGTATCCTTCTCTGCCATTTGATATCCCACAATTCCGTACTTTCCATTCTCTGACAGTTAAGCTAAAAATAAAGATGGAGTCTGAAAGTTGTATGTTTTTGACCAACATTTTCCACTTCTGATGTCATTACTAGCGAGAAATTACTATTGTAGTAATTAAATATTTGCTTGGTTTAGTTATCACCAAAGCTTGCTCTATTTTGCTGTATATCATTAAACTATTATGCTGTCTCAGTTTCGTCCAGAGGTGTCAAGTCCAGGTTCAGAAAGTAAAATTCATCCTCAGTATTTTGTTCCAATCACCTGGATTTGCTAATTAGCACAGTTTTTCAGCCAGGAGATAGAACTAATTAGTGAAACTAATCAGTTAATGGGTGGAATACGGCAGGACTTTTACTTTCTGACCCCTGGAATTGACACCTCTGGTTTCGTCAGGTAGGGCCTACCTTCGTGTGCAAACAAGTCCTACAAAGTCATTGCCTGATAAGGCAGCGAAGCAACAAGTCAGCTTCTTAAGTTTTACACTGTCTGAGTAGTTTCAACATTTGACTTTTTTTTTTCTTCACGGCCATTAAAAAAGTATGTTCTATGTAGCATGAATATGGGTAAAATTAATAAAATTCTAAAGTACTACATCCGCCATGCAGTCACATGACCTATCAGTCGCTTCGTTTCACTGCCATTCATAAATCCTCTCCCTTGGCCTCATGGGATAGTAAAGTGTCCATCAAATGCACACTTTTGAATCTTGGCGGAGCGGAAGTAGTAGGTCATGTAGGTACTTTTTGCCTATTGTTTTTCAAATACTATGAATACGGGCATAGCCTACTACTCTTTTAGCATGCTGTTACTATATAGAATCTAAATATTCGATTTCGGACGCAGTGGAACTCTCTCTCGCAGCTCAGGCTGGAAACCTGTACATTCTTTTATCCTGCTTCCGTTACAATTTTGCAAGGACCAATCACAAACTGGCTTATCCACCTGGCGCACTATTGGCAGGTTTAATCTAATCCAATTCCTTTTAAAGGGCCCCTAACATTAGTTAATGTATTAACTAACACGAACTAACAATGAACAAAACATTTGTTACTGTATTTGTTAATGTTAGATAATACAAATACAACTGTTCATTGTTTGTTCATGTTAGTCTTGAGATGTAAATATGTAATAATGTTTAAAAGTTGTCAATGTGTCCATATTGTACATTTCAGCATCTATCTAAACATACAAAAAATTTACGTTTTGCACCTAAAAATGTTACGAATTGATACCCATGTATTAACAATGACACCCGGCAGATTTTTAAAGGTCATTGTAGCTGACTAGAGAATTGATGAAAGCTCCAATAAAGTAAATCAATGGATTATATCCATATCTGAAGTGCCCCAGAATTGTTGTGATGCATTGCTAGATCACAGAGAGTGATTTATATTCTATCCATGTTGTCCTACAAGACTGAAAACAGGACACTTTTAAAGTCTTTAACTTTAGTAACACTCTAGAGAAGCAGGATTTGTATTAAGTTGCTTTTTATCTCTCACGATCGGTAGATACTCCAGAGTTTCAGAATCAGCAACATCTTACAAATTGAAGATTTGAGCTCCCAAGGCTTAACACTTTAGCAAAAGAACACTATTTTTCTGATGTGCAAGTCTGATGTGTTAAAAATACAGCTAAACTTGTTGTAAAAACAAGTATATACTAGTATACTATATACTGTTTTGATTGATACTGTGAAGCAGCTTTGATACAATCTGTATTGTGAAAAGCGCTATATAAATATATTTGACTTGACTTGACTAGTGAAAAACAGTCCAAAACTGACCACTTTAAGGTCAGGGTCAGGTCAGTGGTCACTCTTTGGCAGGAACTCGACTTGTGTACGGCCTTTATTGGAAGCCATGATTATAGTTTATAAAGTTGAATATGGATATTTTAAACACACATCGCTTTCGCTTCAGAAGGCCTTTATTGACCCCCTGGAGCAAAAATGGATTACTTTTATGATGGATGGATGTGCTTTTTTGGGCTTTAACAAACAAGGTACCATTCACTCCCATTATAAAGTTTGGAAGAGCCAGGATATATTTTATTATAACTCCAATTGCACTTGGATGAAAGAAGAAAGTCATATACATGACTTGAAGGTGAGTAAATAATGGGATATGTTTTATTTTTGGGCGAACTAATCCTTTTATATCATCAGTTGCCCAATCAAAACAATATGAAAGGCTACAAAAAAAAAAAAAAAAAATTATATATATATATATATATATATATATGCTTGTACCTGCAGTAAACACATGGATTTAACAGAGAAATACAAAGATAGTTCAATACAATTTCCATAGGGCTTTAATGTTTTTGTTTTGCTTCTAGTTCCAGTCCCAACTTTGTTTGTTCTTCCCTTCATACCCTTACCGTTTCTTTATATGACATAGTAAATGTAGTATGCTATTCCGAATATTTTTCAATTGATTTGACAGCCTTGAATGTTAATTGACATTCTTGTTACTAAATGCGTGATTTTTTAGATTTGACTACACCAAAAGACAAGTAGGCTACATAAAAGGTCCACAGCGTGCTGAATTTTCATTTCATTTTCATGAACACACAGCAGATAAGACTCCTGCCTAATTAATTTAAATAAGCTGTCAGTGTATTTCATTCAAATGACAAACACTTACAGGGCTGAAGATATTAATAGAACAAATCCAGTTTGCATAATTACTGATAATCTGCACATATACACTATTGGTTTTCAGTGCAAGGTTGGTAAACTTACCTCTGTCACCAATGTATTGGGTACTTTATATATCAGCTGACCAAAAAGAAAAGAAAAGAAAATCTCCTAAATATTTGTATCTCTATGGAAACCAGAAACACCATTATTTCATACACACGAATTTTTTTCTTTTACCTGCTGAAATGTCAATAAATCTGTCACGAACTGCCCTGAGACAAGAAGGTTGAGGATCCAAATGCAGTATTTATTGAACAGGGTAATCCAAAGACGTAATCCAAAGTACAGGCAGGGTCAAACACAGGCAGGCAGTCCATACAAACAAACCCTACAAGACAGGGAACACGGGCAAAAGAAAAATCTATGGAACAGGCAAGAAATCCACAACCAAGACACATGAAACCAGGAAGAATGCTCAGAATTGCAGTGTAACACAAGACTTCGCAGATAATGAATGAGAAAACCAGGCTTATATGGGGTGAGCTAAACAAGATAATGAGACACAGGTGAATGTGATAATGAATGATGAGTCCGGGCAGTGAGTTATGGGAGATGTAGTTTGTGAGGGAATGACAATAGTCTGATGTGGAGTGCCCTCTGGTGGCTCTCAAGGGTACTCCAGCGGGTGACCGTTACATAGCCCCCCCTCAAAGGAGCGGCATGGCTGTAGCCATTATAGTCAGTGCTTCGTTTTCAGGCTCAGGAACAGGAACAGATTCATGGGTTTCTCTCATGCGAACGGGCTCAACCGTGGCGGTGGCCTCTCAAAGGTACTCCAGCTGGTGACCGTTACAAAATCATTCCTGCCGACTGACAGATGGGAAGGTAAAAAGTCTCTCCACCTCTGTAAACGTCTTGTTGGGGTTTCTAGAGAATCTGTGTTGTACATTTTTAAGAAACAATATGATTTTGCTGTGGTCTTGCAAGCCAGCAGTGGAATATATTATCTTTAGAGGTGAAATTCCATGTAGAAGTTTCAGCAGTGAACAGAACCTTTTGGAGAGAGCCTGCAGTCTTCAGCTTCTTTTTATTTATTTATTTTTTTGAGAAAAAGTTAAAAGAGTTTAAATTAACTACATAATTAAATAGCATGAGTGTTGAATTCTGGCCCCTGATCAAATGAGACTTAAAATATGTTCACTTGTCACTCAGTCCCAGGAGTCCCAGTTTCCAGGATTTGGAAAATTATTTCCATTCATCGATCTTTCTTATTGTTATTTGCAGTCTTGAATGTAATAATTGGGATTTCAAATCTGAAATTACATTACATTCTTGAGCCAAAATTGATTGCATTAATTAACTTCCCCAAAGGGCTTTCTCAAACAAAGACATATAGCAACATCTTTCATGAAACATCATTTCTATTAATGTGAAAGTTATGCAGTGATTGTATAAATATGTCTGTGGTGAATATTTTATTCCACCCCTTTCTGTCCTCTCTTGTTCCCTGTCTAATTTCAGAATATAGTGGTTCATTTTTATTGGCTTCCTGGTTAAATGGTCTTTGGTGTCTGGGGAAACAATGTACATTTTTTACACTATTTTCTTCTCCCTCTCTTTTTTTAAGACTTGTTCCATATTACAGCCAGAACTTTTATTATTCAACATAATTCAAATAACCTTCTGCACACGCCACATGTTTTTTGTTTTCATTGTATATTGTAAAAACAATACAATATGAAAGGCTACACAAAAAAAAAAAAAAAAAAAAAAAAAATATATATATATATATATATATTTTTTTTTTTTTTTTTTTTCCTTGTACCTGCAGTAAACACATGGATTTAACAGAGAAATACAAAGATAGTTCAATACAATTTCCATAGGGTTTTAATGTTTTTGTTTTGCTTCTAGTTCCAGTTCCAACTTTGTTTGTTCTTCCCTTCATACCCTTACTGTTTCTTCCATTTCTTTATATGACATAGTAAGAGTAGTATGCTATTACGAATATTTTTCAATAGATTTGACAGCCTTGAATGTTAATTGACATTCTTGTTACTAAATGCGTGATTTTTTAGATTTGACTACACCAAAAGACAAGTAGGCTACATAAAAGGTCCACAGCGTGCTGAATTTTCATTTTTTTTTCATGAACACACAGCAGATAAGACTCCTGCCTAATTCATTTAAATAAGCTGTCAGTGTATTTCATTCAAATGACAAACACTTACAGGGCTGAAGAGATTAATAGAACAAATCCAGTTTGCATAATTACTGATAATCTGCACATATACACTATTGGTTTTCAGTGCAAGGTTGGTAAACTTACCTCTGTCACCAATGTATTGGGTACTTTATATATCGGCTGACCAAAAAGAAAAGAAAAGAAAATCTGCAAAATATTGTATCTCTATGGAAACCAGAAACACCATTATTTCATACACCCGAATCTTTTCTTTTACCTGCTGAAATGTCAATAAATCTGTCACGAACTGCCCTGAGACAAGAAGGTTGAGGATCCAAATGCAGTATTTATTGAACAGGGTAATCCAAAGACGTAATCCAAAGTACAGGCAAGGTCAAACACAGGCAGGCAGTCCATACAAACAAACCCTACAAGACAGGGAACACGGGCAAAAGAAAAATCTATGGAACAGGCAAGAAATCCACAACCAAGACACATGAAACCAGAAAGCATGCTCAGAATTGCAGTGTAACACAAGACTTCGCAGATAATGAATGAGAAAACCAGGCTTATATGGGGTGAGCTAAACAAGATAATGAGACACAGGTGAATGTGATAATGAATGATGAGTCCGGACAGTGAGTTATGGGAGATGTAGTTTGTGAGGGAATGACAATAGTCTGATGTGGAGTGCCCTCTGGTGGCTCTCAAGGGTACTCCAGCGGGTGACCGTTACATAGCCCCCCCTCAAAGGAGCGGCTTCCAGAAGGGTGCCATCTTGTCCGAAGACACAGGCGTAGAGGCTGCCATCTTGTCCAAAGACACAGGTGTAGAGGCTGCCATCTTGTCTGAAGACAGGTGTAGAGGCTGCCATCTTGTCTGAAGACAGGTGTAGAGGCTGCCATCTTGTCCAAAGACACAGGCGTAGAGGCTGCCATCTTGTCTGAAGACAGGTGTAGAGGCTGCCATCTTGTCTGAAGACAGGTGTAGAGGCTGCCATCTTCTCCGAAGACACAGGCGTAGAGGCTGCCATCTTGTCCGAAGACAGGTGTAGAGGCTGCCATCTTGTCTGAAGACAGGTGTAGAGGCTGCCATCTTGTCTGAAGACAGGTGTAGAGGCTGCCATCTTGTCCGAAGACACAGGCGTAGAGGCTGCCATCTTGTCTGAAGACAGGTGTAGAGGCTGCCATCTTGTCTGAAGACAGGTGTAGAGGCTGCCATCTTCTCCGAAGACACAGGTGTAGAGGCTGCCATCTTGTCTGAAGACAGGTGTAGAGGCTGCCATCTTGTCTGAAGACAGGTGTAGAGGCTGCCATCTTCTCCGAAGACACAGGCGTAGAGGCTGCCATCTTGTCTGAAGACAGGTGTAGAGGCTGCCATCTTGTCCGAAGACAGGTGTAGAGGCTGCCATCTTGTCTGAAGACAGGTGTAGAGGCTGCCATCTTGTCTGAAGACACAGGCGTAGAGGCTGCCATCTTGTCCGAAGACAGGTGTAGAGGCTGCCATCTTGTCCGAAGACAGGTGTAGAGGCTGCCATCTTGTCTGAAGACAGGTGTAGAGGCTGCCATCTTGTCCAAAGACAGGTGTAGAGGCTGTTCATTTTTATTGGCTCCCTGGTTAAATGGTCTTTGGTGTCTGGGGAAACAATGTACATTTTTTACACGATGGCAGACAAGATCTTTTTTTAAGACTTGTTCCATATTACAGCCAGAACTTTTATTATTCAACATAATTCAAATAACCTTCTGCACACGCCACATGTTTTTTGTTTTCATTGTATATTGTAAATACATAAAATACATTATTTATATTGTTAGTACTAAGACGACTTTTAACCGGTTATCACTGACATATGAGTAAATCATATTGTCCTGGGCTGCATTTTTCAGATGTATTGTGAGCTAAGTTGATCATAAACTAGAGACCATTGGTGACAATGGTTCTACGATTTAGGCTTACAATGCTTTTGGGAAACACAGCTCTGCTCTCTACATCCTGTGTCCCAATGCAATAAAGATCTCTTTTGGGTAAAAGGCTTACCACTTCTGTCGTCCAGCTATGAGTGATACCCTTTCTAACGATGACTGATACCCTTACTTGGTGGGTTAGAGGAAAAATAAATGACTTAAGAAGGTAATGCAGTGAGAATACACATTTGTACATCCAAGTCTCCTTAATCATTTGTACCTTAGGAATACTGAAGTCTGTCCTTGCTTTGTCTGTTGTGATGAGTGTGGAGCACTACACAATCATTCATGACTACAAATGACTCAAAAAAACAAAAACAAAAAAAGAGAGATGAACTGAGCACATCAAACATGGACAAACAGGGTTGGTAATAGTACAGAAAAGGTGTCACAAATTTACAAAAACTACTGCTGTAACAGTACAATATCAACACGTGAGTTTCTTTTCTGGGAATAAACGTCTTTTGTCCTCATAATTTATTCAGCACGCGTATGTTGATTGATTAAACATCAAGTCATTAGCAGACTAAAAGCCAGTCAAAAAGATACAGATGCATGATAATATCGCTGGCATGAATGCAAGAATGTCTTAATCAACGTTTGCAATATCCTGTTTAATGTTATTTCCAAGTTTCCAGGTTTTATATGTGAATTATATATAATTGATAGGTGATGTAAGACGAGGCAACCACACACACACACATTGAGTTTCCATGTTATATGGAGACTTTTCCATAGACAATTTGTATACTGTAATATGTAGGCTATATTCTATCCCCTATTCCCTGACAGAATAGGGGATAGAACACAACCCTGACAGAAAACATTCTGCATTTTTACATAAAAAAAAAAAACTAATTTCGTGTGGTTTCTAAGTTGTTTTCCTCATGGTTACCAAACAATGTCCCCACAAGGAATCCAGATATTGCAGTCTGTGTGGAGACCAAACGTGTCTGACTGTGATTAATGGTCTCTTTTGAAGAAAATGTCACTTCAAAGCATTTCTTGGACAACAGCGCCACCTTCTTTCGGATTTACGAGATTTTATTATCAGAGGAAAAATCGGATCAAGTATCATAGCCTACCTTAATGGGTGTTTCTTCAACTATGGGCACTTGTGGAAACCCGTGTGTGTGTGTGTGTGTGTGTGTGTGTGTGTGTGTGTGTGTGTGTGTGTGTGTGTGTGTGTGTGTGTGTGTGTATGTTAATGCATAACTTTGCGCGTTGTAAACTTATTTAGTGCAGTATGTGACAGGCCTACTGAGGTGGATACACAAAATCACATCATTTTACGTTCTTCGCTATTTTAGAAGCCTATGACCATTAAAGCGACAGATAACAGAAGGTAGAAGGAGAATATGGAAGAGGAAGATAATTAAAGCATTGTTAATTTCAGTTAATTAGTTTCTGTTTTAATTAAGGATCGTAATGATTTGATTAAATTAGGCCTAATTGTATGGGCCTACTCACGGCACGGCTCTGTGTTTGACAATACTCTCTCTCTCTCTCTCTCTCTCTCTCTCTCTCGGAAAATACATTTAAGCAGTCGTTAATACAATAAGCAATTTTGCCTAATGAGAGCTTGGCGAGAAAGAGTGACGTTTGTTTCGAATAGCTTTGCTGCCCTCTACTGGTCGATATGACATAATGCAGCTACAGTCTCCATTCAGTTCAGTGTTAACACTGGTTCAAGAGTTGGTTGGTAGTCCACTCAATGTTAAAAGTAAATAGGATAAATCTCTGAACGTAAACCAAATAAAACAGACCTGAATCTCAAATTGCACAAAGATAGCCTACATAATTACACACTGTGATTTAGTGTAATGTCACATATCATTTAGCCTGTTCTCACGTAAATGCGTCTCTATAGCACGTATTGTGTTTTATCGTGCAATTTATACGCGAAAATTAGTTTTTACGTGCATATGATACGCAGTTTTCGCGTGCATTTGATACGCAGTTCATTTGCGTGTAATACACACGCACCCCACACCACTAATTCTACCCAAACGTATAATACACACGCACCAACCTACCCTAACCAACCCATGCGTATCTTATGCATGTAAAAACTAATTTTCGCGTATAAATTGCACGATAAACACACTGCGTGCTATAGAGACGCATTTAGTGTGATCGGGTTGTCATTTTAGTTCTTTGTGAAATAGCCTATACTGGAAAGAATAACTTTTGTAGAGAGCAAATCAACTGTGAATATTCACCATGTACGGAGAACATAACATGCTTGTTGTAATGAACTTAACTCATCATTAAGTATTTTTAAGTAAATTGTCATGGTTGTATTGTTTAAAAAAAAAAAAAAAAAATGTTGTGGATGATGGCCTGATGGGTCCACCACCACCACCAAATAGACATCAATTAACAGACCACTGAAGCAAATCCATGTACTGAAATCAACAGTATTTAAAATGAAACAAACAAAATGGTAAACACTTTTTTTTATTAATTGCATAAACAAAATGCTTACTTGAAGCTATTAACATTACAAAACAAACAAAAAAGTTTTTTAAAAGTCTTTTTTGGCCCTAAACAAACTAAAGTCAACTGAACAGGCATTAATCTGACAAATGATTCCAGCATTTGAGATGCCTCTGGGGTAATTGAGTCAGAAAAATGGATTAGAGATACTTCTATAAAATGTTTGGTTTTTACTGTCATAAACACATCCATAGTGTAACTGCTTATCATACACTGTGTACATTAATAGAAATATATTTTATTTCTTTATTTTGATAAAAAAGAACAACGTCTAAAAGTTGATATGGCCTTTTTTTTTAAATATTTTATAATTACAATTTTTTTTATAAGTGATCTAAATTATACTCATTTTGTATTTGTTCAGATAAACATATCCTCAAAACTAAGAATTTCCAGAAATTAAAAGAATGTATACTTCAACTCATTAACACGTTTACAAAATGCATCAAAACACTGTTTTTCATCATTTATTTGCTAAATATTTTCACAAAAAGATAAAAACAACCAATCCATAAAAAAACAATAACTTCAAAACCATTAAATTGTTCCAGAGGGTAAAAGGCTAATTTAAAATAATAATAATAATACATTGAAGTGCATTTAATTACTGTTAAGGGGGATGTTGACACTTTACAATAAGGCTTTGTTATCATTAGTTTCATTAGTTAATGTAGTTAACAAATGAACTAAGTGAAAAATACTTCTAAAACATTTATAAATCTTAGATAATGTTCATTTCAAAATGTATAAATACTAGGGGTGTAACGATACCCTCATGTCACGATTCGATACATATCACGATACTGAACTCACGATACGATAGTATTGCGATACTCCAAGACATGATAAAAGGTTAACAAAAAATGTACTGTTGATTAAAATGCTAACTTTGATATTACATTGTGCGTTTAAATGAATAGGTTTGGATTTGGTGCTTGTAACCCAAGGACCATGGTGACACCAGAATAAAAATATTCATGATTCTGAAGCTGAAAATACAGAATTATTGTAGACGAATATGCTTGCACTCTTTCACTGACTAGATGGTTCTGTGGCAGTACTATAGGCTATATGGATTTAAGATCAAAGTATCCTGTAATTATATCAAACGTGTACTTAAAGTAGCTTTTTAAATAAGCAAACATTATTTTTGGTACTTTTGGCATACATTGCTCAGGAAATCTCAAGTCAGAGAGAGCATTAACTAATAAAATCCTAAATGAAAAACATGAAAAAAATGAAACAATGATTGTCAGGTTGTCATACAAATAATATATAATACATGTAAATATAATAAATTACATATAATGAATGTAATTTTTTTGTGATTAATTATATGTAGGCCTACATGTAATATATGTAACACATTTTAATAAAAAAAAAAAAAATACTTACCTTGGAGAAGATCTGAGGAGATGAAAAATATTGTTGACCAAATCGCAATGCTTATATTGATAGAAATGTTGTCCTAAAAACATTTTATTGCAGTATTGTCAATACAGGTGTAATATTCACAAAAAAATCAATGTATTGGCTGATGTGTTAGTTAGTATGTGTTAATATAATTAGCAACATATCTTGTACTATTTGAATTTTATTTTAGTAGATTTGGGGGAAAAAACTCAATAGAATTATTAATTTAAAATAATATCGGCCACTTTTTACTGGTAACATAATACATTTGGCATTATCCGGACCCAAAAATATTCCCCCATTGCATTATTATACATTATAATCAACATTATGTATAGAAGTTTAATGTAGTACTGACACTAAAACTCTGAAAAAAAATATTTTTTTTCTCACACAGTAATTTTTATTTTGGGGGAACTATCCACGATACATATTATCACTATCCACGATACATATTGTTGCATTTTTGTATTGCGATATATTGTGGCACGATATATTGTTACACCCCTAATAAATACATTATTAAAATCAGTTTTTTATTAACTATAACAGTAACAAAAATACATAAATACTGCAACAAATGTATTGCTTTATTGTTGTATGTTATCTATTGGAGCTAATTGTGAAGTGTTACAGGGAAAAAATTAAGTATTCCTGTTTAGTACAGAAAAGTATAATGACCTCACCGAGAGTGAGTTGATACTGACACTGCAGTGATCAGCTTTAGAATGATTGATTTGTATTTCCCGTTCATCCTGATATCCTCTTTCATTCGAGACAGAGACTCTGCATGTGAGCAGGGGAAATAAAAGTGTTCAGTGACCCCAGACAAGCTCCAAAGGTCACACTAAGCAAATAGAAGCTGACAACATCCATACCTCATGGAGCCCAGAGACAGCAGCGTGTTTAACTAATGACGGCACTTACGACAGACAGATTTTTCCTCTGAAAACTGAAATCGGAAATCCCTGCCTATACCTGAGCAAATGATGGTTGAAAGGGGAGCACCATAACCAGGCTAATCATTTTTTCCTAAATTATTTTGGGAAAACGCACCTGTAAAGGATGTTTGTCGATATTTTGAAAAAAGTAAGTAGAATTTGTTTTGTTTTCCCCTTTAATCTATTATTACAAATGATTTTCAATTTAATATAAATTATTTAATCATCTATAAGGTGGTAAAGGCAATGAAGGATGTGATTTTACTCGCAGCATATAGAGAACAAGACTAATACGGTTCTCTCGCTGTCTCCCTCTGTCTTTTTTGGCCCTAAACAAACTAAAGTCAACTGAACAGGCATTAATCCGACAAAGGACTCCAGCAATTGAGATGCCTCTCGGGTAATTGACCAGTCAGAAAAATGGATTAGAGATTAGAGTTAGAAATCAATTGTGAAATGGTAACCTGCTACTCAGTTATTACCACTGTGCTATGATGTGAAGCAGAAATCCATATCTGGCCATATACTTCCAGAATACTCAAAAGTATGTGAGATTAACGTACAATGTCTTGTATAAGTTTTATTACATTTAATTTCATATACTGACCTTTATGATCTGCAATTAACCAAAATACAGTATACAAAAAAAATTAATTAAAAAAAACCTGTGCACATACCTAGAGATAAGATGGTTCTGTGGCAGTACTATAGGCTATATGGATTTAAGAGCATAGTATCCTGTAATTATATCAAACGTGTACTTAAAGTAGCTTTTTAAATAAGCAAACATTATTTTTGGTACTTTTGGCATACATTGCTCAGGAAATCTCAAGTCAGAGAGAGCATTAACTAATAAAATCCTAAATGAAAAACATGAAAAAAATGAAACAATGATTGTCAGGTTGTCATACAAATAATATATAATACATGTAAATATAATAAATTACATATAATAAATGTAATTTTTTTGTGAATAATTATATGTACATGTAATATATGTAACACATTTTAATAATAAAAAAAAAATACTTACCTTGGAGAAGATCTGAGGAGATGAAAAATATTGTTGACCAAATCGCAATGCTTATATTGATAGAAATGTTGTCCTAAAAACATTTTATTGCAGTATTGTCAATACAGGTGTAATATTCACAAAAAAATAAATGTATTTGCTGTGTTAGTTAGTATGTGTTAATATAATTAGCAACATATCTTGTACTATTGGAATTTTATTTTAGTAGATTTGGGGGAAAAAACTCAATAGAATTATTAATTAAAAACCAACTTTACTTTTTTACAGATATGCTGTAATTGAAAAAAAAGCGTTGATATTCTTAATGTGATTATTTGTGTTGTTTTGGATGAAGTATAAATTTAAAATTGAAATGCATTTTGTTAG
This sequence comes from Tiaroga cobitis, assembly GCA_030578255.1. NCBI lineage: Eukaryota > Metazoa > Chordata > Actinopteri > Cypriniformes > Leuciscidae > Tiaroga > Tiaroga cobitis. Next base: position 42,507,407 of record CM060591.1, on the reverse strand, counting down.
ATTTATCCATACCTGAGGAGCATCTCGGCACTTGGTGCTCCACACGGTGTTTTTTATAAAAGCATAAAAATGAAACACTTAAACCTCAATGGGTAGATTTAGTTTTTTTTTTAGTTTTTTTTTTTGCCTAAGACGCCCTTAAAAGGTAAGTCTCATCTACTAATGCTATTTTAGTAACATTCAACTGAGAGAAAGAACAGTGTGAGCCAAAGATGGAAGTTATGTTAAAGTATTTCCACTATCATCAATTAATTAAAAGCACTTCGAGCACCTTGAAACCAGCAGTTGTTTTCAATGCCTGACCTACACGTACAGAAGAGTGATATGTTTTTTTTTACATTTTCCCCTTACAAAAGGCATCAGTAACTGGCAGGCAGCAAAAAGGCGAGAGATAAATATGGTTCAAACACAACCAAAGTCAGAACACGACGGATGGATAGACAGGTACAAACATACAGAAAGACACATCCGAGATGCACAGATCTGTATATGATGAGAAGTAGACAGAGCACAGAACATGGAGAAGTGCCACACATACAAAAGCAAAGCTGGAGAGATTGTGTCAGGAGCTCCAGGAAGAGGGAGTGTCCTATCGACGGTCTAGCTGGGCGGGGCAGGAAACTTGCGTGACAAACAGAGTGAAAAACAAGCGTCTCCTCTCCTCTGGGCAAAGGCATTAATACCACCGCCTTTCATCTTTCCTGTCGCTTTCTGTTAACCCAGTCCTGCCTCCACTCCCCACATCCATCTTTAATCACCGCTCCCCAAACAGGCTCGCCAATTACCACAGTTAGGCTGGCCAGGCATGAGCAATCCATCCTCAAGAAGCAGAGATGGAGAGATGACAGGATAACTCTTTATATATTATACTGATTCACCATCAGGCCCCCTAATACATTGAGGTAATTTTGTTTCCTCTGTCTTTTTGAATAAAGTCGCCCATTACTTTTAGACTTGGCGACTGAAAGAGGATCCCACCTGACATCCAAGCTCTACTTTTCTTTCTCAAAAAAGATGTTATGTATTAGTCAATACAGACGGCCTTGGTCTTGGAAACTTCAAACCCAGTGATGTGACCAACCAATCCAACGGTTCATAGCCTCCATGGACAGGTTTAGAAATAGTAGTGCATCTACTCTGAATAACCTGTCCTGGGGTGGGCTGATGCCAAACGGTGTCATGTCCTCATCATTATGACATACACTCTTAAAAATAAAAGTTCTGATTTGTCATTGATGGTTCCATGAAGAACATTTAACGTCCATAGAACCTTACCACTACACCAAAGGGTCTTTGGAGTATTAAAGTGTTCTTTGCAGTATGAAAAAAAGAATTGTTGACCCCAAAATAGTTATTCTTTGACATCGCTGTGAAACCTCCTTTTGGGACCTTCATTTTTAAGAGTGTATATCGGTGTAAGGTACTTAACCATAAGAGCTGCAGACATGACCTTGAGCACAGCTTACAGTATCAAGCCTTTGCTTTTCATTGCACATTCTTTGTGTCATCTTTCTCCTTCTCTTTCTTTCTCACGCAATCCCTTTATCCAGCAGCAGTTCAGTAAAGCGTGCACTGCATCTCCCCATGCAACAACCAGTTAATTGTCAGGTTAAATAAACTCAGTCAAGAAGATGAACTCAGAAATCAGAACCTGGGTTTGGGATGATAAATCAGACATGAAAAATGACAACACGTGCGCAAAGTCAATCTTAAACACTCGGGCAACAATACATGTCAAGTCTTCAAATTAATATTTAACATTAAAGGCATTGATTTGTATGTGGTTTAGGTTTATTTCTTAGGTTTTTGAATACAGTCAAAGCAAAAATTATTTTTATTTTTTTACTAGTGGTTGCAGGACACTTTAGTTCATTTATGTAGCAAGGTGTCTGAATAAATTTTGGTTTGACTGTATTTGTGTTCACATGTGGCTCTGCATCTCTCTCTCTCACACACACACACACACACACACGCACACACGGCAGTGTTTGGAGGTGTTGATCCATATGAAAAGCCTTTCATTACACTGCTTAAAATGAGTATTAAACATTAGAAGTACAAAGGGGTTTTACATTTTCATTTTTGGTCTAAATTCTTTATGTAAAGTGTGATGCAAAATGGCATTAAAGCAAATCTGTTTAAGAGATCTAGTTGTAAATAAGTATTATTAAGTCGCTTGTGCTCCCATTACAAAGGGCTTTTTTCTAGTATTCACTTACATTTCATATTTTTAACACTTCAGCTTTTTTCTGAAATAAAATGTAAATCTCATGTAAAACTCCAAATAAAACTATAAATTATGATTGCTAGTTTTTGTCAAAAACTTTATACATTTAAACAATAATAAGCACTGCAATGCTACACCGATCAATTTTAATTATATATATATTTATCTTTTTTTTCTTTCTGTTTTTGTTTTATATTCGACCTGAGGTAGAGAGTTTGAGCAGGGGAATTTTTAGTTTGATCTAAACTGCATTTAAAAAACTCACGTTTTCACCTCTTTGTGGCAGCGTGACGAGCTGGGGTTGACAGGCGGCAACGTAGCATGAAGAGGTTAAACAAACAGGCATTCTTCATTAAAAACCTCCAGCTGATAAAGAAGATAAACTGACATTTTAGGCCAAGCTGAAATAATTATACAAATCTTGCAATAACAAGGCTATTATGTTCCTCTTCTATAAAATAAACATCCAGCAGAAAGTGTAGTAAACTGCTACAAATAATTTATTCAATTAAGCAAATATATAAATATCAAAATAATAATAACCAAATATCAACATATCATAATCTTAGAGTTTTAGATAGCAGATTTATTATGATCAAATGCAGCCTTTTTAACACAATACATTGTTTTGTGTTTCCTTTAATACAAATTATGGAGTATGATTTTAATGTGTGCTTCTCTGGCCTTAACCCTTTGTTTCAGAAAATTGCAAACTGATGCGGTATTAACCACAGAGGCAAGACTTCAGCAAAACTTCGACTGTGCCTCCGCCCATATATCAAGTCCAATTTCACGGTGGCGACTCAATTCGGGTTCAAACCACAGAGACCATGAGGGCGTTCGGGCTGACCGCACCACTAAAGAGCTACAGCAGATGCCTGGACCTTAAATGTGTCTGATGTCAATGCAGAGTTTAATGGGTCAAATGAAGAGTCCAGGCTACAGAAGGATAGCTGGGTAAGCCTGAACCCGGCTACTGTCTTTTATAGGAAACAGCAAACAGTCCTTAACGATCATATAAAAGATCATAACTGACTGAACTTCTGTCTGTGCATGAACATCATGCGTGCCACCCATCGGTGCAGCCGGACATTCAGACAAACATTCCTACAACAACACAGAAGTTGTCCTGACCTTGGCTCATCTTTATGGTGAAAACTAATCTTTAAAAATAAAAAAAATGCATCCGAGTTTATTGAAGAGAGTCCCTTGCTGTGTAGAAACACTCATGGTTTAAAGATAGGTTTAACATTTTCTCTACAAAAGAAACGCATTTAAGAAATTCTAATTAGCTATTTGTTTCTGAACTGAAACAACTTGTTTTTGTTACAAGGGTCAGAGACATGGTGCCCTACACTGCAAAATATAATTTTCTTATCGAGTATTTTTGACCAGTTTTACAGTACAAATATCTGAACTTTCTTAAATCAAGATGCATTTGCTTAAGAAGCAACAGGGTATTAAGTCTTGTTTTCTAAAGAAAAACATATATAAAAATTAAGTTTAGGCCTAAACTTAAAACAAGAAAAACTAACTGTGTGAGAAAATTAAGTTAATTCACTGGGAAAAGTCACTTTTTACTTAACAATTTTTCGGAAACCAAGACTTTATATTTTGTAATTTCGCTTCAAGTAAATGCATCTTGATTTAGGATATATTATATAGATGTATTATTCAAACATATATTAAAGTTACATTTGCATATACAATGTAAAAAAAAACTTAAGTATTCTGGCATGATCTTATTATTTATTTTAACAAAACTATCTCACTGTTTGAAAAAACTTTTTTAAGGCAAAGTCATGTGGTGCATACAACATGTAGACAGGTGCAGAAAATTTAAATTAAATATTATATCATAGAGAGGACCCCTACAGACAAACATGCCTCAAAGCTATAATTCGGGATATATGATGTCCCTCAAAACTTAATAATTAAAAGCAAAATATAATAAACTTCTTCATAAACTGGTATAAAAATGGTATACGAAACCAAAATTAATAAAAAAGTACATTTCTAAGAACTTGACCTGTTTTCTTTAGGCCCCTATAGAGTGCCGAAGTGATGACGTCACTTTGTAGGACAACTCGGAAGCGAGCGGCGCATGGGTTCCCTCGATCGAAAAGCTATGCATTTTCCTAATAGACTTTTGGAAAATCGCAAAAAATAAGATCTGTGTTTAACAAAGAGTTGTGACCCTTACACGTTTTGTCTATCAAGATAATCTTTACAAGTTAATCCAAAATGTATACATTTTGAAGCCTATATAAAGTTTTTAAAAAACACAAGCAGACACAATAAAGTTTAAAAAACCACAAGCAGGTTATAACTGTGTGTTCTATGTCATAGATCAAAACGTGAAAATATTTAGAGGCTTTGTTCACCACAGACCTTATTTCAGGCGATTTAGCAAAAACCCATTCAAAAATCCCATAGACTTTAGAGCGAGGGAACCGGGAGTGCTAAAATGCTAACTCACTTCCGCGTTTTGGCCTACAGAGTGACGTCGTAACTTCGGCACTCTATTCAAAATGTCTTTGTCATTGAATGATAAATGAAAAAAATTATAATCTATACATGTTATGTGGTGCCAGTCTTCTTCTGATGACTGTTAATAACATAGGTTTGTGTAAAACAAAGACAGAAATTTAGACTGAAATTTTTAGATCAAGACTGCCTTATTCTCTCGCACTGAAGTAACAATACCTGTGCTGGAACACAGTTGATGCTAACAGGAGCCTGTACACGTTTTTATCATCTATTCATTCCTGAATAAAAAGATAGATTAGATATGCAATTTTGTAATGTTTAGAAAACATTTCTGAAAAGTGAAATTACTTCTGTAAATCCAGTGAGTTATTTTGTAAAATGTCAAAACTGTTCCCACAATATCAAAAGGAAGCCAGAATGTATCACTGATCACACATTGGATTGTTTAAAAGTCTTTTAATCGTGATTTCATTAGTGCCATGTGCTCTTAGCATTTATGCTAGCAAGTGGAGTTTTTGGCTAAAATGTTTTAAATGGTCAATTCTGTTGCCATCAAACTCTATTACTCTGCACCATTGCCTAATTTGTCTGTAAAAGAGTTGACAAACAATAATATAAATAAATCTGTTTTTTTTTTTCATTAAAAGTAAAAAAAGAAAAGGAGTTTCAAGCAAGGACTGAATTATTAAAATATAATTTGTTTTCAATAAGATACTGGAAATAATTTCTCTTAGTGAAGAAAATGTATCTCCAATTATAGAATCACAGACATCTTTTTCCTGCTGTACTGTAACCCCACCAATAGATGGGGCTTCAGACACCCCATATGCCTTCAAAGCCAAGACATATGTATAAGGCATACAATAATTTTTTTTAACTGCCAAAGACTGACCTGTGAAAATGCAACATGGTTACAAGATTTGTGGATAGAGCAGAAACAAGTGGCTGTGGAATGATTATAGTCATAATGATAACCAGACTGGTTTACTATGAGACTTAAAGCGATAAAGCACCTCTTCAAGATGCAACTGGGGTGACCGTTTGGATGGAGAATTCAGTTGAACTGGGTCATATGCTATCTGTAAAGTATTTTACTCTCTATTCATAAAGTACTGTATGCCCCTGAAGAGAGCTTATAGACTGAGCCATCACAACATGCCCAGAGGAAAATACACAAGGAGCTTAACAAACAGAAGCTGAAATGAAGGCACAGAAGAAAAACGTCACCTTTTATAACTTGATTACAATTTATTTGGCATGTTTCCTTTCTCGGTCTATCATAGGAAAGAAATATGGTTCCACCATGTGGTCTTTTGAAGCTTATTAGGAGAATAGCGATATCATGTGAATATAAGGACAAATGGGGGAGGGATGAGTTCATGTGATGGGTAAGAATTGTGACATATAGTGAAAGACAATGAAGGCAAGGGGTAGTTAAATAAATGGAAGAAATATATGTGTGTTGGGGGAGAAAAAGTAAAAGAGAGCGAGAGAGAGTAAAGTATTAAAGGTCTCAGTACTGGTCAGCAGTGTGAAAAGGCCATGCCAGTCTAGATAAGGATCAGTGGGGTTACATGCCCATGAGGCCAGGGGCTGTCGGCCCTCACATAGGGGGTCGCACTTGGTGCCATATCAGAGAAAGTGCCGAAATACACAAAGTAATATGAGCTAAATAATCTTTGCCTTTCACTCACAAGAAGAAGAAAAAGGAGGGAAAGAAGAGAAAAGAAGTGAACCCCAGTCAATATAGGCCTACATCAAAACCTGCAGTAAGTGGGTTAAGTGGTCGCAGAGAAAACACTGTAGACATCATTTTGCCTGACACCATATGTAGCATATCACATATGGATTTTCAAACTTGAAGCCTGTTTAAATACAGTAAGTGCCTTTGATATTGCCTTTCCTATTGTTGCCTGTTGCATGATACCATTAAGCAGCCTGCTGAAGCATATTTGCCCAAAATTAGGTGTTCTCAGGCTAAATTTTATTTTCCAAGATAGTTGATGCATCCCTGAGTCCTCAAGTGGGCCAATATGTATATATTCATTTAATAATAGGCTAATAATAATAATAATAAAATAGACAGACTATACTCGACTAGTCTTTGCTGAAATCAATAGGCTAATGCCACAATAATTACAAGCTGTTAACGAACACAACATTTTTTTATTTATCTATCGTGAAAAAGAAACGGAAATACACGTCACACCGTTGACAAGAATCGTAGGCCTACATAAATAGGCTATAACTATATATAGTACTATATATTCTTAACAATTTTGTAATTTTTGGAAAATAAATTTCTTAAGCCAAGTTCGAAAATCGGTTTTAAAACCCCATTATGAAAAGCATGCGGTGACGTAAAAAAGAACATTAATTTAGCGCTTCAGCAATATGATTTAAAGATAGGCCTAATGAAAATTCCTAATTCTTGATATATAACTTAACACGTTTTAAGTTAAAGGATATAACAAAGTTCTCAATTTCACGCCATCCATAAATTTAAAAAGTAGGTCGTATATGATTAGGGTGCATGTGACCTCGCTAATTCATGAACGCTGAAGAAATATAGGGTTTTCCTAATGTCAAAGTTGTTACACGTGCATGTAAACAAAAATCATAGAAAATACTTTTGCACACATTGTTTTCATATTTTATCATCAGACAAAATAAACGTAGGCCCATTTGTAATGTACAATTATATGAACTTTAATATACCATGAGCTGACAATATTATTTTCCTTTTGTAGGCTATAGGCTACTTGTATTTTACATCATTGCATTTACATTATTTATTAATATATATATATATATATATATATATATATATATATATATATATATATATATATATATATATATATATATATATATATATATATATATATTATTTGGCCTACATGATTATTGTTATTATTAGGCTATTACCTTTCACCTTCACGTAGGCATATTCAGGTTTATTGGGACACTTTTCCCCAGTCATCATCTCAATGGCAAAAAATCCCAATCAGCCTGAATTCACCTTAAAAAAAAAACGACAATGACTCCTGCTATTAGCCTATACGAAGTCCACCACAATAATAATGTCTAATATAATTATTAATACATTAATATAGCAAAAAGATCGAACAAAAACAAGAAAATTAGGCCACTAGGTACTACTATATAAACTTATTTTCAAAATCCAGGATTTTCACCGTTGCACTCCTGCAAATAGCTAGGCCTAATCTTTTTTTAGGCCTATTTATTTTGTGGATTGTATGAGTTTTCTATTTGTCTTCCATGTAGCCTATTAACTTAACGGAAGTAGTCTGAATCTCATGTTATTTACCAATTTAAACAGCCTACGGAAGATGATTACGCCGTGACCTCGCTAATTCATGATCATTAAAATAAGTTTAGCCTATGTTGGGTAACGGGTTTTCTTTAGGCCAGAATAGTAGCCTACGATATTTTTCTCAAACTAAGATTTGACATGCTGTCCTGTAGCGGTAGCCTAACGTCAAATCTCAGATATTTTAAATTAAATAAAACAATATAGAAATCAAACAGGAACATCCAAGGCACTCTCTTTAGAACAGTTAAAACGCCTTTATTTCTATGGCTTGGTCATAATCAACACTATAAAACACTCAGTTTTGGAGTGTTTTATAGTGTTGATTATGACCAAGCCATAGAAATAAAGGTTTTTTAACTGTTCTAAAGAGAATGCCTTGGATGTTCCTGTTTGATTTATATATGTTTTTCCTATCCAAAGAGCACCTCAAGCTTATCCACTTGAGTCCAGGAAGCGCTTCTCTACAGACATGTGTATAAAACAATAAATATATTTTATTTTATTTTAAACACTTTAAAGCCCACATTATTTTAGGTAATTATCCTTTATTTTCATTTAGTTGGGCCTATATTTAAATTAAGTGTTGCAAATCACATGCTGTAATAAAAATAGTCGCAACCTATTTTGCCTATTTGCCATAAATAAAATCGCATATAGCTTTTAAAAATTAATTTTAAGTCAAAAGTAGGCTATTATTCAACATACGTGAACCAAAACAAATAGGCCTATATCACGTCACACCAAATGAAGGTAATTTTAAGAATAAAGTAACAGCTAGGAATTTACCATTTTGGACCCATTATGCATGGATTTGTTTTTATGCTTTATAGCGCATAACACACTCAAATAGGGTTCAATATAGAACCACAGGGTTTTTGACTAACTTATAAAGAACCCTTGATGCCAAAACTTGTTTAATTGGTTATTTTTTATTGATAAAGTATGTTCATTAGTTGTTTAATTCATAAAATTAAATTAATTAATTCAATAAAATAAATAAATAAACAAATAAATAAATAAATAAATAAACAAATAAATTAATAAATTAATAAATTAATAAATAAATCAAATTAAAAAATTAATTCAACAAACAAAATGAAACAAAGCTAAAGCCACAAAATGATCCCGATGGGAACCCAGCGCTTGACAGAAAACTTTAAGGTTCTAAAAAACTTTGAAAGATCTATTATTATTTCGTGCCAGTATGAGGTGCTAAAGTATATTTATAATGAACTTTTCAACAAATCTAAATTATTTCGAATTGCTTTAATTTTTTATTTAATTTTAATTTCTATAACGATGCCAATTCTATGCTTGCAAATTACATGCACTCAAATAAGTAACCAGGAAACCACTCCGATTTAAAAAAAAAAAAAAAGAAAAAAAAAAAAGAAACCCAAATGCATAATGTAGCCTATTTGTCCAATTAGAGCTCGAAAAATTATTTTAAAAACGATTTTCGTGGGTCAGTAAATAAACGTCTGGCTGATGTAGCTAAAAGGTTAAGTGTTTACAGATCATGAATTCCAACAAAAAAAACGGAATCTTTAGTTGTGGTTTAAATATATTATTTGACTTAATTAAACACATAAACCAAACACAACATAGCCTATCCTGGGATGCCCCGACGAAGGCTGTCTCGCTGCCTGCATGCCAAACAGTGGCGTTTGCTGTAACGTCGTTGTGATGTAGCGACCCATCCGACCAATAGACGGAGCAGCATCCGATTCCACGAGATCCCCAGCTGACGCGATGCGCTGAACCACTATCTGTATTTTGATTTGCTCTCTAATTGACCCACATACAGCTCTCCGTGACAGGGCTCCCACTGACCCTGAGGCACGACCAAAAGCGATGTCGAACCGGAGCCGGTAATGCCATTTCACGAGTAATCCCATTTGCTATTGTGATCGTCCAATAGCAGAATGCCCTCCGCTTGTTAAGCATTTGACTTGACTTGGATTTTTCTTTAGCCCACTATACAGCGCGCTCGCTTCTCTCTGTAGCCTACTGACGCCGTGGACGCACGAAGGATTTCGTCCTACTGAAGCGATGGTTGAGCGGGGATATCCGAAGAGAAGGGATTCGTTGCTTTTTGCTTAGAAGTATTCGCGAATCACCCGGCGGCTGCTGTTACTGGTATATTTGTACGCGAAATGCATGACAAAAGCCAACCACAGCATACTTCCACGATATCCAAGGGCTCGTCGTTTTTTATCGAGAATATACTTGGCACTTGTAGGACAGAAAAGTCTGTGCGTCCTATAAAGGATAGCGATGGCACGGACAGAGAGATTGTTCTTAAGGGCAGCAAGGCGTATCGTAAAGAAATGTGCAGTCAAGCATCCAGCACAGGCTTCAAGACAGAGATGTGTCGGAGCACACCGTCACCTCTGGAGTGGTGTGGACGGGAAACCCTTGAGAGTAAGTTCAAAACTCCTCGGTTATTGTGAAAAATTATAATATAGCCAAAGTGGAAAAACTATAGAGGTTGCATAAGCAGAACATTGATCTCTACGTGGATGACTTAATTTAAATGAGCGCACAAGCTTAAAGGGCTGTGCTTTTCGTTTATGAAACGGTCTGACTTGCTCATTGTTAGTTCCCAACTGAATCATTATTCTCCGTGTTACAGCAGCAATTGTCCCTCTGGCATGTCCACATTAGTTTTAAGCCTCATTAGGTAAAACCAACAAAAGCAACTCGGATGCGCAGAGCAGCCGAGTCGCAATGAAAGACTTCCCAAACTCGTTAAAGGCTTAAGAGTGCAATCGGTTTGTTTCGTTAACTCTGTAAAGCTGTGACAGCCCACTAGATTGATACACAATATGCACATATGGGAACGGGCCGAGCAGATTTTTGATATCACATTGTCAACATCTTTCTGATCAAATACATTAAGCATGCATTTCTTAAACACTTTTACACGTTCATTTCAATCTCTATTCAGGTCCAAGAGAAGAAACCCGCAATTCCAGTGAACACTGCCGCAGCGACAGGGACACCCCCGTGGCCTCTGAGCTTCTTGGTAGAGCAGTAGACCGAAAAACGTGCGAGTGTGTGGTTGATGAGGGAGAGGACGCTCCGCAGCTCTTCGATGAATGTTCAGGTCCCGACACTTCCGAGTCAGGCTCAGCCCGGAAGAAAAAGACCCGAACTGTGTTCAGCAGAAGCCAAGTCTTCCAGCTAGAGTCCACGTTCGACATGAAGAGATACCTGAGTAGTTCTGAACGCGCGGGACTCGCGGCCTCCTTGCACCTGACCGAGACACAGGTGAAGATCTGGTTCCAGAACCGCCGAAACAAATGGAAAAGACAATTGGCCGCGGATTTAGAGGTTGTTAATTTTAACCACAACTCCCAACGGATTGTACGGGTGCCCATCTTGTACCACGACAAAACAACACCCATTTCAACACTCAGTTTTAACGTGTCTCCAGTCTCGCCACCAATCATGGGCTTCTCGAATTCAGTGAACTATCCGTTATCGTCCTTTGCTCATTCAATGAATTTAATAACATCGCAGATGACAGGCCTTGTCTGATCTTGGGAAAATGACATAGGCTACAGTATTGACAATTGTGACCCAATGACAATTACCATCAATTGGTGCAATAACTGATCAGGCTGGAAACTGCAGTATAATGCCTGCGGCATCCAAAGAAAAGAAAACGCCTCTCACAAGAGAGAGACAAGTTTGTGTTAATTGCCACTGTTATGTATCTTCTGTGCATGGGGGCCCTCACCTGTATGCAAATAAGGGCAACACTTGATTTGTGCATATATAGGCCTATTTTAATTCAGAACCACTGATTTATAAGTTTTGTCACTTTTCACATTATACATTTTAATAAACGAATCACGTTAAAGTATCAGATTTTTCTGTAAATGGGTTTCTAAGACTTTATATGAATGTGCTAGGACTTCACGGGACAGCTTTAAAACCAATCATCATGCAAAATGTATTTTCACAGGTGTTCAGATGATCTGGATTAGGCCTACTTTAAATTTAGCCGTTTTCAAAGCACAATGCAGTAAATACCTATTCACAAAGAAAAAAAGGTTTGGTTTAAATAGGCCCTCTATGCAGTCCGTTTTTACGGACACAACAGAAAAAGCAATACTAAATCAAAACACTGTTGAATGTAATATGTACAGTTTACATTAAAATAATCCAATTTAAACGAACAATAATTATGTAGCCTATCAAATGTATGGCCTACATGAGTTCACAAATAAATCTCATGAAAATGTAGCTATAGCTACTCTATAAAGTATAGGCCCGGTTGGGCATATTCCCTTTGACAATAGAATAATTATTATTTAGCCTAAATAATATTGTTTGGAACAACATTTTCATCATATTTAGACATACGTAATCATATCATTATAATTTACAATGATTTCAGAAGTATTTCAGGGTCTATTTTGAAAAACTATCGTCTCTCGGATAAGAAAAACAAGAAGAAAAGACAATGAAATCTTAATTGTGGTGACTGACTGAGGGTTCAATAAAATAATATTATTTATTACAACATTATCGTCCATGTATGCTTTCAATGTCCAATACACAATGATTAGACAAATTATTAAAGGACGAAGAAATAACGACTTAAAAATAACTTGAAAATCAATCATGGAAAAAGTCAGGGGCATCGTTCATTTTTGTAATATCTAGGCTACATTGTAGGCTGCGGCTAAGATATTTCGAAAGAATCACATGCCCGTTTTTTTTCACAAACAATGCATTGCCACAAAATAAAATAAAAAAACAAAACAAAATATGAGATGGGGGGGGGGGGGGGGGGAGGGATTAACTAATGAAACCTTGTTAAAAAACGAAAGTTACAAGATTTTTATTTTACACACTAATGAAGTGCAAGAGCTAGGCCTAAAACCATTATTTTAATAAAAATAAAAAATAAAGTCATAGCACAAGCTCCTTTTCTTCTTAAACTGACACCCCAAGTATCATCAAACGAGCTGGCAAAGGCCGAAAAATTGGTCTTTGCTAAAACCTGAAATTGCTTTCCTTTTCTTAAGAGCACTCGTTAAAAACAGTAGGCAGTGTGATTCATATAGCCTATGTGTGCCAGATGTCTGGATAGGTCTGAGCTCTAGCTCCCACCCCCCTCTGCCATTGGCCGCCGTCCTGTCTGATTCTCGTGACCAATAAACGATGGAGAATCGTATTCTTCCGGTCAGTGGACTAACAGTCTAGGCGAACGCAGCTGCACTGCACGTCGTGGAGCGATGGTGCTCGGAGAATCGAGACGTTAGTTTACGACGCGGCAAAAAAAAAAAAAAGAGACAAGGACAACGAGGACCCCGCATCTAACGGAGAATATGAGCAAGGAGGAAGCGTCATGTCGACCTGCTTCTTTGAAGTTCACCATTGATAATATCCTCAACTCCAAGTCGAGCAGCAGAAACTTTGACAGCTGTCATTCAAAGACTTCGCTTGTGGTGTGTCGGGATGGCTGTCTGCATCATCCCGGAGAGAGCGACGGTCCATGCAAAGATGAGTCGGATGCAAGATTGCACGCCATTGGTAAGATATAGCTTTTAATTTAGGCTCACAACTGCTATAATGTGGTATTAGTAGGCTAGTGATGTATTTGTTTAGAACGAATATCAATAGCGTTTGCCTGGCTTTCAGATAAAGTCACCATAGATGGAGATGGGAGAGTGGACGCGCTCAAAACCGTGGACGTGCGCAGCGAGAGCACGGACAGCTGCGACGACGCGCAACAAAAGAACAACGGCAAAAAAAATAAACTGATGACGAAAAAGAAAACACGCACTATATTTTCAAAAAGACAGATCTTCCAACTGGAATCTACGTTTGACATGAAACGCTATCTGAGTAGCGCAGAGCGCGCTTGCCTGGCGAACTCTTTACAGCTCACCGAGACTCAAGTCAAAATCTGGTTTCAGAATCGACGGAATAAATTAAAAAGACAACTGTCTACTGATCTGGAGGGACCGACTAGCGATTTCGGTGACATTGGAAAGACGGTACCGCTCCCAGCTTTATATAAAGAGAATAATATTCTCGGAAGGTGCATGCTTCCAATGCCTCTGCCAGTCGTGTATCCTGGAGGTAGTGCGCCTTACTTCTACTTCTCAAATGCCAGCAAGTATTTCAGTATGTTTGATGGAGATATATGACTTAGAAAAGACCCTCGCGCAAGGGACACATGCAGTTTTCTTAGCTCTTATAACAGAACCGACAACACGGCCCAATTTTGATAAGCATTATCTGCCTTTTTGTGTGTTTTGCTGAGAACATTGTTGAGCTAACGGTCAGTAAAGAATCTGGCTTGCAATTCTATGCAAAACCTATTTTATTTATTGTATGCTGTAGACAATTTTATATAAAAAATAACACCTATACCCCAGCCATACTGGCAGAAATGCCAGTGCCAATCATCCTGTCTTCACATGGCAGGGAATTATAACACTAATGTTTTAAGGTTTACATTATTATTATTATTATTATTACTACTACTACATTTCTGCCAAAGATAGATTATTGATGCATGCATTTGTATTTTAAATGTCCCTCTAATTTTTTTAATGAGCAATGAAAACGTATTTAAGTGAATGTATTGGTTAATTTGCATTTAACGCATGTTTGTATATGTACTATATTCCTTTTAGATTTTTTTTTTCGTTTTAATTCCTTTTCAGCATAACCTGGCCAATTAATTAAGCTACCAGTATTTTATCGAGTGTCATTAAATCTTCTGTTTTACACTTGCTTCAAAAGAAAACTTTTGTGTCCTGCCTTTTTTTGTACTATAACTTGTTGATTTGAATCCAATTTAGAACGTTAAATTGTTATGATATTGAAACAGTTATAGGTATATTTATCAATCAAAACTAGGTCACACTCTCAGATGTTGATTAAACACGTGAGTCTCGTTAACAATGTTACAGTCGCATGTTCTTGAGGAGCTATCCATGGCAAGCCTAAACATTAGTGTTAAATAGATTTTACAAAGCGCTACTGAATTTGGGCATGTTTTATAGTTTTTATCAGGCTATAAACCAGCCTAAAGTAAACTACTCAGAGAGTTCAATTGATATTTTTTCCAAATTAATAGCTGAGATTTATTTTATGTGTTTCTGGGAGATCAAACAGAAATACAAGTTTTAAAAGCGTATATATGTAATTTCTGGTTATTCGAGTGATGAAATTAAAAGTCAGATTAGGCCTATACTGAAAAGACTACGATTTTACTATATGGCTCACAAATTCTTATTTCTAGTGAGGTCAAGTTAGGCCACGCAGTATTTTATAAAAGACTGAAACTCAAAAAGGTGCCTGTTGTCATTTGGTCCTGCTCTTCAGCTCTGCGATTCATTCTTGACCTAAATTAATTTTTTTAAGTCGCTTGAAGACGTGGCAAACGGGCCAATGGGATGGTTTGCCATTCGGCGGCAATCTTCTTTCTCTCTCACTGGTAAACAACTAGTAGTAGCCTAAATATAAGATGAGTGGTAATTAAAAGTTGTATTGTTGATAAAAGTTTATGTTCTTTCGGGGAAAAAAGAGAAAGTTTTCACTGACGTTAGGCCTATTTGGTCGAGGATAAAGAAGACAAGTTGTAGGTTGCGCGTTTAATTTTATTAATTAGCTAACAGCAAAAATTAGTTTTTTTGCAAACGAGGCTGAAACGCTAGAGGATCCTTTTACACGCACATAGGCCAATTACAGATCCGGTTTAATTTTCAACCTAAACTAGCAAATAAATTATATCATATAGGCAGTGAAACCGAGATGTCAGTTTAATTATAAAATAGAATAAAGATAACATTAAAATTCTCTAATAACATGAACATTTTCAAACCTCCTACAGATCTTGGTGTGACTTTTAAAAAAGTTTTTCAATAGCCTGTCACTGACATGACACTTCAAACCCGTATAAAACAGAACTTTCACACAAGTAACGCAAATATGAAAAACAGATAGCCTAAAAAACAACTTAAAACTAACTTTACCAATAAGCTATAACATAAAACAGAAGACCGCTCATTTTCAAATACCCTGACTTTGTTCTCATTCATTTGGATAATTTTGAGTCTGAGGCTTACCAATTTTTCAAATCACTCTTTTTACAGAAAAAAAAAACACATTAAAACTATAAAGTAAAATAAAACCTATATCAATACAAAAAATTTACTTTACTTTACAATTACTCTGGATTAGTGACATGACTGTAATACATTTTAAATGCTTTGTAGCAATGATAAACCAAAATATCATTTTGAATATTACTAAGGAAAATCTCACCACTTATTGTATTTTATTTTTTTATAGATTCTGATCAGTGCACCAAACTTGGAGAACTTTCAAATCTAAAAATATTAAGATTATGATTTTATACAAAAAAAAAATATTTTCTCCTGTTCATCCATCTAAACCACAGTCTCAGTCAAAACGTCTTTTAGTTCAGTCAACAGTAACTTCTATCATATTCTATCACACATTAGCATTTCTCCATATAAGGTTCTGAAGTAACCAAATACTCAGAGCCTAAGGGCCAAAGTGCCTAAGTACAGTGACGCTGTCCACTTTACTTTAGCCATTTTTCAACCAGGCAGGGACTCCAATGTGGTTCTGAGGTGACAAGATAATCACTGTGAATTCAGTATTGGATACCTAACTCCATTCCATCTATTGCTACAATACTGCCCATTAACGCATGGTATCTGTTAATGGTCTACAGTCTGCATATATGTGTAAGTGGGAGGGGGAGAGCAGACTTCCTGTCTCTGCGAGAGAGTGATGTCTCAATACAGAGAGAACACCTTCTGTCGTCCTGCACTTTGCTCCAAAACCACAAGGTTCAAATGACCTTCCACCCCTCTACTTTATATCCCTGCCCTCTCTGGTCCCATGGCCAAAAGGAGGAGAAAAATCCATTAAAACCAAGGCCTGATCAAAGAAGCCACAACACAAACATGCCATATGTACAGGTTTAGGGGTATCAGTGACTACAACGGGTTATGGATGTCTCTATACTATAGTATTGATTAATGGCACATTTAACTAGAATAAATGATGGTTTTGGGTTTCAAGAATCACATGATGTTTTCACATGCAAATATACTATTGTGAATATTTTTAAAAAATATTTTAATCCATTAATTTCTTCAAAAGACCGGATAATCTCCTTTACATTCTACAGTCTGCATATGTTATTGGCTTTAACGTAAGGGTTAAACTTATTATCCATTACTTTGTTTTACTTTAAAGCCAATAACTGTTCTAAACAGAGCTAAAATACTATTCAAGTTCTGGTCTCATGTTTGGGTAGGCCTATATGTAATAATGGCCCAACCCCTTCAAACTCAAGCTGAATCATCCAGGCACTCCCAAGAGCATTTACGTGTGTGCGCATTTAGGTGCAAATGTGTCAGTGTCTTTATAAAGGTGTGTGTGTGCGTTGGCGAGTGTGTCGGGTGTTTGGGTCCTCGAGATAGCATCTCCTAAAGTGGCCTCCTGTCGGCCGCCAGAGACTCTCACATTTCCGAGTGCTCTGATGCTTGTGCTTGACAACAGCAGTCCACAAGGCACCTGAGCTCTGGAAGCAGACATGCTGTCTGCATGATTGACAGCCGATACAGGAAGAGGTGTGGCTGACCATTTAGGAGTGATTATGTAGTCACTTGCCAAATTGAACCAAAATGAACTTTCAGCAGGAAAATTTCATACATCAAGGACATTCCTTATAATAAAAAAAAACTGTTTTGATTGTTATTAATATTATAATGAATGTATCCCCTTGTCAGTTTTGGTAATTCTATTCCAGTTTTTGAATAGCATTTTTTTTTTTTTTTTTTTTTTACAAATGTAACAAAGTAATGTAAAAACTTAATTTAATTTGAATATCTTTTATATACACACACACACACATATATATATATATATGTGTGTGTGTGTGTGTGTGTGTGTGTGTGTGTGTGTGTGTGTGTGTGTGTGTAAGTTCTAGGCTGAACATACCATTCTTCTCCACCCCATGCCTTGTCACAGTCCATCACTTCCTGATGTTCACTGAGCGTCAACTATTCTGCATACCTCATTTATCCACACACATACTTGAGAACAAAGAACAACTTAAAAGTGAACAGAAGTGTGGACAGCAATTCTCTGTTATGAGGTTCCATTGTCTAAAATGTTCTGCACAGTTCTGGGTCAAGTAGACTCAGTTGGGGGTTGTGGTTGCGTTGCGTCTGTACATCTGTACTCATTGTCCCACTTTGTGTGTGTGTGTGTGTGTGTGTGTGTGTGTGTGTGTGTGTACCGTTCTGCCCGACTAGGAAGTGGCGTGTGTTGCTGGGGGTCCTCCAAGTACTTTGACCTCAAGACCTTTCTCAGTTCTCTAACAGAGGTCGTTGTCATTGGCAACTGGGAGGAAAGCACCAGAGAAAGTTTAAGATTTGAAGGAAAGCACCCTAAATCCTAAAGGCACACAACATTTATTTTAAAGAGCTGATTATGGCTTAACTGGGTCCTTGATCTCAAGGTAGGTTAACTTTGTTGCTAATTCGGCAATACATATACGCAAAGAAAAAAGGCTATCTTCATCACTAAGACTTATGGTAACCATTCAAGATCAGGAGGAACAATTAATGTCATAATTTAAATTAATTTAAATTTATGTGTTTTGTATAATCAAGGCATATCCATGGTAACAGCCCTACAAAGTCTCGGAGCATCAGCCATCTATTCACCTCCACAAGTAGGCATTTTTTATTGTAACAGTCATCAACACAGAATCCTTAAAGGGATAGTTCACTTCAAAAGTGACTATTTTGTCATAATCTACTCACCCTCAGGTTGTTTCAAACCTGTATTAAAGTTTTTCTGAATTGCTAAAACACATTTCTTGAAACCATCACTCGCTTTCTCAAAACCTTAAACACAAAACCAAATTTTCAAACCACATTCACAGAACCTCTGACTCTTCAAATCAAACAATTGCCTCAAAACCATTTTATCTGTGCTCAAAATCAAACAATGCTCTCAGATCATATACACACAGACACAGCGAGTCAAAATTACAAACACCACAGATCATTCGTTAGACACTACATAAAAAAAATGGAGAACACAGAATGCAAAGCATGCAGTTACAGAAAAAAGTATATTGTAACAAAGTAAACACATTTTGCAATTACGTAAAAAAGTATAGTAATGACAACTTACAGTAGAAAAGGTGAATACATTGTATACTGTATCCACTGCAAGTGTAGTATGGTACTGAATATTGAATAGTAGGCCTATCGAATGTCTGTATATTCACCATTTGCATACTGTGAAAATACAGTGACCCAACTGCAAAAGCCAAAAAGGTTACAGTAAAGGCTCTAAATGAAAAGCATGTTACAATAAAGTACACTCAGAAGAGTTGTGCAACTGCATAATCAAGGTTAGTGAGAGAGATTTGATTCTGCTTCAGCATCGTCTACATGTTGGTTCGGCCAGAGGAGTTTCTCCACTTCTCAGACAATGTCTGAGGCAAAGGGAAAAGGGAAAAACCCTAAAGCAGACCCAGCCTTGACAACATTCTCCACACTTTGCTCTTCCTCGTCCTCATCCTCTTCCTGCGTGTTCACCTCCTCTTAAACATCCTCTTCCTTCTCTCCCTCTTATATTGTTTCCATCCATTGTTGGTATCAACATCCAGTGTAACATTTTGAGTACATTTTGGGACTCTGAACTGACTTGTATTATGTACAGTTGGTTTGGTCACATTAGAAATAAGTGTGAACAATTTTGAGTCGTTGTGTGTAAACGATGACAACTGTGTTGCAGTTGTGCTTAACTTTCGCCTACCTGTGTTTAGCATTTTGAAACGTAAGTGCATCACAGTGCAAAATGTGTTTTAGTGAGTGAGAATGTGTTTAGAGTTTAAAAAAGAGATTTGCAAACAGTGTTTTAACTGCCTGAACTTGTTTAATGTTTTACAGAAAGAGTGATTTATTCGACAAATTGGTTTAGACTATTAAGAATTTGGTTCAGAGAATGGGGTTTAGTGTTTTAGCAATTCAGAAAAACTGTAATTACAAAAAAAGGAAATTTTGAAGAATGTCAGTAACCAGTTGATGGACCCCAATGACTTCCATAGTAGGAAAAAAAATACTACGAAGTCTATGGGGTCCATCAACTGTTTGGTTACTGACATTCTTCAAAATATCTTCTTTTGTGTTCAGCAGAGGGAAAAATAAGAAATTCATTCAGATTTGGAACAACTTAAGAGTGAGTAAATTATGACATAATTTTTATTTTTGCTTGAACTATCCCTAAATGTTCTCTTCAACATAAACATTCTATTGTTTAACTGAGTTTGAAGCTTAAGTACATATATACTCAAACATTTGATACAAGGCATTCACAACAATGGGTTTAATTTTTAATTAATAAAAACAAAAACAACAGTTGAAACAAAATGTAGAGATTTGAAGGTGACTAGAAAAGGCTTGACAGACTTTGTTAGATAGAGTGGGTGCAGGAGTTTGGGGGTCCACAGAGAGTAGAGGTCGTGTCTCTGGCCTGAGGGTAAGACCACTCATTACAGTCAAAGGACCCCTAATGCTGGGAGGAGGATAAGACAATAAGATAAATAAAGAATAAAAATAAGAATATGAAAAAAAAGGGGGTGTTTGAGAAAACAAAAGTGTAACAAAACAAATTGTATTAATTTAGAAAATCAGGTGCTACGGACAAACAGAATTTAGGATGGTACTAACAATTATTGGAAACCCCAAATAGCTTTGTGTGTACTTCCTAATATTAAAAAAAATTACTCATTAATAATAGATATGCAATAGCACAATAGAATAGAAGCACACAATACAAGTAACAAAGAGACCTGATGAAGGTAAAACATAAAAGGAGAGTTTGACAACCGTTAGTCTTTACAAAGAGACATTGCAGCAGTGCATAATGTCAAGCAATAGGCTGCTAACCAAACGACCACACAATGGCCGCGACACGACATGATCAATAACCAAACTAGGCTAATTAGAACGATCTCTTTACACTCTGTCACGCACTGCAGAGCGTAAACAAATTGGCTATCTTGTATTTTCTTTCGTGATGCTTCTCGGGTGGCATCTTTCTGTTGCCTATTCCATGTGGAACTTGTCAAGTACTGACCTAATAGACCAATAACTGGCCTAATATGTTTCTCACCTTCCACAATCAACATCTCGTCGTCATTCATGTTTGATGAATAATAGGCCATAAGTGATAGCAGGTAGTGGCCTAGTGATAGGCTTGAGTTTATAGGCGATGCTGCCTGCATGCGCAACCTAAATTCAAGCGTCAAACAAACTATTAAATGCGGGAGGGAACACTAAAAAAAATTTTTCCAAACGCGAGTGAGCCAATTATATTCAAGGCCATTATAGAAAAGGGTAGCATACATGTTGAAGTAATAACGTTGCCATTTATGATCTCGTGTTTCTGATTAGCCCATTATAGGCTACCTGTGATTTAAAGTCACCATGATATCAAAATGGACAATTCTTATTTTTAATGGACTATTGTAGTGTATAAATGATTTATCCGTGCACATCAATATTTAAAATAAATAAAGAAATAAATTCATGTGCCCTCATAATCTTTAAACAAAATAATCCCCCCCATTTAGCATATCCGATGATGTGTTTAGTAGCGTGAGGGCAGGACAACCTGCAGCAATAGCAAACAACAACAATCCAATCCATTCCTGATGGACAAAATCTAGTCCCACCCAACATTTTTTCTTTTTCAGTCGGATATAGTACGTCATAATAAGAAACGACTATCGCAACTTCCATTTCATGACGTCTTTAAACCCAAAGCAAAATTACATAATCACTTTTTGCCATACGAAGAAAATGAGATTAGAAAGGGTTGCTACACAAAATTGTAAAATTCATTTTAACGGTCATGCGTGTCAAAAATGAATTATCCTAATAATTAGCAATTTCTTTAGAATTCAGTATATGTGTAATAGCTTTAAATGACAGATCACATCAACTTTCTTTGCCTCTTCAATGATTTGCCCCCCCCCAAAAAAGTATACTAAAGTATGTAACGCCAATAAACCAATATGAATTTGAATTTGAGACTGAGTGAGCGAGTCCCTGAAGTGGCCAGTGGTCCAGGGGGACACTTGTAACAAGAACTCCATGACACAGCACATTACAACATAAACAACATCCTATTCGTTAGGACGAGCAACTGGAGAAGAGAACAGGGCTTTTCAATACCCCCTAAAGAGTTGCAGATAGCTTATTGATCTACTAATTTAGTAGACTTCTGTGGCCTGGGCGATGCTTGGCGCTTAAGGAAATTGAATGGGGGTTAGTGGACAATGAGCCTTTTGGAAAAGAAGATCAGTGAAGCAGAAGACTGAGACAGAGAAAGAGGAGGTGCACTTGTGTATGAACACCAGCAGGCTCCTCTGTCTGGTTGTAAGTTATCTAGTATGTGTATGTGTGTGTGTTATGTGAAAGTGGAGAGGGTGAAAAGTCAAATGTGTTTAGAGTATCTGGGGAGCTTGGGTGTCTGATTTATGCATTAGGTTCCACCAGATATGTCAGGAAATGACATGACATCATCCATGTTCAGTGCACTTACATTTTTACTATTCATAATTAGTTTGATAATCTAACACATTGAAGTATATGCTGGCTTTGGTCATACATAATATGTACAGTAGTGGCCATAAGTGAAGTCTGCAGGGGATATTTGTTTTTAATGACCCTACAAGTTCAATGAAACATCAAAAAGGCCAAGGAAAAATTGATATATATATATATATATATATATACAGTCATGCTCAGAATTAATGGTACCCCTGGTAAATATGATCAAAACTGGCATTAAAAAATAAATCTGCATCGTTTATCCTTTTGATCTTTCATTCAAAAAATTGCCAAAAATCTAACCTTAAATTGAAGTAAAATAATTGAAAGTGGGGGGGAAATCACATTATGAAATAAATGTTTTTCTCCAAAACACGTTGGCCACAATTATTGGCACCCTTTTATTTAATACTTTTTGCAATCTCTTTTTGACAAAATAACAGCTCTGAGTTTCTCCTATAATGCCTGATGAGTTTGGAAAACAACTGACAAGAGATCAGAGAACAATTTTTTTTTTGCTCCGTAACAAATTTTGTGTTGATTTTGATGTTTGTTTTGGATCGTTGTCCTGATGGAAGATCCAACCCCGGCCCGTTATAAGATTTCTAGCAGAAGGCGTCAGGTTTTGATTTTACTGTTGATATTTGATAGAATCCACGATGCCATGTATCTGAACAAGAACCTCCAGCAGAAAAATATGCCCACAACATTAAAGATCCAACGGTTTATTAAATTGTTCACATGGGGTACTTTTTATCCTTGTGTGCACCAAACCCATCTAGTGTGTTTGCTGCCAATAAGCTCTTTTTTTTTGTTTCATCTGACCACAGAACTCTGTGCCGTTTGAAGTTCCAGTCGTGTCTGACAACTGAATTTGCTGGAGTTTGTTTTTGCAGGAGCGAGCAGGATTTTTCTTGAAACCCTCCGACATGTGGTGATGTAAGGGTTGTTTGATTTTTTTTTTTTCATAGGCTTTTTGACCCCAAGACTCAAGTAATCTCTGCAATTCTCCATCTGTGATCCTTGGAAAGTCTTTGGCCACTCAAACTTTCATCCTCACTGTGCATTAAGGCAATATAGACACACATCCTCTTCTCGGCAGATTCGTAGCATCTTTAGTTGATTGGAACTTCTTGATTATTGCCCTGATGGTCAAAATGGGGATTTTCAACTCTTTCGCTATTTTCTTACAGCCACTTTCTATTTTGTGAAGCTCAACAATCTTTTGATGCACATCAGAACTATATTCTTTGGTTTTACTCATTGTGATGGATGATTAAGGGAATTTGGCCTTTGTGTTTCCTCATATTTAAACTCCTGTGAAACAAGAAGTCATAGCTAGACAATTTCATGTTCCTAGTCACCCCGGTGTGCTAAAAAAGGTAAATATTAATGGGAATATATACTTCAGAGATATTTTACTCTTAAAAAAATTCTAGGGGTACCAATAATTGTGGCCAACGTGTTTTATTTATTTATTTATTTATTTATTTAATAATGTGATCCCCCCACCCCCCCACTCCCACTTTCAATTATTTTACTTCAATTTAAGGTTAGATTTTTGGCAATTTTTTGAATGAAAGATCAAAAGGATAAACGATGCAGATTTATTTTTTACAGCCAGTTTTTATCATATTACGACCAGAAATGCCCTATAGCTAATTTTTCATACACAGAATATGTTGATATTCTCAAAAAGAAACAGACTGTATCAACTATGCTTTGATATATTTAAATATGTTTATAGCCTACTAAGAATCTGGATTCAAACCCATTGCAGTACAGCTGTCTATTGCTCACTTAGTGTGACAGAAAAGACAAAATCGATGTTCCACACACAGCAGTTCTGAAACTTGAGACTAATGGGGGAATGAATTGAGTGACCAGCGTGCTTGTGAGTAAGACTGTGTGTGTGAACAGCAGAAAGACAGGGGTGAAATTTATCCGAGTGCAGAATGGGCTCCTTGGCCTTGCGAGAGCGAGAAAGAGCATGAGATAAAAGAGGAGAGGAGTGAAGGGGTGTCTATGTACTAATGGAGGTGTATTGACTCGGCTGTTCTTTCTGAGAGAATATTAGCATTAGTTTGCCCCAAGTGGCATTGGACAGTGTCTGGACTTATAGATCTTCATGGCTATTCTCACTCAAATAATAATTAGTACTGGTCCTTCATTCCTCCACTCCATGCGCTGTCATCCATTCCTGATCAATGATCCGGCGGCGGCTTTTTTTTTATTTTACTAGAGATTATCCGTCTAATCCGTCTCCACTCACCCTTCCTGTCCTCTTTTGCTCTCACTCAACTCATTGATCAATAGTCTGCTTTTAGTAGCTCATTCAAAGTCACAATATCGCACTGTGCGCGTCTGAGTGTTTGTGTACTTATTGGGTTTGTGGGGAGTGTGTTTAATTGATACAATAGAGTGGTGATAAATAGAGTGGTGAGTAATTTGTATTGGCCATAACAATTTTATCAATGTTTATTAGCATTTGGTTGTTAACATAATCTGTTCGCACAGACAAACTGTTGCAGATTAAATAAACAGCTATATCTTAGATACTCAGAAAACCATCTTGGTGAAATATTACAGATTCTGTCCAGAGATTTTTTAGCTGTTCCAGAGTATTGTAATGCTATGACAACCATTAAAAGGGATATTTCAGACAAAAATAAAAAGTCTGTCATCATTTAAAGAATAAAGAATGTCAAAAGAAAATATTTTTAAGTCAATGGGGTCCAAAACAACTCTGTCTCTGTCACGGGTTGCTCTACAAATATGACGATGAGAGATGTGGTATTTCAAATAGTCAAGTATCTTTAAAGCTGCAGTCCGTAGCTTTTTGGGGGTAAACAATTTTCTAAAATACATATTTGAGAAAATACATAACTAGCCAGTGTTCAAAACTCTCTGCTTGCCTTAGCTCGATTCAAAGCGGTAAGCTTGTAATAATGTTTTTAATTCCAGTGGTACTGGTGGATTTCCGCGGGAGATTCGAGCATGTCTTTGCGTCATAACGTCACATCTGTACACATAAAGAAGGAGTCTCGGCTAGTAGGCTATATTGCGTGTGAGGATGTTGGAGGTGGAGATTTATAGCCTTTTCTCACAGCACTTGATATAATTAAACTTATCAATTTGATGGCGAATCCAGAAAGGTTCAAACGACAATCACCAGTGACAACAGATTCACCCGCTGTAAAATGCAAAAGACTTCGTTCGGACTTCGGAGTGGCTACAGAAAAAAAAAAAACTGCAACCGGACCCATGCGAAAACAAGGATACATATCGGAAGGACATTACATGTAGTTGTAGCGGATCAGTAGACGCACCACAGGGTCAGCCCCAAATAAAGAGAAACACCAGCAACGTCTTTTCGCTTTTGCGTGTTTACTGCAATCATAAAATGGGACAGTGTTACAATCAATCATCTGTTCTGGATTGACAATCTCTCTTCAGAGTGCTTCCCGCTAACTCATATTACAAGATGTATTTTCTTTACAGTATCTTAGGTGGTTCCATTTAATAAGATGCTTAACACCAAAGGCATATTTTTTATGTAGAACTAATAAGATTTATGAATTCAGAAAATTAATAAAACAATAATGAAACAAAAGAATACAACTCATACCTTCAATCATAAAATGGGACAGTGTTACAATCAATCATCTGTTCTGGATTGACAATCTGCAAATACATCATTCAGTTAGTACATTGTCCCATATTTCTAATATGCAGGCAACTTACAATATCAAAGAAACAATTCACAGTTTCAGCTTCTTCTTAACACACATAACATGCTTTAACTCATGAACTACATTACCCAGAATGCACCGTTGATTACTGGCGCGCATTTCACTCGGTGCAGCACCAAGGGGGTAATCCATCAGCCGGAAGTTGAAGCCTCGCGGGAGCCGCCATTGTAGCAGAACTTCACCTGCTGTTAGCATCCCATTGACTCCCATTCATTTTGGCGTCACTTTGACAGCGAATAACTTTACATCTGAGGCGTGCAAAGGCTTAATTTGTCGATTATTTATTTCTAAAGAAACACGCAATGTATAAAATGCTCCATTACTTTGTATCTTACGTTACGGCCCCATAGAAGCCGTTTTTGTAAAAATAGGCTAAAGATTGCGTCATAACCACGGGACTTTCTGTCGCACAATAGAGACATTACCGTATAGACAGGAGGAGAAGCTCGCGGCAATCTTTTACTGTCTATGAGGCATTCGGGGGGACATGAAGGCACAAAGTCAAGGTAGAAGCACATAAATAGAGAGTCCATAAAAGCAACAGGACAAAATATTTCAACAATGTTTTTGACAGCGCAGTCTCATCCCAAGACGTCATATAACTGACGTCTTGGGACGTCTTTTGACCATACGTCAATATCCGCCTTTTTAGGGTACCCTTAAACGTCGGTTAGATGACGTTATCGGATCCTAACTCTACCCCAGACCTAAACCTACCCCTAAACCTACCCCGTCACCTAACTGACGTTAAAGGTAAAGCGTCAGTTGTATGACGTCCCAGGATCGTCATAAACCAACGTTTAAGGGTACCCTAAAAAGGCGGATATTGACGTATGGTCAAAAGACGTCCCAAGACGTCAGTTATTTGACTTCTTGGGATGAGACTGTGTTGTTTTTGAGGAATTAGGTGATTCAGATTTGTCTTGGCACAGCTACTAGAAGATTTTCAACTGTCAGACTGTCGTCACGCTCAGTTTGATCCTGCGCAGTCGCTCAGACATCAGACAGGAAGTGCAATAATCGGGCTTCAAGTCTTCTCCGTTGAAATCAATGGGGTCGCTGTGTCCATTTCTTTTACTGTCTATGTGCAGCACAGATTAACGACTCATGTCATCAAAATGAAATTAAGTGAAACCCAAATCAACGTTAACAAGCATCCTATACCCATGAAAATCAACATAGGACATTAACTGATACTTAAAGTGTTATACCATTCATATAAAATGACACAATCGCACGTTTAAAGCAATACAGTTTATGTACTATAATAAACATGAAGAACCATCTATTTAACAAACAACAGGGTCACCAACAGTATTACCACCATATTTCGTTCTGATTTCATAATAACTTCAATTTAATATGCTCTAAGACCTTGTTTGAATTGTCCATTAACGGAGACACATACCTCTCTTCAGAGTGCTTCCCGCTAACTGAAGAGTGCAACACGCGAGGAATATACCATTGATTGAAGAAAGGGGGGTTCATATCAAATCAGTAACACTAAAGGACACAACACATCTTTCCAATCAAACTCATGCAGTACAGGGCAGTAGTGCAATTATTATGTTTGATAACCACAAAGACTAAATGCTGGTTGCTGTATGTTAAATTAAATACTGGTGTTGATTTAATATTCCAACTTCCCCCACCTTAATGAAATGTGGATCATTCCTTTCTCAATCTCTCTCTGCACCTGATTGAAAAGCAACTAATCGATTTAACAAAGTTTGATGAATTATACATTTTCACACCATTACATAGTCACGCAATGCTGACATTGTTAACATTAACAATTTGAGAACAAAGTATAATTTGCACGGTTTTGCTTGATATGATAAGCGATTTTTAGATTTAATCAGCACGATTTACTGCAATGTCAGAACCAGAACAAAAGTGGATGTTACTTGTTCAGATGACATTTTCCGGTGAAAATTATTATGTTGGTCATACTTCCAAAAAGAATAATCTGTGATTCTGAATGCCAGTATCCACACCGGCGCGGTGACTGACAGCCTCACAGTCTCCTCAAACATTGTGTTCATCCGCGCTGTGCGGTGTCGAGGGTGTTGAAGTACAACTCACGTAAAGTTGATAATTCCGCGAATGACTGCAATTGCAGATTTCGAACAGAGATGGCGACAAAGAGGAAAAACTGCGGACTGCAGCTTTAAAGGTCCCGTATTATGCCGCTTTTCACAAGATGTAAAATAAGTCTCTGATGTCCCCAGAATGTGTATGTGAAGTTCCCGCTCAATATACCCAACAGATCATTTTTTACAGCATGTTTAAATTGTAATTTTTTGGGGCTCAGAAAAACGAGCTGTTTTAGTGTGTGCCCTTTAAATGCAAATAAGCTACTGCTGCCGGCACAGGGGGCGGAGCTACATGAGCTCGCGCTCGGTCTCTCAGGACAATTTCATCTCACGGAATGATGATAATATCAGAAACTCTCAGTAACGGTGTTCATTTCGAGTCGGACAATAATGCCTACAGAGTCAGAGTGCTGTATAGAGATGGAACAGGTATAGTTTAGTAGTTTAATTACGGTTATTATAACGTATTTGTCATCTGCTTGTATGTATCCATTATTTATTAATATCCTACAAGTCTGCTGTATCGGACCAGGTCCGAATGATAATCAAACATATACTGATGAGTTTAATAAAGTTTATTTTACATCACACAAAAGATGAAGCGTCAGTTTTACTTCAGAAAATCACTGTAAGAGCTGCGTAAACACTAAGTTATAAGTGCGCGAGTTGAGGGAGCATTCCTGTGGGCGGACGTTAGTCAAAAAACTGTTCTATTGACGTCATTAAAGAAGGAAGTAGAGGGATGTAGTCCAAACGGGCTGTTCGATGTAGGCTACTTCTGTTAAATAAAATATCTCGCTTGGCATTGAACTTTGAGCTTTATAATTTTACAGATATTATTTATACTCTAACAACAACATTACACACTAACTAAAGTTTAAAACATGGGATCACGAAGAACGGGACCTTTAATAAAACAAAAAGTGTGCACTATAAACGGGCTACGATAAAAATGAAACCAAAACTGAACATAACTATGACAGTCTCATGAGAAAACTGGTGGTGAATTCACACATAGGCCTATAACTTGTCCATTTAAAAAAAAACGCAAGCATGAAGGTCCACCCCTGAATCGTTAATTAGTATGGTGTAGGGCCTCCTTTTGTGGCCAATGCAGCATAGATCATCTTGGGAATGACAGATACAAGTCCTGCACAGCGGCCAGAGGGATTTCGAGTCATTCTTTTTCCAGGAATCCACGTTGTGATGCTGTGAGCAGATCATGTGAGCGAAGCCGAGCGGTGTGAAGCTCAAAATTCCGCTATGCCAGTGCAACAGTCTGGGTGTTAAGTATCAAGAAAACAATACATGTTTCACATTGCCCACAGCCCAATATTTGTAGTGTTGGCACCATTGAAACTAACACTTGTCATTGGCAAGAGTGACCTTTGGCTATAGCAGCCCGACAATGAATACTGACGCTGCGGAGCTCCCGATGAACAGTTTTGGTGGAAACAGGAGAGTCGAGGTATGCATTTAATTGCAAAGAGTTGAGCAGCTGTGTTTTTATGCTTTTTGGATACAATCTGAGTTAGTACCTGGGCATCCCTTTTAGACAGCTTCCTGTTGCGTCGACAGTTACTCCTGTTGGATGTGGTTTGTCTTATGGTGGTATGCCGACATTACCCATAGCTCTCCATACACCACAAAGACTTGCTGTCCTGGTCACAGATGAGCCAGCGAGACGCGCACCAACAATTTTTTCTTTAATGAAATCTGTTACGTCTTCCATTATGTTGTGTGGATTGCAATATTTAATGTACCACTGTGCTATTGCTCTGCTAATTCAACCTCCACACTCTGCTCTTACTGATGGAATGCAATAGCAGTGAAGGCCCCTGTATAAACCCTGACTACTTGGATGAAGGTGGCCAGGCTGAATATGTTTCAATGCTTAATAAATAATGATAGTATTTATTGGAACCAGTATGCATTCAACTGTTTGACATTTAAATAGAATAATACGCTGAATTTACATTTAAATACCCAATTTGCACCTGTGAAAACCGATACATTTGCACACATAGGCATATGCAAACACACCCAGAAAAATAAACCAGTGGGAGTGGCCAACTAAACTCAGCTTGCTGTGGCTTGTACTATGGTGAGCGGTGAAGCAGAAGTGATGGCTAAAGCAAATGTGCATGTAGTAAAGGTGACCTAAATGCAAGAGCTGTGACAGGCTCCAGAAAGAGGCCCCAGAGACAGCTTACACTGCACTGTGTCACTGTCTGCTGCACTGATCAGGGATTAGCTCAACTGTGAGAGACTCTCTCTCTGCAGCCTGATCTGAGACACCTCAGTGTGAAAATACACAGAAGATAGGGTGTCATATTATCAGACACAGTCCTTTTGAAGGATGCTGTTTAAACGGATAATACATCTATGTTCTACATTCAGGAGAAATTGCAGGCAATTGATGAAAGAACTAGATTTTACTAGGGCTGTTAAATGACAAAACATAATTTGTTGAGAAAAGCCTCTTGCGCGTTACAAAAAGCTCCCAAATTTTCCATAATTAAAAAAAAAAAAATCAACAAATCTCTCCTCAATAACTTAAGGTATCACTCATGTCCATAGCACAAACATCATGACGGCATTGTTCAAATCCTTAAAGATGCAGTCCCACCAAACTTTTTTGCATTGACTTCCATTCAAACACAAGATCATGTGAATGTTGCTGCATTCCATTGAATTCTGAGCTGCGAATTTGTATCAAGTGAAGATGTGTGACCAATAAAAGATCAAAACATGGCGTGATGAATTAAAAGAACCCAAATGTGAGTGGAAGTAAATGTAATTGGAGTAGATTGTACATTTGTACATTTTGCATTAATTATTTGTTATCTGTTGAATTTATTTCTGCTCAGACCAATGCGTAAGAAAATGGCAGATGGGCTGAATGCAAATTGGAAAAGAAGAAATACCCTGGTTACCAAGGTACGCAAAGCAGCAAAATGCACAACTTTCTGTTTCTGTCATCTGATTGTCACAGAGAAGAAAGGAAGTCCAACCGTATTTACTGAGCTTAACCATGGCATAGTTTTATGTAAAACAGCAGCGGCTCTGGGCAAAAGTGCAAATATCATTGATTGATGGACAATTTTCTTTGTAGTGTGATGGAAAAGAGATGAGAACACCTCTTCGTAAAAAAACAACAACTAAAAAAACATTGATGGCATCTGAATGTTCACTTCAGTCTGAACAGATGTACTAATTCTACACAAAAAATGTAGAGGGGGACTTTTCTTTGTCAATCTAGAACTGATTGAATCGTTTGATCATTGTCATGTGCTAATTGTCGCTCTGATGGACAGGGGAAGTTTTTATTTAAAGATTACATGAATTTTTAAAAGGTACATTAATTATTTGATAAAATAATGATGTGCAAAAATAAATACTTAATAATAAACAATGCAATATTCCATTAAAAATATGAATTATCAATTTAGATTTCATGGTGGAATATTACAACAACAAAAAAACGATTTAATCTTATTACAGATATAATTTTGAATGCTGATATTCTGAAATCATGGCTAAATCTTATCTAACACTGATCAGCAAGACGTTAGGTGAACCTGCAGATGCATTTAAAGAATTTAAATGTAGTGCGCCAGCTACCCACTTCTGCCTGTCATTTCACATCATACCCACCTGCCCCTATCCAAGAGTCTCTTTAATTCACATCGCTGCTGTGCCCGTGGCAACGGTTGAGATGTTTTAAGTGCCCTTTAATAGTCAGCAATAATTGCAGCATGTCAACTTGCTTCAGGGAACGAAATAAATAAATAAGATGAAGAAATAAAAGCTTGTGTACGCGCCACAGAAGCGGTGGTCAGAGGCAGTGTGTTCTATAATGAATATAGATTGAATGCTGAAATATTAATTTGGTGTGAGGTGGAGTGGTCTGTGCTAAATGGTTGTGTTCGGACTTTGGAGGCTTAACCTCGCTCCCCAGCGTCTCAGTTCTTGAGGCACTGCAGCCTCACTGTCAGGTCATCAAAGCTCATGAGACCTGAGGACGGCGACGTATCATAAAAAAACAGACCGTTTCTCACTGGGTGGCTGTTAGTATATTACCATGCTCATTTCATTTCTACAGTATTAGTATATCTATATCTAGTCTATATCCATAGTCCATTTCAATAGTCTACTTTAGAGATTCTACTAACCATAAGTAACTTTGCAACTACATGTTGTCAACTTATTCTACAAACCCTAAGATCTACCTATACTCTAATGAGAGTTAGTTGACATGTAGTTGCAAATGAATAAGAGTTAGTTGACATGTAGATGCACAGTTACTTATAGTTAGTAGAATGGCTAAAGTGGACCCTCGAAATAAAGTGTTACCTTTTATTAAATACATGCAAAATAGCCATTTTTATTTCTGAAATGATAACTGGACACCACTTGCTGAGTTGAACATGCACATAATGGGCCTAGTTCATAAATGCAATGCTAGTGATAACTCAGAGACGAGGGAGAGTGCACAATTGAACAATTCAAGCACAAGTAGTAGAAACCAGGAATCACAGGAACAGAACTGAGGACGCCAATGATATCCAACAATGGACAGGAACTATCAAAGAGCAAAGGAAACATTGGGGTTAATATACGCAAGGGGTAATGGCATACAAGACGTACCTGGGAACAATCAGAGAACTAATCAAGAAAAACTACAAACTGACAAAAAAAAAATGGTGGGTCAGGTCCTTGTGGTGGAAGTGGGCCTGAAGACTGAAGCAGAGCCAGAAAAGTGTAGAGCCAGGGTGGAGTGGCGAGCCATGGCAGAGCAGGGAAACAATGTGGAGCAGACAGGGCAGAAGACCACCAAGGTGGAGCTGAAAACCACAGTGGAGCTGGCAGAGCAGAGTACCATGGCAGAGGCAGCGGAGCCGAAGACCACGGTGGAACTGGCAGAGCTGAAGACCATGATGAGGCCAGCGGAATGGAGAGAGAGAGAGAGAGCCCAGAGAGTTTAGGTACGATCTCCTTGGCCGTAACAGAGCTGAGAGGGGGAACAGAGAGTTTAGGGACAGCTTTAGTGACCGTAACAAGGCAGGTAGAGAGTCCAGAGACAGCCTCCTTGGCCGTGACAGGGCAGGCTGAGGGTTCAAAGATGGCCTCCTTTGCCATGAAAGGCCAGGCAGAGGTTTCAGAGATGGCCTCCTTGGCCTTGACAGAGAGAGTTCAAGAGCGGACGCTGCCTCAGGAGGAGCTGTAGCGGATGCAGCCGCCTTGGGAGGAGCATGTCACAGCCCAAACACACAAGATGGCGGTTGCCATCACAGTAAGTGTAGCTGACGCTGGGCTTGAGAGCGTTAAGACCGCCAGGCTTGAGAGAGTTGAGACCGCTGGGCTTGAGAGAGTTGAGACCCCTGGGCTTGAGTGCACAGAGTCTCAGTCTATGTACTCTTTGAGGGTGAATTTGCCATTTCCTCTTGGAAAACATGACTTCAGGGGCTCATTTATCCCAAAATGAAAAAAATGTCTTAAAAGTTAGTCAGGGCACAAAACTGAACTGTATATTCCTCTATGGAGCCTTGCAGGAGGAACAGAAGTTTCCTTGCTGGATCCATCGTGTTTTGTTTGGGTCTTCTTTTGCAACAATCCAAACACAAGGAGTAGAAACCAGGAATTACAGGGGCAGAACTGAGGACACCAATAACACATCCAATGGATAAGACCTGACAAAGAAAACAGGAAATAGGGTTTATACACAATGGATAATGGCAAACAAGACACACCTGGGAACAATCAAAGAACTAATCAAGAAAAACGTCTCAGGTTACGACTGTAACCACAGTTCCCTGAGAAAGGGAACGAGACGATGCGTCAATGACGCTTTGGGAACGCCCCCAGCGTGAATGCGTCTGAAGCATCTATGTCAACTAGTCCAATGGAAAGAATGAGTGTCATGGGCGGGTGACGTCATGACCAGGAAGGGATAAAAGCACATCCGGTGCAACCGGCATTAGCTTCGAAAAATTGCCGAAGCAAGCCGATCACAGGGATGCAGGAAATATGGCAGGGTGACGCATCGTCTCGTTCCCTTTCTTAGGGAACTATGGTTATAGTCGTAACCTGAGACGTTCCCTTTCGAGGGAACTCGCGATGCGTCAATGACGCTTTGGGAACGAGAATACCCAAAACGCCAGACTTTCAAATGCCTGAGTGTCAGCCTGTTGTCACACTGCACCAAGCACCTGGGACCCTGGGGCAGCATCCAGGTCCAAGCTGTAAAACCTCACGAATGTGAGCGGTAAGGCCCAGCCTGCCGCATCACAAACGTCTTGGAGAGAACTCCAGATAATAAAGCTTAGAAGCCATACTCCTGGTGGAATGAGCCCTGACCACCAAATGGTTGGCCAGAGGACTCAAGCAAGAAGAATAGTCACAACTATCTATTGCTCAATAGGTTGGATTTTCCCGAAGAGAAGTCCAATGAACATAAGTGTCCAGTGCTCGCACTGGGCACAAGAGGTTCAGCTTTTCCTGGTCCGAAAAACGGGGGAGGACAGAAACCTGCAGCACAATAGGCCTCGGAATAATGGTAGGCGCCTTAGGAACATATCTATGTTTGGGGTAAGATTGCCTTGGCCATCCCCGGTGCACTCAAGGCAGGTGGGGACCGAAAGGGCCTGAAGGTCTCGACTCTTAGAGGGACGAAATAGCTAGCAGAAAAAGGTCTTAAAAGAAAGGAACTTCTCTGAGACCAAATCTAAGGGCTCGAAGGGAGCCCCAGATAGGCCTTCTAGAACTATTGCAAGGTCCCAAGCCGGCACCTTAGTGCAAGTTGCAGGCCTCAGCCTCAAAGTGCCACGAAGGAAACGAGTGATCAGGGGGTCTCAACCCAAAAATGTACTACCCACTAGGGAGTGGAAAGCCGCAATGGCCGCCACGTATACCTTAAGCGTGGAAGGACATAGACCTGATACAAAGCGTTCTTGCAGAAACTCGAATACTGTGTTTACTGAACAGTTAACCGGATCCCACTGACGCCGGTACCACCAAGAAGTGAAACACTCTCGAAATAGTGAATATATAGTTTCCTCGTAGCGGGAGCTCTGGAGCTTAGAATGGTCTCAACAACCTCAGTTGAGACACCACTCTGTATGAATTGGGCCCCCTCAGAGGCCAAACCCACAGTTTCCAAATCTCCCCCCGGGGGTGCAATATTGCATCCCCTGCCTGAGACAGAAGGTCTCTCCTGATCGGGACCTCCAAGGGAGGGCCGTCGAGGAGAAGAATTAGGCCCGCAAACCAAATTCGGCTCAGCCAGGGTGGTGCTACTAGCAATAGGCTTATTCCATCCTGGCGGATTCACTCCAGAACTCCTGGGAGCAGAGCAACAGGGGAAATGCGTACAGACGTAGCCTCGGATACGTCTGCACCATAGCATCCAGCCCCGAGGGGGCTGGTTGAGTGAGGGATAACCAGAGTGGACAGTGCGTCGTATGCTGAGACGAGAACAGATCCACTTTGCCTGGCCGTAAAACTCCTATATTTGCTCCACCGCCTCGGGGTGGAGTCCCCTGGCCTCAGCCCCTGCCTCGACAGGGTGTCTGCTCCAATATTCTGGCCCCCTGGAATATACACTGCCCTCAGACAGCGTAATTTCCTGAGGGACCAAAATAAGAGGCCATCAACGTGTTGTCTGTGGGACAAGAACCAGATTTTCCTCCATATAACCAAGGCGCGGGGATACTACCGCGTGATCTTGATCGTACGGAGTGGGTTTCCCCTCAGGGAGAACCCTCTGGTCCTGAGCCACCACTGTACCAGAGCAACACATGATGGCCTCTCAGGTCTGGGAGGAGATGTCTCAACGCATTGAAGACGACCATCATCCCTAGGCAATTCCG
Organism: Tiaroga cobitis; assembly: GCA_030578255.1. Classification (NCBI taxonomy): domain Eukaryota; kingdom Metazoa; phylum Chordata; class Actinopteri; order Cypriniformes; family Leuciscidae; genus Tiaroga; species Tiaroga cobitis. Next base: position 42,470,986 of record CM060591.1, on the reverse strand, counting down.
TGCCAAGAGAGATGATGACTCCTCCACAGACCCTGAACCGAGCGGCCTTCCATTACCGCTCCCCAGCCGGTGAGGGAAGCATCTGTCGAGATCGCAACTCGATGGCAAAGAGCTCCCAACACCGGACCCTGGGTTAAGAACCAGTGTTTCCTCCATATAACCAAGGCGCGGAGACACCGCCGCGTGATCTTGATTATACAAAGTGGGTTTCCCCTCGGGGAGAACCCTCTGGTCCTGAGCCACCACTGCAAAGGTCTCATGTACAGCAGGCCAAAAGGAATCCCGTTGGACACCGCTGCCAAAAGACCCAACAGTCTCTCGAACTGTTTTACAGTGCGTGACTGGCCAAGCCTCAGCTCTTTTGTGGCTGTCAGGATAGCAGCTACACGAACGGGCGACAGAGTGGCCCGCATCGTCACTGAATCCCATACCACACCAAGGAAAGTGGTTCTCTGTACTGGAGAAAGCACACTCTTCTTGGCATTGAGCCTCAACCCCAACATCTGCATATGAGCGAGAACGACACCTCGGTGCCGAACCGCCAACTGCTCTGATTCCGCTAGAATCAGCCAGTCATCTATGCAATTCAGAATGCGTATGCACTGCAGCCTGGCGGGGCCAGAGCTGCATCTACGTGCTTCGTGAATGTGCGGGGTGATAGAGCTAGACCGAAAGGAAGTGCCTGATAATGGTGTTCTTTGCCCCAAAGAAAACATCAGGAACCTCCTGTGCTGAGGGAGGATGGAGATAAGGAAGTATTTTAGATCTATCGTGACAAACCAGTCCTTGGATCTGATTTGAGTCATGATCTGTTTGAGTGTCAGCATCTGCGCCAAACACGCAAACAGACGAAGATCTAGAATGTGAAACAGCTCTCCATCTTTTTTGGAACAATGAGATAACGACTGTAAAGACCCGACGCAATGTCGGGTGAGTACACCTGCTCTATAGCTTTTTTTGCTAACAGGGCCTTTACCTCTTGCTCCATTACCAGAGCCTGCACGGAATGCACTAACGTGAGCAACACCCCGTTGTAGCCTGGAGGACGAGAACCAAATCTGCCTCTTACTACTAACTGCAGGACCCATAGAGATATATTTGGCAGTAGCTTCCACGCTGCCCGAAAATCTACCAAGGGAACCAGCCCCTCGAGGCTGGCCTCTGGTGTAATCAAGACAGCCAGTTTTCACACTGTTTTCGAACCCCCCTCAGAGGGCGCAAGTCCGACGCAATGTCGAGTTGACGCTGCGCCAGAAGCTTGCTTGGAGACCGCTGCGCCCCGAGCACCAAGGGTGGCGGGGTTGGCAGAACGGTCCCCTGAGGGCACCGAGATGGAAAGGGCACTGTATAATGAGGTGTACACCGTTCCACCCCGGTTGGGGCTGCCCTCACCGGTCTGACGCCGGTTGCGCCAGACCTTTTCCTTTGAGCCGAAGCCTTCTCAGCAAGAAGAACGGTCCTCGGATCCGGCTTCTGCTTTGAAGCCTTTGGCTGCTGTGTTGTGTATGAGAAACTAGACGGCTGGAGCTGCTCACGCCCAGCAGCCCCATGGGGTTGGACATAGCGAGGGAGAGATTATATTGTATCTTTCTCCATGATTCCCATCAAATAGAGCCAGAGGTGTCTCTCAGAGACCACAAGGGCTGCTCCATCCCTGAGAGATAAATCTGTGGCCCGACGAAGTTCTCAAACCCCATCGGGCCAAACTCCCTCACTTCTGTCCAAATACCACAGCAGATCAGCCTGATATGCTTGTAACACTGCTATTGTGTGCAAGCAGATTCCTGCTAGACCCACTGCCGTAAATGCTTTTCCCACTAGATTAAAAATAGTTTTCTTTAATGGTTTAGTGAGAGAAACCGACGCCTTCAGGGTCGATACTGAACCGGGAGACAGATAGCTCGCAAGCGTCCGTTCTAACCGGGGTATTGCCCCATAGCCATACTCTCTTAACCCCCTAATATCTGAATATACATGAATGTGGGGGCTAAAAGACAAGATGAGTAAGGCTTTTTCCATGATCTAGACAGCTCGCTGTGCAGATCGGGAAAAAAGGAAGGCCCCGTGATGGAGGTGAAAAAATAGAGGGAAGGAAACTCGTTTAATTTATTTTCTTTTTTAAAACGAGTGCCCCCTTATTACTGCTGGCTATTAAATATTTAATTTATCTACAGCCTTAGTAAACACCTCCACCAGCTTTTATTATTATTATATTAGAGCTGTGTTGAAAAAATCGATTCACCAATTCTGAATCGATTTTCATATAAATTTCTAAAGATCGATCCGTAACTCAGAGGATCGATTTAATAATAGGCTTACATTTTCCCTGTGAACTTTAACTTGCTGCGACTGGGAGATCCCTATGCGCATTGAAAGGCTTTCACTCAGCGCGCACATTGTTACGACAACGGACTTTGAGTGAGTCACTAAACCGTTCATTCAACGAACACGTTCAGAAAAGCTGATTCATTAAAAGAGATAATGAAACAAGGTGTTAATTATTTTTAACTTTGAGTTCCACTTTTCAAGGCTCAGCTAAGCAGCAATGCGTCACATGGGTAACGCTGAAAATGCTTCATTAAAGACCAACATGGCATTGATTCAATGCGCGACTCGCTGATTTTATTTCCCCGCGGCTTCCTCGGGAAGCTGACTAGCGCTGCTGCTGACGCGCATTTCCGTGACGTGAACGTTAAAAGGACTATACGACAAATATTTGGCTTTCCTTTTACACGGCAACCTTTCCACGAATATGACTTCAAAGACAGACGCAGGTGTTCGCACGCGCTCTGCCGATCTCTCTCATTCACTGTCTGTGTGGGAAGCCGTAGGCTACAAATCACCATGATAAACAGTCTTGTTATCATTATGAACTTGTTCAACATTCAATACACATGCATGAAGTTCAAAACAAGAAGGGTATAGCCTTATAAAAAACCGTGAATATTGCTGCGGTATCTTGCAAACGTCTGCGGTTGACTTGTCAGTGTGTGGTACTACAAGATTGCGGATATCGCGTCAGCCCTACTACTGCTGCTGATATACTGCGTCCTCTGTCGTCTACACCAGTGCAAGTTTGTGAAAGCAGTTGTATCAACACTCTGGAAGGGGGATTGTTCTTTACAACCATCCATACTCAGTTGAATGTCTATAATAATAGTATCAATATGTTGCATACAGTCCTTCAGGTAACAGCTGAAAAAAAATGCTTTTTTCAAAAACACTGATCTAAATCTCGAAGATCAGATCGGATCGAATCGAATCGAATGATGATAAGCGATTCAAGATCTTGAGAATCGGAATCAAATCGATTCTTGAAATTTGAATCGAAACCCAGCCCTATATTATATATATTTTTTATATATATATTCATTTTATTTTATATATAATATAAACTATTATATATATATATATATATATATATATATATATATATATATATATATATATATATATATATATATATATATATATATAATAGTTTATATTATATATAAAATAAAATGAATATATTTCTCATACACTGGGGAAAGAGATGGCAAATCCACTTCCCCCATGATTGTGTCACTTTCAATGCCCAGCATGTCTACCTCCTCGGAGATAGAGCACTGAAGCATTGGTCTCTCTCCCCGGGCGGAAGTAACTGCGACGCGGGCTTCCGAGACCGGAGAGAGAGCAATGGATCCCTCGGGAAAGGGAGGAGAAAAGATCCTCGGACCCGTCTCCACCCCCGTAAAGAGATCCATTTGCGATCCCCGGGAATGCATTCTGCAGCCTGAGAACCGCGAACCTGAACACTTTCCTCGAAAAGCGACAGACGGGAGCGGAGCATGCGAAGCGAGAGCTTCTCACAATGTTGACAATCAGCCCCCTCGAAGGCTGATACTGCATGCTCTACTCCCAAACACATCACACAAAGCTCGTGTGTGTCCCTGCTCGTTAAATAGCGCGAGCAGGGAGAACACAGAGTTTGTGCAATTGTTTAGTTTCCATAGTGTTTATATATATATATATATATATATATCAGACAGACAACAGTAAATATAACAGACAGTATGACACAGATCGCTTGCTGAGGCAACAGAAGCTAATGCCGGTTTGCACCGGATGTGCTTTTATCCCTTCCTGGTCATGACGTCACCCGCCCGTGACGCTCATTCTTTCCATTGGACTAGTTGACATAGATGCTTCAGACGCATTCACACTGGGGGCGTTCCCAAAGCGTCATTGACGCATCGCGAGTTCCCTCGAAAGGGAACTACAAACCGACTACAAAATGGTGCTGGAAAAGGAAACAGGAAAATAACTCGGCAGAATACAACCTAAAAGTACAAAATAACAGAAACACAAGGTACTCGAAACAGAGAACATGTAACAGTAAAACTTTCATAAGGAGTAATTTGTGCACAAAATGGACCTTTCAGAAAACCGTCCTCTTCTGACTTGATAGTTAAACATGTATGTTATTGAATTCAAATCGGGTGCATGTGGTCACTCACAATTAGCATAATTGAATTACAACTACAAAAAATACATAGATACAATAATTAAAATAAAAAAATACAAGAATTCTTGGGGATCTTCTGACTCCCTTCTCAGCTTTGGCTCTAGAGCATAAATGCATAAGAGACTGTTTGGCCTAAAATTATTCAATTAAAGCGGGAAGGCAGATACAACAAGTGTTCAGAATAATCTATCTAGTAATCTAAATTAAATTTATTTCCACATTTAACTAATGGTTAACTAATACATTTTGTTATTATTTATTATTATGGTAAAACGTGTTTTCAAAATGCAGTGTCATCTGTTCGCCTAAAAGAAGACAATTAACATTCAGATGTTTTACGCACCATTTAGGATTTGCATGGTTGGAAGCAGTGTAACTTTTTTTTATAACAACTAACATCTTGAAAATACAAACACGTTTGTGGATCTAAAATTTTTTTATCAGAACGGATTTACAAAAAATGTACACAAAAATTAATTGTACTTGTGTTTAATGAAAGAGGCCAACTGAGTTCATGCAACAAACAAAGTCATGAGATGAAATGTAGCATTCTATTGTTTGAAATGTATAATGCATTAGTTTATTTATACATACAATTAAAAAATAGTTGGCAGTGTCCAATATGTGTCGGCTTACAGATAGAATGTCCTTTATGCGGTTAACATGCAGAATCACTGAAGAAAAGAGGAACAACAAAAACAGTAAAAAAGAGAAGAAACAAGCAGACAGCACAACAGCTACAACTGACTCACAGCCTTAGATTAAAGGTGACCTATTATGCCCCTTTTTTAAGTCTCAGGTGTCCCCAGAATGTGTCTGAAGTTTCAGCTCAGAATAGCCCACAGACCATTTCTTATACCATGTTGCAAATGCCTATTTTTGAGTGGAAGGGAATGAGCTGTTGCTCCCTACCCCACAGCTTGTACATTGGATACTCTGCCAAAAACTAAAACATCTGTTTGGTTTTGATTATCATCTCCATCACGGTCACGCTCACTTGACATTGCAGTTCTTCATCATCATGAAAGTTTATTATCTGCAAGTATTTTAAAGCCATATCAGCCTAAACTTCTGATATATGTTTTTCTGAGCGCACACATCGGAAGCACATGCACAGAAAGCTGGATGTCAGACGGCGCTTCGCATGAGTATTAAACTAAGTTCTCTTTGATGTATTATTGTGCTTAAACTGTCAAATACACCCAAGTTTATGTCAAAAACACACAGACTTCACATAAACACAGCTGGTAATGTCTGTGAATGTAAACAGCAAGTAAGGAAATCGCATGTGTATATTAGATCTGTGTATTAAAGTGAAAGCAGTGTAATAGTACCTGTTATATATGCTGATAAAAAAATAAATAAACAGAAAATCACTCACTGCTCTTGATTGAATAACTTTAGTAGCTTTAATAAGAATGTATTTCTTACTTGAATGCTGCTGTTAAATGCTCTGGTGAGGGCATAAACATGGTGGACAGTGAACAGCTCACTCAGGGCGGGGTCATGCTAACAGGGCAGAGTCCGTAAACAGTCGTGGGTGGGGCCTGTACAATGTGAAGCCACATTGCACAGAAACTCAAAACGGCTTATTCTGAGGCACTGCTTATGATTTATGGGGATTAAAAAAAAATGAGCGGGTGGATTTTTACCATTATAGGTTGGTTGTGTACACACACTGCTGAAACATGTTAAAACATGTAAAAGTGAGTTCTGCGTAATAGGTCCCCTTTAAGTCAACTGCAAATAAAATCAATGATCTCAACCCCGCAAGACCATGCTGGTGAACCAGCTTCACCAGCTCCAGTTTGCTTGAGAACAGCATGATGATGCTGGTCCACCAGCTAAAACAGCACTAACCAGCATAATCCAGCCTGAACCAGCATGGAATTCGTTTATACTGGAATTTTCAAGAGGGTCATTGCTTATGAAACTACTGCAGATCAGACCGAGGTTTGGAGTGGACATCTAAGAGCCCTATTGGAGTGGCAGAACCTGATTTTAAGTACATGTTCCTTGAACAACATTCCAATCCAGAAGTTTACAGTTTATGTCAAGTTTACACTTACAACCAGGGTAAGGTGCTTCTACATCAGTGTTATTCACCTATCATTTCCCTCTGGTTTTAGGGATAACTTATGGGTAGGGTTAGTTTTGGGCGTAGGGGTATGGTTGTAATTAAATTGGACAGGAATGTTGTTCCAGGATCAACTAAATATGTTGACCCAGGAAAACGTTTAACTCTGCAAAATCAGGATGTGTAGTTGAACAGAAAGGACTGGGGCACGAGGTCTCTGCTAGTTGTCTTGAAGATGTTTACCATTTACCAGTTTACCATAAAATAGAAGGCCGATGTGTTGTACGTATAAGATTATTGTTGTTTGTCTATATGTGTGTGTTAGCTTGCTGTATGGATAAGTGCAGAAGTGAGGAGAATGTTGGGATTCAGGGATTTTCATAAAGTGGTTGTTGCAAGTGCAGCCTTTTAACAACAACAACAAAAGAAAAAAAAAGGAGATTTACAGTGGAAGCTGGAGGCTTTTAGCAATGCATAATTCATCACAATCAGTTGACCAAAATCTACAATAGTGATTATAGATATCCCACTGTGTTTCAGTGCTAACTATAAAGCCATAACCACCCACTCTCTCTCCCTCTCTGTGGGTCTAAATCATTAATGTTCTCCATTACGGGCTGCACACAATGGACACGTCCTCAAACACCTTCAGACACACAAACAGACACCACCGGATACTGATGTGTAGAAACCACAACTTCCAGCCAAATGAAAGTGTGAGGAGAAGTGGATTTATGTGGCCCTTTGTGTGTGTGTGTGTGTGTGTGCGCGTGCGTGCGTGCGTGCGTGCGAGAGAGAGAGAGAGAGAGAGAGGGAGGATGTGGATAAAGAATGTGACAATAAAGGAACAATCTAATGATCTGTTATAAAATACATCTTCGGTTAATGGTCACATGACATGCAGGTAAAGAAATAAAATATTTTAACAGTGTTTTATTTTTACTTTTTTATTTTTTAATTTAGCATTTTTATGATTTAATTACTTAATAGCTTTTCATTTTACTAACGAACCCCGGTCTGGAAAACCCTGATGTACTGTAATATTTAATGCACTTCATGTTTTTCACAAAATATTTCACAATATTATCCCATTCAAATCAATGTTATGGACAAGTTAATTCAAAAATAATTTAATGTAATCCAAAAGAAGTCTGATTACATTACCTTGTAATAAGTAATGTTACAATTTCTGTCATGTAATTTGGAATCAGTAACCGATTGCAATTTGTAAGTAATCTACCCAGCTCTGCTTCTAAGGCTTCATGATAGTTGAGAAGTTAAGGTGCCCAGCAGTACAGCTTTCTAGGTGTTTGAACTTATCTTTATGTTTTGTTGTTGTTGTTTAAATTATCTGCCTAAACTTGGTTCACATTGTAAATACTGCACTTCTGCCTGGGTTATGATCAACAAAACATTTGACTACATCTTGAACATCACTGGCATGTGCATGATATAAACAAATCATTTAATGAAAAATCGAGAGTGTAAATGTTGTATACGCAAGCACTACAGATGAATATAAAAAAAAATCCGGATCCAAACTGACATCCCTGAGGTAGAAAGGCATATGCTGTTTTCACATGTGCTCGGATGAATTTCTCCAGCCTCAATAACCATTTCTGCAGCTGCCCAACTGTTGAATATTTACTTTTGTCTGAGTAAAGTATAGCAGTCTATTTAGCCGTTTTACCATGTGCGTTATGCTAAGGATTTTACAGACATGAAAAGTGAACGATTATTTTGGGCGAGGACAGGTATTTATTTAAGAGTCAATGAACTTGTGTAAATACAAGTGTGTGCTTCTTGTTCATGAGTGTTTAGATCTGTAAGAAAGGGAGAATACTTGTGTGTGTTTGAGACTCACTGATTGCGTGAGTGTATTAGTGTCTGTGCCATCAGAGGGCTTTCATGGAGGAGCATTTGTCTTGCATTTTGCATGACTTGAGGGCTTCCTGCTTTGGCCTGTCTGTTCAGCTCTCGTCAGCACTGAGCTCAGTGGAACGTTCCTGGATTGCCGCATTCTCTTCCACACACACACACAAGTGTGTGCAAGTGCAACAAACTCTTCCTCGCCACAGACCAATCGTATAATGTTCAAAGTCAGGATGTCCTATTTGTGCTCAAGTCCATCCCAGACAAACTACTTACTCTAATTATAACTGTAACCGCGCTGTCAAAATGCATACGCACACCGCAGAGAACTTCTCATGGAAAGACTTCTAGTATCTATGAGAGTGCACATTAAATACTAAATAACTCCATATTCACATGTGTGTGTGTGCGTGTGTGTGCACGTGTATGAGTGTGTGTGTGTGTGTGTGTGAGAGAGAGAGCACTTAATGCACTTTTAATGAGGCTGCCTTCAGTCCCGGAGGCGAAACGGTGGCTTGTCCCATCTCTGCATCTGACAGGGTGCAGAGTGAGCTATGAATTATTGCTTATTAAAAGAACTAATTACTCCCCTCTTCTCTCTGCAACATTTATTGGACAGAGGTGCAATTTAGGTTTCACCAATGAAGATGTGACTGTGTATAAGGAATAAAAGTGGGCGAGATATTGAAGACTAAAGACGATTTCATCTGCTCCATAGGCAAAAAAGAAAAGAAAAAGTCAGGTACTATAACAAAAACTAAGTGCCAATAATAACAGAAATGCAAAGAGCAGATAGTGTTTCTAAGTGCCAAAAGGAATCGAACTGTAATAGCAAGGCAAACAAACTTCACTTTTTAAACAAACAAAAATGAAATGGTTTCAAAAATTCTCAGGAATGCCTGAACCAGGACATGCCTTGTAAATCGTCGTGTCTAGTAAATTGAGCTGCGAGTTTGGCAGTGTACTGGATAAATATTGGATGTGCCGCTCTAATTGAGCATTTCGTGTAGAGTTGCTGCTGTGGCTCTGGGGGCCTCTGGGATGGGAAAGGCTCGTTTTTGAAGCGACGTGCAGCATTTCACCTTAAGGAGCCCACAAGGCGTTTTTAGCTCCCTACACTGTAAAAGCTTTCAAACCTCCGACCCGCCTCTGCTACATGATCAATATTGCAGATGCCGAAACGCATGAATGTCTGTGAATGCGTTTATTGGGGGCAATCTTAAGGAGTGTTTGAGTGTGTGCAACATCTCCAGTGTGCTGCCCCCTAAATGTCTGTCTTTCGCCTCACACACATGGGCAAATGTTTCCGCACAAACTAAAGCCGTGGTAGCTTTATTTGCTTTCTGCAAACAGTTGCTCTATGGTGCCCAATTAGGTGTTTGCGTTGGCTGGAATGAAAGACTAGTTGTCAAACATTATATTTTTGGATGTTAATGTAGTTTCAATGAAAGCGTTGCTCTCCATAATTTGCTTTATTCTAAATTGGTATTTTACTCAGACAAAATAATTTAATATACAGAAGAACGGCCCTTTGCCAGATTCTTCAATTAATCATGCACATTTCATGTAAAGTGTTCACCATCACGATCTCTCTATATGAGACACATCTAATGCCTTAAAGAGATGAGACAGGCTTTCTGTCAGGTTTTCTCTTGCTGTGAGTGATACCGCGTATAGAAAAGCTGAGCTGCAGTTACTCGTTCCATATGCAAGACTAAGTAATGGAAATGTCTCAAGTAGAAATTGCTTTAGTGAGGGTATTTTCAGTTGTGAGTAAAAACGACTAAGAAAAATCTTTAGAAAAAGACATTTTGAAGCACAAAACACCATACAAATATCATAAAAGTAATTTACATGACGACTTCTTAAATAGCCACACACTAGTTTTTTTGTGATGAACAGATCAAAAAGTTGTTGTTCACCACTTGAAATATAACACACAAGTAGCCCTGGTCCTCATTCAGTCATTCTTTTAAAATTCACCTTTTGTGTTCCACACACAACATAATACGGTTTTGTAACAACATAGGTAAATAATGACAGAATCTTAATTTTTAACTTTTAAAAAGTTGATTCTGATTGATGTGTAAAAAAAAAAAAAAAAAAAACCTTTTGATATGAAACTGTACTTGATTTATTTGGACCCAATTTATTTGGATTTTTACAGTAGCTGGTTATATGGATTTCTAAAAGATGCTCAGAATTAGAGGATCTTAGTGCATCGGTACATTCTGTAAATTGTTCAAATATTATAACCTAGAAAATAAGAGCGGCGGATTTCATGTAATGGATGACATTGAAACGAGTGTTCGTGTTGAGGTGTGCGTGCGTGCGTGTGTGTGTGTGTGTGTGTGTGTGTGTGGTGTTGAGATGTGTGTGTGCCTCTAAAGGCTGTGATATGACAGGGGTTAGATGCTGATAAGGTCAGTACAAACCCCCTTCTTTAGTTCTCTTTCAGCACCTGGAGTCCTGGCTCGCTGTGGAAGACACTGATCACAGAAATACCTGACATAGAGACTCCAGTGAAGAAGTTTGTGAGTGATTTCTGATTAAGTTCTGTTAACAACACGGTAAACCTGACTTGAACTATCGGCTTGAACTGTATTCGTTCTAATCTGTAATCTTTTTTTAATGCTGTTGTTGTTGTTGTTTTTTATTAAACTTTGAATACCTAAAATGTCATTTCAAATTAAAAGTTCCAAATAATTATCTTGTTTTTCGTTTATTTCAGCAAACAACACATCAATGACTAAAGAAAAACTTTGTGCGAGTGCTTCAGCAAACACCAGAAACACTGTAATACATAAAAAGCAGGATATAGAAATGAGCTCTCCACAAGTTCTGACAACTTCTTTGTTATGTGTCAGCACTTAGAAATAACTAAATCCATTAAAGTATATCTAAATGGGGATAAGAAGGAAGGGCTAATCTAGTCAAAATCGCCGTGGACCTCGCCAACGATTACCCAGGAATTTCTCCATTGGAAGTGTTGAGGGACAACGCCAATATTCATGTTATCGGCCTTTTGTGGTACCGGACACAGAGAGAGAGCTGAAAAGCCGCTCAAGCTGGGCTGTGTTTTCCCAGAGCAGAAATTACACCAATCTCTATAGACACGGTTGACAGATAAAACCATCTTCTCTTTGAAAAATTATGAATTTCATCATCAAATATTACAAGGGAAAACTTAATGACTGATTTCGAAATACTTTCATCATCAGTGAGTATTAAGTCAAAAACACGCTCACAAACACGCAAGTCATTCAAAATGGAAAGGGGAAAAAAATCAAAGCAAAGAAAAATGGATATATACCCCAAAAACGTGTGTTGGATGCCCTTTTGCAGGGCACCGACTGAAACAAAATACCATCATATTCCCAAAGCAAAGGGATCACAGATTACAGATCGCATGGTGATGGACATTCTCCGACTCCTCCACTTTATAACAGCAATAGATTTCAGATGAGGATCAACACTTTGAAACCTAATCGACAGCCCAGGGGCTGAGCTCTGCTAGAGAGAAGCAAGAGAGACAGAGCGGGAGAAGTTGGGAAAGAAAAAGGGACTGAGGTCATTGGTAACATTTACAAATTGAATGTGTGATCAAAGTGTTAAGCCTGAATGGAAAAAAATAGGGGGGGTCTATAGACAGACAAGGTGTGGACCCCAAATGTTATTCATTAGGATTTCCTTTTCCTCCCATTTCTCTTTCTTTTTCATGCTCTCTCTGCTCTTCTTCGTGCCAATCTGTGACTGATTTGAGCGTCTGGTGCTGGAGGAGTTGGTCGCCAGGGGGAAACGGGATCCTGATGGGACTGTGCTGGACTGAAAAAGCCTGGAGCAGAGAGAAAGCGACCGGGCCCTTTCACGTTAGTTTAAACTGACACCTCTGCTCACCTCAACGGAGGCGGCACTGAAACTCATACTGCTGCCAACCGGATTCACAAACCTGGTTGTGCGTGACTCTGGTTTGGAAGACCGCCGCTATGGTTTCCTACGGGCGATCCAACGTCAGGTTTTAAACACAATAAACAATCACATTGGCGTATTCCTGGGTGTAATATTGCAGCAGGTTGAAGAGCTAATATTTCATTTATTATGAAATAGGTTTACCATGAGCTTGGACTCAAAGGCCACATATGTCAAAAAAACTAGCGTAGGAGGATTAGCGAGAAGAGCTTTCAAAACGTATAACATGTTTTTTATTAAATAAAGCTGTCTGAAACATTACCAATAGAAAGTATAAAAACTAGAGTTGATTTGGAAGAAATAAGTTCACCTAAAAACTTTTGTTTTCCATACAATGAATGGGGTCCAAACAACATGTTTTTTTGAGTGAACTTTCCATTTAAGAGGGTCAAATGCTTTTAGACTATTCGGCGTACTATCCATTGGCAAAGAAATGAGAATGTCTTACAGAGAGAAATATTTCCTTTCACCTTCGGATTGGGTCAGAGGTTGCAGCAGTGATATCTCCACCTTCACACCCCTAAATGAATATGAAACACCAAATTGACCATAGCCCACCCCTGAAAGTGCTCTTTGGACCTACAATTCCGATCTTCAAAGCTGACCAACTTCCTGTGCTTGGCCCCCTGGTTGTGACCACCCCAAGGTGAAGGGAGGGGGGGGCGGCGAATTGCTTAAGAGAGAAGCGGTGGAGGAAGGGGAAGATTTTGGCCCGCAGTACCTATTAGCACTAATTGCTGGATGGGTGAAGGCCTTTGAAGGCACAGTATTTGTCCCAGGGCCTTTAATGCTGATGAATGCAAAGGTTTCTTTGAGTTGTCATTGGCAATTGAGTTGGAATCAATATTTACAAAACAGATACACTACTCCGGACGTAGAGCTGGACGCTAAAGTGTTTAAATATGTGGAAGGAGAGCGTATGAGTAATTGCCATGAAGTTGGCATTGCTTTTTTTGTATTACATCCTTTCATGTGAAGTGAATTTAAATATATTAGTATTTGAGGCATTTAAGAAATTTATGAGAATCTGAATGCAACTTGGCTGTGAACATAAACAATCATTTTTGTTTTGATAAGTATCAAAATACACTGGACAGACCCGTAATGACTAGACTTATGGTTACCCTTAAAAGGCATTGGGGTTAATTTGTCCTAAATTAAACGAATTAGTCATAGGAAGAAAGAGCCCCCCGCAAACTTTTCTGCTTTTAATCTTAAACGTCCGAAATTGATTCAAGCTGATGAATTTGTGATCGGTTATGATTGATTAGGCCGCAGCCAGGAAGAGAAAGGGCTGGCGTCAAATTCACATTTCGCAGAAAAACAGGCACCCTACATCCATCCATTATCATCCCTCCATCCTCCAGGGATGGAGGAGGGACAAGAAGAGAAATGAAAGTCAACAGCGGTGTTCAACATCCATCGAAACAGATGCCTCTTCATTAGGGCTGGGTTCAAAGCCAAAATGTCCACCGGTTGCTTGAGGCAGTGCACTATGGGATGAGGACAGAGGGCAGGTACTGTATGGGGTGATTAAGGCACTGAATAAGCAGCATAATAACTCGGAGAGGTTCCCAGCACTTGCACAGTCAAAACAGAAACATGTGGGCTAATGTTAGGGTTTCAAACCCCTGGCCATATCGCTGACACTACAGAGCTCGAGGTAGGCACGGTGCTAAATCATAAACATGTTGCCTGGGATTCCCTTGGGTTGTCACGGAAACTAGGGATAGTCTTAAATCACAGTGTTTAAAGCCGTAACAACATGGCAGAATCGGACTCTGTTTGAAGAGTATGCTGGAACATTTGACTTTTTTTTTTTTAATTCATGAAATTTGGTTTGCTATGCACAATTAAAATATACTCTCCAATGAAGAAAATATTGTTCTATACAGGTACCTGCTAAGCCTTAAAAAACGCACGCTGTGTTCGTTCAGAGTGAGTTAATTTAAAATGTTGTGACTTAACAATAAACAGACCTTTAACCTTTTGAATATTTAATTACATTTATCATAGCACATATGGTTAGTCTTCTCTGGGCTTCAGAAAGATGTCATTGGCAGACAAAAAAGGAAAGCACTATATAAGTCACTTCAGAGGTGCCAGCACTGATTAAAAATTAATTTCATTTGTTTTATAATTTTTTTTATTATCATGTTCTTGAGTTTTGATTTTGGCAAATTATATAATAAAATCCACATGAATAGCGTATACCAACCAGCTACAAGATACTGTCTCAGTTAAGTTTGCTGGGACAATATTGTTGGGGAAAATCAAGTATTAAACAACCACTAATAACCAAGTTACTTTTTACATTTTAAAAAATTATTTCATTTTCTTATAGTTCTCGGCAATGTTAATTAATTTAGTTAACAACAGAAAAATAAAAAAGAAACAACAACAAAACAGAACAAAAAAAGTTACACAGTTAACTCGCGCTCCACTTTCCCTTTAAATGATTAATTTAGTCACCGCTATATGAAACCAATGACACATAAAGACTACAGCAAGAGAGAGTACATTAAAGCTAATGCATTACTGTCTAAGTGTGTCACGATAGTCAGGTTTAGCTTGCAATTGTAAATTGTAAAAAGCTTAATAAATATATTAATGACAATCTAAAAATCAAAAAAGGTTTCTATGAGGGTTAAGTTTAGGGGATAGAAAATATATTTAGTTTAATATTAAAAAAATGTTAATGGAAAGTCACCACTATGATAGAAAACAAATGTGTTGCAAACATATTGTGGAAAAAGTGAGAGAGGGAAAAAAAAGTAAGGATGGAAAAAATATGTTACACATTGATGCAAGTCGATGCAGTGGAGATAATGAAAAGACAAAGCAATGGAAAGCAGGAGGGTGATACAGCTGGAATGATAGCTCAGAATATGAGCTGATATGGTCAAACTAGCACATGCATTGTAATAAGAGTCAACAGCTTCATGTGCATACATACGTAATTTTAAAAAATCGGAACTTGAGTAGAATATCCTCCACATTTTCTGAAGAGACTGGATTGCTTTATATATGACAAACAGATTGAATTTATTCACATATGATATAGACATTGATCAGAGAACTGTAAACATAAGCTCAACGTACTTGCTTAGCAGCAAAAAAAACCTCAGTCGTTCTAGAGGAAGCTCAAACGAGCTGGGTGACACGAGATTGAACCTCATTGGTTCTTATAGAAGCTCAAAAGTGCTGTGTAACAAGAATGAATCTCATTGGTTCTTGCGGAAGCTCAAACGTGCTGCGTAACACACGAGAATAAACCTGATTGGTTCTTGCGGAAGCTCAAACGTGCTGAGTAACATAAGAATAAATCTCATTGGTTCTTGCAGAAGCTCAAACGTGCTGCATAACACACGAGAATAAACCTGATTGGTTCTTGCGGAAGCTCAAACGTGCTGAGTAACATAAGAATAAATCTCATTGGTTCTTGCTGAAGCTCAAACGTGCTGCGTAACACACGAGAATAAACCTGATTGGTTCTTGCGGAAGCTCAAACGTGCTGAGTAACATAAGAATAAATCTCATTGGTTCTTGCTGAAGCTCAAACGTGCTGCGTAACACACGAGAATAAACCTGATTGGTTCTTGCGGAAGCTCAAACGTGCTGAGTAACATAAGAATAAATCTCATTGGTTCTTGCTGAAGCTCAAACGTGCTGCATAACACACGAGAATAAACCTGATTGGTTCTTGCGGAAGCTCAAACCTGCTGTGTAACAACAATTAACCTCATTGGTTCAGCATGCTTGAACTTCCTTTTGACTGATGTGTGAGTTGATGAATGTTAGGGTTAGAATGTTAAAAGCCTAAATTAAATATGTTTATTATATAAAGTAATCGTGTCTCTTCAGAAAATTTGGACTAAACCGCTCAATACATATGGATTAATTTTACAACCTCTATGAACTTTTTAAAGCGTCAAATTGGTACAGTAGATGGACTTTCAATGGAGGGACAGAAATCTATCAGATTTCATTAAAATATCTTCATTTGTGTTTCGAAGATGAACAAAAGTCTTACAGGTTTGGAACAACATGAAGGTGAGTGAAAGATGTTCATTTTTTGGGTAAACTAACCCTTTAATACCAGTAACATTGTCATGGTATTTTTTACATAAGTCAAATAGCCATTTTAAAAACATGCAGCATGCAATTATGTGTCTCTCCACCTCATTGTCTGTCTACAGCTCTCTCGCCCCACAGAGACACATACAGCATTTCTAGCAGACACTTGGTGTGAGTTACGCCATGAATAAACTCACTAAATAAAAAATCATCCCAATCTGATCCACTTTCACTCACTAAACCTTTTCATCCAATCTGGGTTGCCATGGGGATGACCAATTGCATATCATATGCATGCCTGAGCTTGGGCAAGCTTGGAGCGCAACACAGAAATGTTCTACTTAAAGTGCTAATTTTACATATTTAATGCCAGACACAGCCATTTCCATATGAGAGGGAGATGTAGAAATAGAGAAAGGGAGAATAAAAAAAATAGCACGTTTGAGCGGCAAAGTACTCGTTTCTTTATTCTATTGCCGCTCTTTGTGTCTTTTCTGGACACTTATGGCATTCTAATTTTAGCACATTCAATTCCTAGAAAATGACAAAACTACATTTCTTTTGACTTGCATTATTTACGAAGCTCTGAGAATTAAGGAGGAAAAAAATCAATTCAGCCAAAATGGATCCAATCCCATCCACTACTAAACCACAAATGATAACCTGAAATAAACAGACGAACAGAGAAATAACATATTTTAGTGAACTATACCTGCCACCCTTGCTTTCATGGTTGATTAGGGCGATTAGTGGATTTAACAATGTTATTTTAGGGGAGCTAAAGTGAGATTAGGGTTAAATGGGATGTGTGTAGTGAGGTAGAAGACGGAGAGGCCGGTCCCAGTTCTCACTCTAAGGAGTTTGGGTGGTACAGAGTGAGTTAATGTGTCCTATTATCTCTCTTCCAGCATGGGGCCTGACTCTCAGTTTTCCTCTCTCTGCATCTGTGCCATATTCATACACACATTTGTTCAACAGTGACGGTGGAGAATTTTCATTGACTTCTACTTTATTATACTTAGAAAATGATATTTTCTATTCCCTAACCCTCGCAGAAACCCGTTCGAACCCTTGATTAAAGGAATGGTTTAACCAAAAATCAAAATTCTGTCGTCATTTTCTCACACTCATATCGTTCCAAACCTGAATGACTTTCTATGTGAACATTCATAAGAACTTTGGGGGTCCAAATAACAATGGGCCTCATTAAAGTTCATTGTATAGACCCAAAAAAGCACTGGGACAAAATATTTTCTTTTGTGTTCTACAGAAGTCTTACGGGGAATTTTCAGTTTTGGCTTAACTACTGTATTGCTTTAAGACATTAATGTTTAATAAGCTGTTCATGCAACTACGAGTCGCTATTGGCTTTTAAAAGCCAATAGCCTCATGAGACTATTGGCTTTTACCACAAAGTTTAATTTCCTTCCCTAGTGAAAAATAAATATACCAAAATCTATTTGGAAAACATTTATTTTATGCTAAGTGTACTACAAATACATTTACATATTTATGAACTTAATATAAATACCCTACAATTGTACTGTTGGTATACTAAATTTATATACTTAAAGGGTTAGTTCACCCAAAAATGAAAATTCTGTCAGTAATTACTCACCCTCATGTTGTTCCAACCCCGTAAGACTTTTGTTCATCTTCGGAACACAAAGATATTTTTGATTAAATCTGAGAGCTCTCTAAAAAAATTCTGTTTTGTATTAACTCATGGTTGGGTTAAATATGGACAACCCCATCCGTTGGTTAAAACATTTTAATTACATTTTTAAACCCAACCATTGGGTTTGTCCATATTTGACCCAAACATGGGTTGAAACAACCCAGCATTCTCTGATGAGTAATACGATTTAAAATTAATAATAAAAATATATAATTATGATGCAACAAAAATATCAGAAATATCAGAAGCACCTGGCATTTTGCACTAATGATGTCTGAACGTAAATATTGAGTACATTTAAACACACACACACAATCTGCTGGGTTAGTTAGGACTTTCAGACGAGGTTATGTAGTGTTAAAAGCTGATAACATAAATGTGTGTGTGTGTTCAACCTAATGTAAAAAAAACAAACAAAAAAAACAGCATGTGTTTCTACAGTCTCCCTCTGCCATTATGGCTGTGTCCAGATGCACAGATGGTGCTCTGCCTTACACCCCAGTGTGGTCATGCAGTCATGCGTCCACTTACTTGTTCCTAAAAGGATACCAACTTCAGGCTCAGAGCCATACGGTTACACTAAGGGGGGTCCCGTTACTGAAGCCTTCTGGGTTATAGCAATTAGCTTTTATATGTGGAGTGGAGTCTGATCGGCTGATTGTTGCGCTCTTTGATTGGTTGTTTGTATACAGAGCATGGAAACTAAAATTCGCATCTCTTTTTTGGAAGTATGTGCACCCAGGCTAATACAAAGCGGCTGATGGTAACAAAAGTAACAGGACATTTAAAGTACCAATCCTGAGTTAAGCATTCCCAAAACGTTCCCAGTGTTAACTCTCATAAGAGCATTGCATTTGTACTCTTTCTTAATCAAAACCCACCTAAATGGTTCAATGGTTTAAGTGTATTTTTCACTTTCCTCACCTCTGCAAAGCTTTGCACTTGTTTAAATCTTTCCTTCTTTTCTCCATTTCAAAGCTGAGCATGGTGACTTTACACCACATGAATTTCAACTTCAGTGTAATTAGCTCACTATGTGCTAGCTGAAGATCATCTGGAGATTTTCTGCTAGCTTACGGGTCACATGCAGGGGATTAGAGGGGTTAGAGTCTGTAAAGTTCTGCGAGTAATTTGGTACTTTTATTCAGTGTTTGTGTTAAAGGTAGTGAAGAGATGGTATGTATTAGAGATATGTAACGCTCTGTGTCTGAAGTAAGATTACAGAACTGGCATAAACATTAATACAACAAATCCTTATTTCACAGCACTTCCACTTGTGTAGATTTCATATTTAAAAGCCTCTGGGATGAGTGAATTTCCTTCCAATCTGATATCAAGAATAAATAAGGCAAGTATTGCTAATGTCAACACTGATCCATCTAAGTAAAAAGTTGTTGTGATTACTAATTACAGAATGTAACTATTTAATATGAAAAACAGAATAAATTAAATAGTCCTAAACAAATGTATTTTTCAGCATTTTTGCTTGTGTTGAGATAATGAGAAACAGTTCCTATTCTACACAGCTACTTTGAAGGTCATGATACATTAATTTTTGTGCTAAATAAATGAAAGAAAAACATTTAGGATTTATATTTTATGTGAGGATCAATATTCTTGATACAACATTAGTATGAAATATTGATTGTTCGATTTGCCCGTATCTGAGACAAGCTAAATATTTGTTTCTATCAGCCAGTGTAACCATTATGAACCACATAAAATTTGTAAAACTGCAATATTTTTACCTTATATTATAAAGATTAGAGATGCAAAAATGTATCGGCCGTCGAAATCTGTACAAAATACAGCAGGACTCGACAATGAGGACTGCCCGGGACCAGCGTGAAAGACGCTCGGAACAACGGACTGAACTGCATCTTCACTAAAGTTAAGCCTTGCAATTTTATATATTCAAGTGCAAGAAGCCGAGAAAGAGAACTCAGTTCTGCGTCCTCACGCATCCAAAGCGCGCACCCAGAAAACCGTGTTTTAAACAGCTCACAAATACGGAGTTGAGTTCCTTGTTCACTTTTTCTAAATCACACAAAATTATATAAAAACATAGTTGGTTATGTCTTAAATAAACGTAAACAGTTGAGAAATAAAATCCTTATGTATCAGTATATTGGATCCGCGCAGCTCTTAAAGTGACAGCAGCCTAATGTTCCAGCTGTGCTGCTGTCTGTGTTTTAATGTTAATCAAACAACAAAAGACAGCCAACAGTTGTTTGTTAAAATCAATATCAGTATTTGCCAAAAAAAAAGATCTATGGTGCATGCCTAATATTATATATTTTGATATATATTTGAACAGAAGTAGCAACAGATTTTCGATTCCATGTTGTAACATACTATACATCCAAGTGTAACGGATTATTGAAAAGAAAAAATATATAGAGTTCTTGGTTCTATCCATCGGTTGTTGAATTTTGAAAAGTGAGTGCTACACTTAAAAAATAGCTTGCAGTCAATTGATTGTGGAGGGAGTAAGACCGTGTAAAAAAAAAAATCAAAATGGACAATTCTTATTTTTATGGAATATTGAAGTGTTTAATGATTTATGCATGATCAAAATGACATCTCTTCTCATGACGTTTTTACAGGCATGATAGCGGGACAACCTGTTTCCAAACACAATGATCCAACGATCCAATCAATTCCTGATGGACAAAATCAAGTCCCGTCCTACATTTTTTTCTTGTTCGAGAAGCCGTTTCACTCTGACATATTTCAGTGAAGAAAAATCTGTCGCAACTTTGTTTCATGCCGACTTTAAGCGGACTAAATAATTCCAGCAGATGTCACCAGAGTGAAGTTTGTCATTTTCACTGGAAGTTTGAGTTATGACATTTTAACCCTCTGGTGTTCTTTGGTCACTTTTGACCGCGAAGATAACAAGTGTGACTCCTAATTGACCTATGGCTAAGCCACGCCCCCTCCACTCACTCGGACAAACAGTCAACATTCGGTGACAGGCGCTGTCAGAGTAGGAGACATTTCACAGGAGGCAATCGATGATTTTTGGAGACAGAAAAATTATTTATCATCTCGAAGTCACCAAAAGGGCCTTCACTATTCATTGGAGGGTTATATTAATAATTTTATTGTTGAGAAGGTCGATGAAAAGCTTCAGCTCCAGGCAAAAATGTACAGGTCACAGTGCAAACGTGATAAACCACATCTCGTTGCCATCACCATCTCAGACAACAAGATAGAGGATTAGCATTGTTCATGCACTGCAGTATTTACATGAATCTTTCAGCACAACATTATTCTATCATTTGTTATCTCGGTTATTTAAAGATACGTTAATGAAGCTAAGTGACATGATGTACAACGCAGCTAGAAGCTAATGTCAACGTTTTCTAATGTTAGGCTAACGTTAGCCTAACGTTAAGTTAGAGATGTTAAAGATAACGTTCAAATACGTTGTTGACTTAGAACAGATGTAGACATTCTTGTTTAATTCTTGTTTAATTTATCCACGTTTAGTTGGTGTTGTGATCTAAGTTACCGCATAACTTTATCCAGAGCAGACACTTATCTCTGTTGAGATGTGGCTTGGAAAAAAGGGTAAAAAATACACACCGTCGCCCTGCCTCTCGGGATACCTAGTGTCGGAGTTGCATGTACCCCGTGCACACCGTTTGACCATTTTAAACTTAAAATGACAAGAAAAAACATAAAAACGAATGAAAACTGACTAACTGCAATGCATTTCAATGGACGTGGAAGCAGAGAATGTCTGAGTGTATTGGGTTAGCTATGCGCACTGTGATTGGCTCATCGCGTTTGGGGGCGTGGCTCAGCCATAGGTCAATTGAGGAGCACCAGAGGGTTAAACATTACAAGGTCTGATAAAAAAATTACTTTAAAGTCCCTGTAAAGTCAAAATTAAGTATCACACCACAGAAAAATGTGTTATTAGCCACCCAGCCAAATTTGAATGATAAAAAAAGCCGGCAAGTACATCAAATAAGCGATCAAAATCTTGAAAAAGTGAGCATTATTCTCTGCTCTCAAGCGCTGGGGGCGTGTCCGCTGGCTGCGCTGAAACCACGCTCACTAGCGGGAAAGCTGCCGACAGTGATATTAGCTGATACAGCTTTCGGGACGGGGAGATGAAGGCCGAGGCGGGAGATAGTCGGCCCCATTCACCAGTAACAGCGGATTATCAGTGAATCCCAGTTGTCTCAGACGACAGTTTATAAAACTATCCCATGTAAAATGATCACTACAGAGGCGGGTGTTGGCGGTGATCCTCAGCTCTCCATCAAGGTTGGCTCTTCACAAAATTAATCCACCTCTTCTTGATGTGATCGTTTTTCTGGAAAATTAAATAAGGACACCGATCTGTTTTGTACATGATCGCATCCAGGTAGTAGCCTACGCATTTCCGTGTCGAAGGCATAGCTAGCTAGCAAACTGTAGGCTGTAGTAACTAATAGTACTGACAGTAACTCGCGATTGAGCGGCAAACTAATGCGAATGTGCTCTATTGTTATGGGAGGCACCAGCCTCAGTGGCCTAAGTGCGTCATCAAGTAGGGGCGTGTCCAGGAGCTCAGGGGCTCCAGTGCGTCATCGAGCCCCGTTTGATCCCCGCCCAAAAAATCCGGAAAATAGCAATGGTGAAAAACTGTTTAACGGTCTAACTCCAAAATTCAGTAATTCCAGCGCAGTCTCATCCCAAGACGTCAACCAACTGACGCTTTTGACCATACGTCAACATCCCTTTAACGTCAGTTAGATGACGCTATCTAATCCTAACCCTACCCCAGACCTAAACCTACCCGCGTCATCTAACTGACGTTAAAGGTAAAGCGTCAGTTGGATGACGCCCCAGGATCGTCATCTAACTGACGTTAAAGGGTAGGCTACCCTAAAACGTCGGATGTTGACGTATGGTCAAAAGCGTCAGTTAGTTGACGTCTTGGGATGAGACTGTGTTAGTAATTCACAGTTCACAGTCTTTGTAATATGTTTTAGCAATACATTTCTAACATTTATAATGGGTTTAGAATGTATTTTTAGAATTGCCTTTACAGGGACTTTAATTAATTAACAAATTAAAAACACATGCATGGATGCATTGCTCATAATAAGATCTATAACATGCATTTACAAAATGGGTAGGTTTTGCCAACTTTAACATCACACAGAGCAGCTTGAGGAAATACTTTACACTTTTCACCCAGAGAGAAGAGCAATCAGGCAGACAGATCTGTGACAGCTGAGTGTCTTGGAGCTCAGAGAGTCACTTGCTACATGCATGGCAGGACTCTGCTTCTAGAACTGATGCACACAGACAGTGAACGGCAACAGAGGGAACATATCTCTGCTGCCTGTGCATTGCTCAGCTTGATTCATCAGTTACATCATCTATATAACAGGAAGAGTGAGAGAGAGAAATGAGGAGCTTGCTAACTGAAGAAGTGGAAGAATAGATAAAGCAAAGCAGCAAATGGTTTCTGTTATATGGTGCCATGTGACACTTTTTACACCATCACACTGCTTTCTATTCAGGGTTATGAAACCCTGCTCCAGAACATGGTTAACTAGCACCTAAATGTGACGCCAAAGGTGTACAGTGTGAAGCTACAGCAAATGGTTTAGCAACAAACAACCAATCATAAACTGCCCCAGCTGTCACCTCATTAAATATTCATGAGGTTTGTACAGTCACAGAAACTCTCACTTACTTCCTACTGTCAACTGTTTTTCCACTTTTCTATAAAGCTATATAAAGTAAAAAGGCTAGCCCTAGTGAAAAAAAGTATACTTTATTGTATTTAAAATATATTTCCTTTTTCAATAGTACATTGCAAATATACTAACAAAAATTGTACTATCTTTAGCTACCCTGCACGCTTAATAAATAAACTACAGCTAGTTCAAAACGCCGCAGCTCGAGTTCTTACCAGAACCAGGAAATATGACCATATTAGCCCGGTTCTGTCAACACTGCATTGGCTCCCTATTAAACATCGTATAAATTTTAAAATATTGTTGATTACCTACAAAGCACTAAATGGTTTAGCTCCGCAGTACTTGAGCGAGCTGTTAACGCATTATAGTCCTTCACGTCTATTGCGATCTCAAAATTCCGGCCAGTTGATAATACCTAGAATATCTAAATCGACTGCTGGCGGTAGATCCTTTTCCTATTTAGCACCAAAACTTTGGAACAGTCTTCCTACCATTGTCCGGGAAGCAGACACACTCTGTCAGTTCAAAACTAGACTAAAAACACATCTCTTTGACCTAGCATACACATAATACATTATAGACTTCTATAAATTCAATGTTAGGCTGCATAGATTAGGTCAGCCGGAACTGGGAAAACTTCCCTTAAATCTTGATGTACTCGCTACATCATAAGAAGAATGGCATCTACGCTAATATTAGTGTCTTTGTTTATCCCGAGGTTTTCCCGCAGCCTGCCGGATCCAGGCCGTGTCCAGATCTGACGAAGGAGATCCGCCTGGACCCGATGACAATGCAGTGCTGAAGAGTCCACTATCCTCTCCCTATGGAGGATCCATTTCCCACTCTACAGATAAAGCGTTGTGAATTTCGGCTCGCGTACCCCGAAGTGATAAAATAAAACAAAATTCGGTATCAAAATTTATAGGCAAGAAAAGTAGTTTGTTTAGGCTGGGTTGTATGGAATTACAAACCTGCGCACATAGTTTAAAAAGCACATAACTATAGAATCAATTCTGAATGAGCATGTGAACGCCATCAGCGTTAATCACAGGTTCGCGTTTAAAGTCTGATCATTTCAATGGAGGTGAATCAATCAAAGTTAACTTTAGCTGGAAGTAACATTATTCAAGAACCACTATAACGCCAAAACAATCTGTTACCTTAAATTATATGTTTATCTCTGTAAAGCTGCTTTGAAACAATCAATTGTTAAAGAGGCTATATGCGTTTTTCTGAAATTTAAACTCGCGACTGACACCTGTGGCCAAAAAACAGAACTGCTCTTCCTTTCTGCTCGCTCTCGCAGCGCGCTCGTACGTGCACACTTCACAAGTCATCTGCTGCAAGGAGGTCAACATTATGTTTACAGAGGTAAGAACAGTCACAAAATCGCAAAACCCATTGCACTGCTTGCGAGTGTAGGCTACTACACTCTGCAACTAGCGGTTGCTGACTAGCGGTGGTGGCAGAGTGATCTGAAACGTTTAACATGAACGCGCTTGACGTCACATCCGCAGACAGCGCGGGAAAATCCGACCCGACAGAAAATAGGAAAAATAGGATACAGGCTTATAGGTGCACCCACTGCGAGCGGACAAGGTGTCAGTATGCTCATCGGGAGATGTTTGAGTCATAAATGGTCAAATAAAAAGGCTATTGTTATGTTTATTTTGGGGAAAAAGTTCCATATAGCCCCTTTAAAAGCGCTATATAAATGAAGATGACTTGACTTGACTTGACTTTAAATATATTAAAAGTGTATTAGCATCATGCTTTTACCCATTTTCACAATACAACTTTTAACAGACTTTAAAATAATTGTACTTTAGTATATTTTCTAAAAATATATTAAAAAAATATATACTTGAAGTGAAAATTCAGTTTATTTTTTAAAAGTGTATTTATTAGCACTTTATTAAGATATATTTTAGGTATATTTCAACTGTGTGCTGGAAATGATCATTGTAACACTGCATTGAAACTTTCAAGTATACTTTCAAAATAAATTATAGTATACAACAGTATTTTGTACAAAGTATAGCTGAGTATTATTTGTCTAAGAATGTGCATTTCTTATTGAAGACAACGTATGCAATTTGTAGTATTTGGAATGAGCCAAAGGTATTAATGAGCCTATAGTTTTTACTCAAATTTATCACACCAGGATAGCCTCGTGGGCAAGTGTGCCGACATGTGCTTCGGGAGACTCGAGTCCGAGTCCTGGCTCGTGGTAATCCCACCTCACTACTGTCTTATCCCAATAAAAGGCGAAAACTAAATTAAAAATATATATATACAAATAAGACACTCATAATGAATATGTAATGTACTTGTAACACAAATAAAGTACACTTTAATATCACTAATCAAGCATAATTAGTCCCTACACAGGCATATACTTAAAGTATACTAAATATATTTACAAAAAAAAACAAAAAAATATGAAAAGAACGAGTTGATGAGGCTGTAGAGTAATTTATGGCAACAAAATGGCCTGTTTACATTTTATGACAATGTTGGAGCACACAAGTGGATAGGGGATATAAATCTTAGCAGAGTGAAAGATTGTCAGGGTTGGTTCAATTAAAGTGAACACATTCCGTGCCCTTTAGGCTCACCCCTAGTTACTAACATGAAGTATTATATATATTTAAGGAAACAGAATCCTGCTGAAGATGTAGCTGAGACTCTTCTCTAGTCTGACCTGAAAGGAGACCATTGTGCAAAACCAGAAAGAAACAATCGGATAACTGATTCGCTCTATCGTT
Organism: Tiaroga cobitis; assembly: GCA_030578255.1. NCBI lineage: Eukaryota > Metazoa > Chordata > Actinopteri > Cypriniformes > Leuciscidae > Tiaroga > Tiaroga cobitis. Next base: position 42,444,327 of record CM060591.1, on the reverse strand, counting down.
CACTGATGCATAGATAATAGCCTCATGAAGAAACGTCAGTCTGTCGCTTCACTTTAATATCCTAAAACCATCTTATTTGTTGAAAAATAAATCATAATTCAATTTAATCACTAAATAGCCGGTAAGCCTCTCAATCAATAGTTCTTTTGACGGACTGGGTTGAGCATTAGACATGCGATGACAACTAAATCCAGAATCATAATCCTTGCTGACAGGAAATTATAAATCCCCAACGTAACAATACTTTCAGGCAGCTATTTTACAAACACACTGCCTTCAACCATCTTTATTTGTTATTCTCTGGGCTGAAGCACTTAAAAAGTGAGTGTGCAGTAATGGACGGACTAGTTCCTGTGAGTTATGTAAGATAAATATGTGCGATGGAGAGACGCAGGAACACTACAGGCCTGAGGGCAGTATCTAATTGAATTGCATTTACTTCACTTGTCCAGGCCGTATGCCTGAGATACACAAGCACACACACACACACACAGGACAACACTGTTTTAACCAAATGGTGCGGTTATATGACGATGAAATGAATGCAATGGAGAAGGAGAGATAGAGTAGGGGAGATAGAGAAAGAGAGAGAAAGACAAAGAGAGAAATAATAGAAGCTTCACACAAATCCTTCAGCTTTATAAGGCCAATGACAGAGAAATGCCATAGAGGATGGAGTCCTGCTCCTGCAATGGCCTTTTGGGAAATAGCCTTGCTTCAGCTGTAAAGACTGAGGTTATTTGACATTTACACTCAGAGTCATTCAAACTGCACTTCTCATCGCCATCAAGCTGTCTATAAAATCCCTATTTCTGTTTTGAAGCAAAGCATAAAACCCTGAATTATTTTAGATATCATCACATGGCTATTGAAGAATAATATATATATATATATATAATAGTAATAATTAGTTTTAGATGGAGTATAACATGTCACACTAAAAGGCATTTCAACTGCTCAAAAGTATTTATCCTCATCTCTATTTATCATGACTCCAATAATGCCACAAAGAAAGACAGCAGTTTTGTCAAGGTTTTTTTTTTTTTTTTTTTACATTTACTTCTCTCAAACTAAGCTTACATGTTGTTGTCGTCTCAGCAGCTTGAGTTAGGTTTTACGTTTGTTTCACTGGGTTTCATTGGCCTTGGGGCAACTAAACCATTAAGCTATTCAAAGGAGTTAATGCACCTAGAATGAGTCACTGCATTCCCTTACAAACTGTTCATCTGAGTTAACTTGACAAATGCACTTTGTGGTGGAGAACAAAGGATGATACAAGAACATAGTGCACTCGTTTAACTTAATAATATGGCAGTATGCTTTACAAGAAAATACCATTTCAGTTTTGCTCACAACTTCACATTTAATTCAATCTGTTGCCAAATTGTAACTATTTTAAGTTTTTGCAAATATGTAGCTAAATCATATTTTTTTGTACGATCTGCTTATGCTCCAGTGAAAGTTAGGTTTATGGGCGGGGTCAAGCGAGGGCCTTCATGCTTACTTTTTCCTAAAATCGCACATTTTCGTACGATTTACATTGTACGAATTCATACAAAATCGCCACCTTGTAAAATAGTTACATTTTCCTGTGAGAATGTGAGGGTTGTGCTTAGTTGTGTTTCTTTGCAATTGTTGTGAAATTTACTAGCAATTTCAGAGTGAAATTTGTTTCTTAATGAACATGTATAACACTCAGACTACACAGTAAATTCACTAGTATTTATAGTATAGAACCAGACAACTAGTTTACTATCTTTCACAATGTGCCCATCTTTAGGACATCCGGTAATCAGACACTTGGTATGTCATGTGAGAAGAACCATTCAAAATATTACAATTTACAACATTTTACATACAGAATGTACAGTGTATGCTATTTAAAATGGTAATAACATCATACATTATTACTTCTTGGGAAAGGGTAAGGTAAAGTCAAGAAAACTGCAATCAGTCAGCCAATAAATCTTTAAGGGAGCTTACAACAGAATAATTCTCTGTATCTGGTTGACCTGAACATAAAAAGCTTCACTTGGGAAAAAATCATCAGAGCCTCAGTTAAGTAATCCCATGACAAAAGTAAGGAAGACATTCCAGGAACTTCTTTTTTTTCTCCTTAAACCAACCACATCTAGGGGACAACAGAGTGTTAAAAAGAAATCATAACAAATAGAGAGGACAAGAAGGGGAAATGTAAACAAACACTGTTGGTTGAAACTACGAGTATGAAAAGCCTTAAGCTGCCCAATTACTATAGGGGTCAGAGCTTTAACCACACATGCTTTGTGTTGGATGACCTGTGAACGTCATGCCTCTACAGCCAAAATCAAATAAAACAATACCCACATTTCAGAGAAATCTGAGAAATTTCTCTAAGCACCGTTGATGGCCATTGTGATGTAAGGATGCGTAACCGCCAATGTGTTTTTGACTAAACTGACTTGCGTGCACACACACAAACACACCACCCAAAACCATCACCAGCACCACTTACTGTCACTGTGTTGGAGACAGTAACATAACAAAGCCTTGGCATACCTCTAACCTAACTAAACCTGGCTCAGTTAAGCCTCAGGAGGTTTGGACAATAGTCTCTTACAAGACGGTGTGTGTGGTCAGATCTATTTCTATTTGTGGTCATGTCGAACCACACATCTGTTCAAGAGACCATTTTCATCTGCGGGTGTTTCCACACTTAATCTATCAAAATAGGTCTGCGAATATTGTTATAATACTGTTTTGATCTGTTTGCTCTTTGCAATGGTTACAATTTTTACCGTGGGATTTTTTTCTGTAGTTAGTATCAGTTTGACTCACAAACATAATAATAATTATGAATTGTAGGCCTGATAATAGTTCATGGAAGCCACAACAATTGAAAAACAAAAACATACAAAAATGTATTGTCCCCACTTTTTAATTCATATGGTGCATAGGTCAGCTCCCTATAGGCCGTGAATCAGTATATCGTTTACATGAAATGAGGACCTTGGCTCACTATGCATTGGGACATTGATAGTGACATGTCACTACTGGTATTTATACTAGATAATTATCATTTTTGAGAGAACTAACCCTTTAAAGTACATCTAATCCCAAAATTGTCAGTCCACTGTTAGCTGCAGCCCCAGTTGCTACTTCAGTCAATCTGAGACACATGTGCACTGCAAATGTTTTGTGAAATTTCACCTTCACAGTAAAATCTCCAGTGTTGAAATCCTGGTGTTAAGGACTTTTAGAGTAAAGTGTTAATTTTCTGGTGTTGAATTTCAAGGGATTAACACTGCTAGTGTAAACCGCACCCTCTGGCAGGTGAAAATATGTAGAGTTAAATTAATAACACCGAGGAGAGTGTTATTAGTCACATCCGGGACATTTATGAGCTGGGGGGAACAAAACGAGCTGAAACTTTTTTCACAGGCGCCATTTTCTTTGACTCGCGAAGCAAGGCATACGAGGAGCGAAAACGCATATATTAAGTGTTTTATTGCATTTATATATGCATTTTATAATATCATATTGTTTTATAACAATATGTATGGGCTGTGCACGGCTAAACCCCTCTCAGTGGGGCATTTTCGATGACGCGCGATGTGGAGCAGACCAGGATGGGTTTGCTTTTTAAATGGGGAAACGACGAAAGTAAGTGTTTTGTCTAATTTACAATATGTATTTTATAATATATTGATTTATAGCGTTATTTAAATGCTCTGCGCGCTTAGACGAGGCGAAACTTTTTCAAAGGGATCTTCTTTTGACTCAATACGGAGCTGACGAAGAAGAGTGAACGTTGACGTTAACAGGGAAAACACCGAAAGTAAGTGTTTTTAACCAAATTTACAACACGTATTTCATGCTATTATATTGTTTTGTAACAATATTTATATGATGTGACAGACTAGGCCCTGCATCTTCTTTGACCCTGAGTGGTGACGCAGTGCAGACACGCAGTTTGCTTTTAAGTGTTTTAACTAATTTAAAATGCGTGTTTTATAATGTTATATTGTTTTATGACAATATTTGTGATCTGCAAATATCATAAAGTATGTATTTATCCTCAAACTATATGTTTATCTCGTTTGCCCGCACAACTAGCGTAACGTTATAACTGAAGACGAACAACTCCACAAACTGCGACCAACAATGCCCGTGAAATTGTCACTTTATTTTCTTATAATAGGCAAGTAATTCTTTCAGATGAAATATTTATGCAAAATGCTTTTATCAGATTAACTTTTGGATGATGTTTGATATGCTTTCATGATTAAATAGTGATTTTGCTATTTGTGTTTTGCTAGGAGCGTTTCTATGATGCACCAAGTGGCTAAGGGTACCAGGCTTGGTTTTTGAAGACTGTACAGACTAGAACCTGGTGATGGTAACATTTAACAGATAACATATAAAGCACAAAAATAGAAATTAATCATAGCTTTGTTGCTATTTGGGATAACTAGATATTCTTTGTTTCATAACACTAATTTAGAATTTGTCCAGTCAAATTATGATTACTTACTCAAATTACTAAAAATATTTTTCCTTTTTTACTTAAAATGAGATTTCAAACCAATTGTATTCATGATTTGACCGGTAGATGTTTTCTTGCTGTTTAATTTTAGACTCAACTGATTGGGAAATCTCTGCCCATCACTTGCCCCCAACATCACAAAGCCACAAGAAGGGAACAAAGATTCTTCCGGCGGCTGACTATTTAGTGAGATTTCTTAAGGTGCGTGTCTTAATTTATTCTTAAATGGTTAATTCACCTACAAATGGAAATTCTGTCATTAATTACTCACCCTCATGTCGCTCCAAACATGTAAGACTTTTTCATCTTCACAACACAAATGAAGATATTTTTAATGAAATCTGAGAGCTTCCTGTCCCTCCATTGACAGTCCACGCAACTACCACGTGCAAGCCATGTGACTCCAGTGGTTTAACATACATTTTATTAAACTATGCAAGTGCTGGAATTTTTTTTAATAAATAATAATTTATAAAATATTAATTTCCAACATGAGAACATTTCAACTCGTGCATATTGTTGATGCGAGAGCAGATGTTGTGTGAACGTGCATTGTAGATTCATATTTTGTAAATAAAGATGAGTTAAAATTGGGAGTCACATGATTACTTATGATTTCCTTTATACATTTTAAAGGGTTAGTTCACCCAAAAATGAATCGCAATTCTCGCGCATGCGTCGTGGAAATCTCTTGAAGTCTCGTTTCAGGCCTACAAGGAAGAAAAGGAATAGTCGAATAAAGTCGTTATTTTTGTTTGTTTTTTCGCACAAAAAGTATTCTCGTCGCTTGATAAACTTATAGTTGAGCCACTGTTGCGACATGGAATATTTAAACATTTTTTTTAATGACTTTCTGGGCCGTCCGGTGTCATTCCCTTAGGGAGCCTATGGAGGAGTGATCAACCTCTCAGATTTAATCATAAATATCTTCATTTGTGTTCCGAAGACGAACGAAGGCCTTACGGGGTTGGTACAGCATGGGGGTGAGTAATTAATGACTTAATTTTCATTTTTGGGTGAACTAACCCTTTAATGGCTTAGGAAGAGATAGTTGAATAGGCTGTCGATGAAGGGACAGAACGATTTAGATTTCATAAAAAATCTTAAGTGTTCCGAAGGTGAGCAAAACTCTTAACTGGTTTGGAACAACATAAGGGTGAATAATTAATGACAATTACATTGGTTTATGTTTGTTTTTGTTTATTTAACAATGGAAGATATTTTGAAGAATGTCAGTAACCAAACAGTTAACTGGTCCCACTGACTTCCATAGTCAGAAATAAAATATACTATGGAAGTCAATGGGACCAGTTAACTGTTTGGTTACCGACATTCTTCAAAATATCTTCCATTGTGTTCAGCAGAAGAAAGAAATTCATACAGGGTTGAAACAACTTGAGGGCGAGTATATGATGACAGAATTTTCATTTTAAAGTGAACTATCCCTTTAATCTATGCAAAATAGTTTCTTGTTTGAGTCACGAAAGTCTAAGATGATTGAACTTTTTCCACCCTAAACTTGCTGTATTTATAAAACACAAATGGTATTAATTGTAATTGGTCTGGTTTTGTGTTGTCTAGGGAACCAGCACTTCAGGATTTTGAGAAAGTTGGATCTGCACAGCCTTTCCTGCTCTGTGAAACAATGCACTGAACTTTACTGTTAGCAACTGGACACAACTGATCCACTCATATCCTGCAACTGTTTTTCATCTGTTGAATGTTGTTGCTGTACTGTTGCAAAGTCGAAGGTACTGAATCAACTTAACTGACACAGGACTTATATTCACTGACATGTACAGGACTTGAAGTATTACAGACTATTTGATAAACAACTTTCATATAATTCTGATGACAGAAATGCCTATATTGTGCCTTCATCATTTATTTTAAAAGTTAACCTATGATGTAAAGGGGCTTGTTCGTTAATAAAGTTTGTTAAAACAACTGTTTGCATTTTGCCTTTATTTTTAACTTTACAATGAATCTAGTATTCTACTATGATCCCAGACTAAGTTTACAATTTAACTTTCTGGATTGTTTTGAAATAAAGTTTTGAAAGAGTAATATAGAGTGATGTGTTTATTTAAAAGTGAATTTATTATTTTTAGATTAAATGATTTGTCAGCTTATTTTACATTTCTTTAAAGTAGGTAATGCAGAACCCTAATAAGAAAAACTGGTAACTCCTTTAGTGTTTTTATTTGTAAAAAGGTGTTCTATCAACACCAGGATGGGGTCAACACCAGAACAGTGTAGAATTTTAAGTGCTCTGTAACAGTGTTGTTGTTATCTGCATTGATGTTCATATTTTACTCTCTTGGTGTTCACATTGTAACACTGTGTAGGTGTTGCGAGAGGCAACACTTTTGAAAGTGTTGAACTAACACTTTGTGGGTGGTTCCCATATATACACTTTTAAAGTGTTGAAATTAACTCTATTGGTGTTGATTTCTGGATTTCAAATTTACTTTGTTCATCGTTATATTCATATTGTATAAACGGGTATCTTCTAAAAAATCCTTGCATTTTTGTAATTATTTTCCACCATCATTTTCCATTGTCTTCTTCGATTAGTTCTTAAAAGCAAAGGCCCATATATGAGTTTTGCCACCTAGTGGACCCACATATTAATGCAAGCAAATGCGCAGAATTCAGAGGTCTTTCGAATTTTACAGAGTAGGAGCCAATCGTACAGGAACAGAAAAGGGGATTCTGAAATGTGTTACGTGTGTACATACCAACAATTAAAAAAATAGTGCAGTGAATTTATTTGTATTTGTGTGTTTTGCACATACTGGACTGAGTATATTAGCATTAGCTCTGCATCAGAGCTCAGCTGGACTTTCACTGACGCTGAGAGAGGGAGACTGGGGACCCAGTTAGAGAGAGACAGAAGGCCCCTGTAATTACTGCCACTGAGCTGCAGGACTCAATTGAAGACGACACTGGACCTTTATTTCAAAATCAAGTGCTGTTTTTGCAAATTATGCTGGTTTGGCTGAACACAATGAATCAGACCCATTGAGACTTAAATCATTCACAAAGTGCAAAGGGCTTGCCTTCTGCAAACTCTGACCTGAACAATGGCCACTTTCTTTTCTTTTTCTCTTTTTAAACAGGGTGGGGAGAGAGCTTTCGGGCATTGAACAAATCGTGTCTGAGTGACTGGAGTTAGGAAAGCTATGAGGAATTCAGGGCTCAGATCCAGATTGTGCTTGTACAAAGAATAATGTTTTGCTCAGGATGATTGAAAAAGAAAACAATTGACACATCATAGTTTACATACATATCCAAAACTTCCACAGTGTATATTTAATTAACACATTTAATGATAACAAATTCAACAATATAAAAAAATCTCAATCAAATTATTATTTTTTTTGAGATATTGCTTAATTTAGTTTATTATAATAATAAAACATGCTGGTGGTCAGGTTTATGTTCTGTTTTGGCTTAGTTTTGTGCTCCCAGTTTCTTTGTTCATTTCCTGTCTTCCTTAGTTGACCAAAGCTGTGTCCGAAATCGCCCCCTATAATTGTCTAATTGTTCTAAAATAAAAATTTGTTCCGAGTAGGATCATCCGCTCCTAAAACTGGCCTGGTCTTCCTGTAGCCGCTCACTGACTGCACGTTGCATCCACCGGAGGATGACCATGCTATGGACTTTTCCGGGAACCAATAGTAGAGTTATTCCGCGCCAGTTGTCGCAATCAGCAAGATTTCCCTTCTTTGGGAGCTTGATTATGACGCTTTTTCTCCAATCTTGCGGCATGACAGACTCATCCCAGCAGGTGTTAAGGAGAGTTGTCAGCGTTTCGACAAAGGCTTGGTAATTATGTTTGAGCATTTTTGGATGATATCTCGTCCAATATACAATATCTTGAAGACCACGATCGCCCACCATGGTCCCTGCCACTGTAATTGGGCCAATGTCCACTGCAGGTCTTCGGCTGGGGTCTTCAGGGAATGTCAACGTCGGCTCCGGTTGGTTCAGGCTTTCACCAAAATGTTCGATCCAGCATTGTTCTTGTTCCTCGACTGTTGAGAGGAGACAGCAGTCCTTGTTCTTGATTGGCGTGCCTTGGCCGCTAAATTGATCTGCTTAGGGCGCGTGCGATCTGATATAGCATCTGTGTGTCATTTTGGTTGGCAGCTTCTTGTGCTTCTTGTCCTTTCCCCTCAATCTATTCGCGTTTGTCTCGCCGACAGCTTCGTTTGACCATCCGATCAGCCGCCTGGTAGTTCTTTTCAGCAGCTTGAAGGGCAGGTTCAGTTGAGGCTTGATCTCAGACTTGTTCAGTCGGCCCCGTGTATCAATGAGGTCCCATGATCCAGCGTTCTTTGTAAGTGCCCTTTTGCTGGCCAATCGTGACCTCAGAACTTTCGACGACCGCAATCCAAAACCTATGTTCCTCGATGTTATCACTGTCGTCAAACTGGGCGAGGGAGTCGAAATGATTTCTAAGCTCCAGCTGAAACTAACGGGCGATGGCTGGGTCCTTAAGTTTGGCAACGTTGAACAATCGTGGTTGTTGTAGCTGGGCGAGGGGTCGCTTGAGGCGGAGACTACATTTGGCAAGCAGGAGATGATGGTCCTATCCAATATCCACTCCTCGTCGACAATTAATATCGAGTACCAATGTACACCATTGCTTATTTATGCACACAAAATAAATGTGTCTCTTTATGGATGCGTTTGTGGTCAAAGAAGGTGTTGCCAACACAAAGATTATAGATCCCAGCCACCGTACCTCCAAAATCCCAAGGATATCAAGCCGGTAGTTGTAAAATCGCTGAAGCAGTTGGATGAGTTTGCCAGGCTGGTAAATGGTTCTAACATTCCATGTCGCTATTCGAGTCATTGATTTCTCGCCGAAAAAGGGACCATACATCAGACGGCCGCAGGGCTTTGGTCCAACATCGTCATCATCACATTAACCCGGCCTCTCTTGCCATTACCCATAAATTGAGATTGTTGAGATTTGCTTGGTGTTTCTGTGTTTTACGGGGTGGGGATGCTAGCCCCACGCTCAACCATTCACCTTTATTCGGACTTGGGACCGGCACTGTCTGAGTTAACCAAAGTGAATGTTATCGAGTCCACTCATTCAATCCCATAATGCACTGCAACAATGAGTACACTTAACGGCCAGAGAATACCCATAATGCACTGGGGTATAGGGATCAATAGACACAGCTCTAGATGCCTATTTGTTACCATAGTAACCTATTGTGCCCACCTGTCCCTTGTTAACTCACTCATTTAGTCCTGTATATATATATATACCCTGGGTTACATATATATATATACACACATAGGACTAAATGAGAGAGTCTAGGAAACTAGATGTGGCGGAAGGCCATCACCTATGCCATCACCTTGTGGGGGAAATATTCAGCACTATACAAAGGAAGACTGAGTGAGCAACAGAATCCTAGCCCCCCCCCCCCCCCCCCCACCCACCCACCCAATGCTTTTGGTCTTTGTACAACTGTTAGTGTAACGGATGTGGAAGGACACACTCACAAATGGGGTTCAGCTTGAATGTATCTTTTTTTTGGAAACAACAAGAAGAAAGACCATTTACATTGGCTGATGACAGACTGCAGACATTCATATGGACCACAGCGTCGACACTTGAATGCCACTAACTCATATTATACACATTAGACACATAGTAATGATATACAATGTGAAAAACTTATAAGTGTTATGTTAAGTACACCAATGTAAATGTACAGAATAGTTAATTGCAGACAACATCAGTAATTCTTCAATAATTGTCAAATAACATTTGTTAACAGAATAAACACGAAAGCAACATACTTTTTTTTTGGAAACAACAAGAAGAAAGACCATTTACATTGGCTGATGACAGACTGCAGACATTCATATGGACTAGAAAGATAGAGATTACATTCTCTCAACTCATAATACAAATAATTGTCAGATAGTTAAGACAGACGCAATCGTCACGAGAAATGAATCCGTGCTCGCACATGTGACGCACGTGTAAATTCAATACATCTTATAATACTCTCAACAACCGTGTTAAAGTGCTAAATGCATTATCTATATGTTCACATATATGTATGAAATATATTGCGTCAAAAAGATTCACTTGAAACGTATCAGTTTCACAATTAATTTGTTAATGCGTCAGAGCATGAAAAACCATACATACCCACAGCGTCGACACTTGAATCTGCTGCGGTACGGCAAGAGAAGAGCGACAAAATCCAATATCTGCAGTACCATTAATAGCCACAGAAGGGGAGCCTTCTAACACCAATAAATACAGCCAAATGCCTTATTTTATGAAATTCACACAATACTTTAAATCAAATGTTCTTTTTAACCCTGTTACATCAGCCTAGTTGTATGTTGTGTCTATCGTGTTGCAACGTTTAGTGCTCAAGAGTCGGCGAGGTGGGCTCCAGGATTTATTCAATGCACGGCAGCCACCTGAAGTGTGAATGTGGAAAACTCAAGTTAAACCTAGCCTAGTTGACTACAAAACCCGCCCTCCCCGGATCTAACAGGATAGGTAAGACGCCCCCACTCCTTATTTAAAATGACTCAAAATTATTGACAGATTTAGCTTGACTAACAAAAATAACATTTATTTATACTGCATGAATTGTAACTATTGCCGTTTTCTTCGTTTTCACATGAAGTAAAAAAAAACATTTTAAGTGAAGTCAAATCAAAATTAAATAAAAATTTGGAAAACAAGAGAGAAAAATCAACAAATTTGTGTCAATTTCAGTTCAATCTCAACAATATAACAATCAGTGTCACTTTTTAAGTACTGAAACGTTTCACAGATAAATTCCGTTAACTCAACCGATAAAGTTCACTTGGAAGTTCACATCAATTCAGAAGTTCACTCAATAAAAGTTCACTCCAATTCAGCTAAAAAATCCAAGATCCAATTTAAAAAAAATCCAGGAAAAGAAAGGAAAAAGTTATACTCTGTCCACTTATGAATTCACGGGTCCCAAAAAGTTCAGTTATGTGCACAAAAGAAAGTCTATGAATCCCTTTGCAGGAAAATTATGGAATTACTTTTGTTCCAATAATAATGAACGTAACTTTTCAAGAAACTAATGAAAATATAAATTGAAACTGAATAAAATATCTTTGAAACTGAAAAAGAATGAATCGCAAGCATTTTTTTTTTACTTTGTTTTTAATACACTGCATGTTTTGCTAACTATTCCTCATATTTCTTTTACTGATCTAAACTTACAAATGCGCTTCCAGAGTTTTCATTTACGCTTCTGAAGTTTTCGTTTACGCTTCTAAAGTTTTCGTTTGCGCTTCTGAAGTTTTCGTTCGGTGTTCTGACACAAATCTCTCGTGGGGCGGGGCTAGTAGTAGTGTGTTCTCATTGGCTACTGAGTTTTTGATTGACGGCTTCTTGACCTGGAAGTGGAGACGTCAGTGTTGTGTTTACATGTGTGGATGTGAGCGTCTGTAAGCGCAGCTTTCTATTTCATTTAGGTGATATTAAGTTTATATCTGTATTTATTTACTGCTACACTATATTGTTGAGATGATTTCTTATAGAAGGAATAGTACAGACAAATTATATAATTTGTTATCGTCGATATCAGAATACTGGATAGCCTACTCGTGGTAAGTCTGATTTTTTTATTATTTTTATTAATTAATACTAAATTAATACTAATTATAATACAGTACTTGCTTTTTCAGGTGGAGAGGCATTTTAGAGCTCAGTGAGAGCCCATAACATTATACAGCAGTGTCGTCTTGATTTAATTGGTAAGTTAGCCCAATCATTACATGCCTTGTTTATCTAACTTTACATACGGTTACAGTGTTCGATTAGATCATATTTGCTTCGATTAGATCATATTTCCCCCCTGCCACCCTAAACAACATTGGGCTAGAGTACTGTACAGTATCTGTACTGTAGCCTACAGTACAAAAAGTACTGTATCAGACAATGACCGATGCCATTGGACCAGAGCGCTGTCAATCACTGCCCGATTCAACTTTGGCAATGTAAAGCGTGTAGAGTTTTTAAAAGAGGAGAGACAGGACTTCCCACGTCTCTATTCATAATATGTAAACACTCAATTATTTTGAAGTATCACCCTGGGCGCAATATTTATTCTGCAAAATGCAACGAAATGCTTTTTCAGTATCCATATTAGAGTAATAATAATGCCAAAAAAAAAAAAAAAACATTTCAGAGAAAAATTTTAAATTTTTAATAGTCTTTAATAATAAATATATGTCCAAAAGCAAAACCTAATACATGCAAGTAATTATGCCTGAAAACATCCAGCAACTAGGGAATACACAGCCATGGATAAATGTTTATAGGGCTATACAGCCATCTACTGGTTATACAACAGTATTAGAGATGATAAATGGTGCATGACTCGGAGGTAAACATTTAGTACTGTAAAATCCCTTAAAACATTTATATAATTTGTTTGAAATAATTATTTTAAGTCTGCAACTTGTTACTGCATGTGGGAGTTCAAAGCTGTTTGTATTGTTAGATTATAATACATTTCCTTTCTCATTTTCCAGGGAGTTGAGCAACTTTTCCATAAACAAAATTCTGATGCTGACACAGAGGATGGAGTGATAAAACGGTCTTTTGCCGTCCAAGGCCCAAGGCTGTGGAATGCACTTCAACCTCAACTACGAAGTATTACTTCGCTGAGTACTTTTGAAGCGCAGTTGAAAACACACTTATTTAGACAAGCTTTTAACATGTAGTTTCCATCCCGATTCAATTGCTTATGTTTTTATTTATTGTTGTCCATTGATGTTTTTACTGGAAAGCGCCTTGTGCACCTTTTGGCTGTTGTAAGGCGCTCTACAAATAAAATTTGATTGATTGATTGAATACCAGAGATCAACTGTCTCCATCAGACAATAATGTTACTTTGTTCAGACATATCACCTTTGAATGACTAGGATCCTGATCTTCAGACACCTGATGTATTTTATTTTAATATTATAAAATAGCAAATATTTTAATTTCTTTGGAGCTCTAGATTAAAACAAACACAGTACACAAGAGGATGCAGTTTATTCTTATTAGTCTCTGCTGATCATGGATTAGCATACCAACAGCATATGAATGGGATAGTTCACCCAAAAATAAAATTCTCACTTATTTTACTCGCCCTCATGCTGTCCCAGATGCATTTTACTTTCTTTCTACAGATAAATACGAATTAAGATTTTAAGGAAAGTAATCCATCTCTGCAAGTCCTAAAGATGCTTTAAAAACAAACCACACACAGTGACCGTGATGTCCATGCGACCTCAGTGGATGAATCAACGCCTTCTGAAGTGAAACAATAGGATAAGAAAAATACTAAAACAATAGGATAAGAAAAATACTAATAATGTAAACTGTTTAAACTATTAAAAATCACTTCCGACCAACTGTCATACATGGGTTACAATCCACTTGTGTTATATGGACTCACAGAGATGGATTATTTCCTTAAAAATCTTTGTAATTATGCATTTTGTATGTATATTATGAGAATACTGTGCATTACATGTATAGTATGCAGTTAATGTTTTGTGGATTCTGGTCTTTCCTGTCACAACATAATTGCATCCAAGACTTTCACTTTGATACTTGTGTATATATGCTGTAGTGACAATAAAGAATGTACATTTATTTGATTTTTTTTATTTAAATTCATTTAACTGATTTTACAAGTCATAATTGAACCTGTTGATGATTGTTTAAATATACTTACAATTTTAAATGTTAGAAGATATTAACTAAATGAAATCAATACATTTATCAGCATGATTAAAAAATGGCAACAAAAATTTTCTTTGTGAGGTCTGTATCATCTGACAGCAAGCCACGATTGTAATTTTCATATAGATTAAATTCCTCTTATTTAAGTGATCATACATTTTGATGGTGTTAATGCATATGGTAACAATGAGAAATTTGATGGCCATGCTAACCTTGATTACCTGGTTGAAGTGAAAATTTCTTGACGGCTGAATATATCACACACGTATACTGGTAGGCTATTCTCTTTATATTGTAATAGCACAACCTAATCAGAGCCTAACATGCAAAAGAATCATCAGGAATAAACAAATATTCTCGTAAAACATTGGACACAATATTTTAAGTAGGCATATACAGTAGGCCTACTTTGATGTACAATTACACCTGAATAGACTGAAGTGATCTCTTGCCCACCTAAAAGCTTCTGTTGACAAAGTAGTAGCAGCAGCAGGTAAATACAGATACAATTCAAAAACAAACATAACTTAATATCACTAAAATGAAATAGAAAACTGCGCTTACAGACGCTCACATCCACACAAGTAAACAACACTGACGTCTTCACTTCCAGGTCAAGAAGCTGTCAATCAAAAACTCAGTAGCCAATGAGAACACACTGCTACTAGCCGCGCCCCCACGAGAGATTTGTGTCAGAACAGCGTAAACGAAAACTTCAGAAGCGTAAATGAAAACTCTGGAAGCGAATTTGTAAGTTTAGATCAGTAAAATAAATATGAGGAATAGTTAGCAAAACATGCAGTGTATTAAAAACAAAGTAAAAAAAATTGCTTGCGATTCATTCTTTTTCAGTTTCAAAGATATTTTATTCAATTTCAATTTCAATTTCAATTTTCATTAGTTTCTTGAAAAGTTACGTTCATTATTATTGAACAAAAGTAATTCCATAGGAAAATTCACAATTTGTAGATCCCCTACATAGAGTTTAGTTCTTCTGCTTGTTTCTATGATCTCCTGAGTATTTCGTTTTATTAAAAGACTAATTCTTGGAATTTGATATTCTCCATTTGATGGAACCACACCATTACAGAACAACTGACCCTAATTATGAGCTCAACTGATTATTCAGCCTGCTCCCCCGTAGAATTATTATCAGAATCTGAATTTTTTACTTGAGCTTTTACTCACCATATCTCAAGCTGGCCACTTACTGGAAGATTACGTGAAGGATTTCCTGGAGATCTTCCACCTCGTGTCCTGGAACGACACCAAGGTATGCTTTTGGAGTGGACTGGATAACCATCTATTTCGTCCGATGCCTTGGAGAGAAACACCCTTGCACCCTGGCGCAGTACGCCGACTATGCACTGTTGCTGAGTGGCTCACCCTTTACAGTTGGAGAAGTAAAATACAACAATGCCATTCAGTTGCAGCCCTCCCAGTCCACTCCTGTACTACTGTTGCCATCGTGTGTCATCCCAGGAACCCCCATTTTAGAAATCCTCCCATCTCCATCACCACTCTTCATCATGCCAGTCACGGACCCAGACCCCATCCAGCACTTCACCACTCTCACCATGATCATGGAACCACAGCTCAAACCCTCCACGAAGCAAGTGCCAGAAACGCTTGCCTGAGCCAAACTTTGCCATGGAGCCTGAGGCCAACAGTGAGTCTGTGAGCCGGCAACAACATACTGTGGGGAGGGCATTTTAGTGGAGTTCGAGACCATCATGCTCACGGCTCCACCGGGCTCCATTGTCCCTCTGGTTTCACCTTGGTCAGTTGCCTACAACATGGATCTCCTGACCTTTGGCTGTGCCTTGTCCCTCCACCCATTGGGCTTCATCGGGCTCTGCGTTCCCCCTGGCTCCACCTTGGTCCTAGGTCCTCTGTCCCACCACCTCGGCCACTCGTCACCATGGCTCCACCCTGACCACCAGGACGTACGGTGTCACCCGGTCTCTTTGGCTCTTCAGCACTGCCTGGGTCTCCGAGTCTCCTCGATCCACTGATGTCGGTCAGGTTCAAATCTCCATCGTGGCTCATTCCTCCATCGATTCCACCGTAGGCCTTCGTCTGGATGGCATGCTGCTAGGTCATCATCTGGCTCCTCCCTCCATCATCTTCTCTGTGGTGGTTCCCTCTGTCAGGCCCCCCTTGGTCACACCTCTCTCCAGCTCCACATCCCCCTCCAGAGCCCTCACCCTCCCTCCTCTGTTGGACTTGTTTTTGTTATGGCACAAGGCGGAGGAGGTTTAATGTCAGGTTTATGTTCTGTATTGGCTTAGTTTTGCGCTCCCAGTTCCTATGTTCATTTCCTGTCTTTCCTGTCCTGAGCTGTGTTCGAAATCGCCCCATACCCTCATTCACTATTGCCTACATTACTCCACTAATATAGTCCACTTGAAGGAGTGAATTTAAACGAGTGAGCAAATTTAGACACTGAGTCCGCCAGAAGGACTGATGCTTTTGCTTAGTTTGTGCTCGCTGTTTAATAATCATCTAAAACTTCGCAAACTGTCAGCTCCAGGAGTCATGAAAGACAATTTTACTTTTATCTGTCATGGAAAATAGCATGCATAAACCTTAATTAAACAATTTAATAATCAATCAAAAAGGAAATTATACCTGTATGCTATTATACTATAGCCACATTGGACCAGTGGTTTGGTAAATGGGAGAATGGATGATTCAGCTGCGGGCCCCATCTTCAGGCGAGACGTGGGAATTCATTGGGCACGACCCTCACAGTGCATTATGGGTATTCTCTTGCCATTGAGTGTAAATCAGTTGTACACTCGTTACTCCGGTGCATTATGGGATTGAATAAGTGCACTCGGTTTCGGACACCACTACAATGGCTGTCCTCTCAAATAATGTCCTATTTAAGGGTATAGGTGGCGATTCCGGACACAGCCCTGGTTTCCTAGTGTGTGCCTATTTGTTAACGTAACCTATTTTGACCACCTGCCACTTGTTAACTCACTCATTTAGTCCTGTCTATATACCCCGTTTAGTTCAGTCTCCTGTCGGTTCTTGTTGAGACTACTTGTGGTTTTCTGTTCTTATGCCTGTTTGTATGATCTATTTTGGTTTATTATTCAAATTCAAATTCTTGGTATTTGATATTCTCCTTCATTTGATTAAACCACACTGTTACAATGGTTTCTGTGTTAACGTTATTAATGTATGTCTGAAATATTCTTTGTTTTATGTTAATAGCACCTCATATACAAAAAGAAAAATTACTTTTTTTTATACATGTAAGTGATTTCAAATACATTATGCATATTGCATGACTGGCCTATAACTCAAAGGATCCACTGAGCTGTATTGAGGTCTGACTTCCTACCTATGAGCAGACAGACATTAATTCAACATGGCAGCCGTGGGTTGGCCTCTGCAACTTTCTCAGCCTCCCCAAGTAATTGGTGACCCCTGAACTCTGGCTCACATGGGGGAGCAATGTGTGTGTGTGTGTGTGTGTGAGAGAGAGAAAGAGAGAGAGATTTTGAGCTCTCTGTTTAACAGTCATACACAGCTTTTTTATAAACAGACATAAGCAATCTATAACTTTACTTTGATATCAGTAAACATGTAATCAAATTTCAACAAATGTAGCAACAGCTGTTCAAAAGTTTGCTATTATTAGGTTATTACCTAATTAGTTTTATTGATATACCTTGCAGTGTTAAGCTGACAACAACCTGTTAAGACACTTTCCATGAACAGGGAACAAAATAGGGTATGAAACTGAAATACTAAATTCAAATATGAAAATAAATACACAAAAGATGTACTTGAAAATACTGTTTAAAAACTTAAACGATGGTGTTACATAACTCACTTTCCCTCACTATTTCACATTAGCTCGACTTGCTGTAAGATACCAATGACTAACCTACGTTAAAGAGGCAGCATAACCTACAAAAGTTATGTTTCTCTGTTTAACTAAAGTTTTCATATAAAATAGAAATAAGCCTTTTTGTTGAGTTACCAGGTACACCTTTATTTTTCTTTTGTTCTTTTACCACCACTTCCACCAAACAGTTAAAAAATTCTTCCTTGCCATTGGTCAGTTTTTCGCAAGTTAATAATGAAAATAGATTTACGAAAAGAATTACAGTAGTGACCATTTTCCCACAATCCTTTGCTGCTTACAGTAATTTACTGTATACACATTTTACGTACAGTATCTTCTTTATTGTAAATATTTCAGTAAAATACTATTCAAATTACAAAAATCGTTTACAGTGTATTGCAATATACAGTGATTTGCCTTCAGAAAATGTTGACTTAACCCCAGGAGGTCATAAATAAATATATAAATATGAAATATATGCCATTTTATTTTCTATTCACTTTATATGAGGATTGCAATTTTAGAGGTTTGCTAGAGGTTGACAAAATTTGGAAAATGTCTAAATACAGTTCAATCAATTGATGTTTATAGTTCAAACATTAATTTTGTTTAGCTTGAAAGTTTTGTGTATGAAACATCATGGAGTAAATGTAAAAAAAACATATGAAGGCCTACTGTATGTCCTTGCTGCAGTTTAAAGGAGTGAGAAAATGGCATATTTGACTCAAAGGAAACCAAAAATCCAAAGAAACCTGTGAAAGCTCAGTGATCTTTATCAACAAGACGGGGGGGGGGGGGGGGGGGGACGGGGGGGGGGGGGGGGTTCACAGACAGTGAAACAGCATGGCTTAATTCTTGTGATAGAGTAATAAACTACTACATTTACTGTTGTGATTTAAAAACAAATTGTAAGTGTATCTGATGTTAACACAAGCACTGAATTTAGCTAACGCTGACACTGTGACGCCATAAAGTAGAATAAAGTCTGCGCTTGTCAAAGTTTGGTATTCTATGTTCAACTAAAACCATAAAAAAAAAGGACAAGAATGTTGATCAATTTAAAATGTAATATTTAATTTGAATTAGAATTAGAATAATTTATATTGCATTAACAATACTGGGTCCCCCACTTTAAACTTTTGCATATTTACTTTTTCATAAAAAATTTAAAAAATAAAAACTTAATATTAAACAGAGCTAAGGAGATTATTTTTATTATTTTTTACCAGTCTTGCACAACCTATTGTTTAGGAATAATTTAATGGCATTTGCTATATATCTGACCAATTCTTTTTTTTCTCAGAGAAAATAATCAGTTGCATGGAATGTTAAATGCAGATACATGGAAAACTTGGGTCTGGATATTGTCTTACTTCATCATGCAATAATACAATTAGGACTTGGTAACTTTCTTAAAGCAAACAACAGTTCATATCACATACTGTACAGCTGACTGATTTCAGAGCTCCACAGTTGTTTTCTCTTAGGTGCACCAACTACTGAGTTCAACAGAGAGTGAATGACAGGAACAGTGCCATTGTCTGTCAGACTTTAGCATAAGCAAGTTAGTGCTGATCTGTCTGAGCTGCTTATAGTGCGCTACACTCTCACTGTCGCTTTATGCTGTACAAATCAATTTGTCTCCACTGATGGAAAATAATTGCAAAGCAAACAAATTATCTCTGCCACATTGAACACACCTCACCGCCGGGAGAGAGAGAAAGAAGAAAGAAGGCTACCAAGAGAGCTCTTTGCATGGATGCATAGGCCTAAACCACGGATTCCACGCTGACATGTTCCAACTGAAGCTGCATTGTTTATGTACTGTGCCTCCAATTATACAGTGGGGAAAAGAATCTGGGAAAGAGGTTGAGCTGCACGTCAAACGGATGGGAAAAAAACAAAACTAGAAAGGTGAAAGAGGTTCATCTTAAATTGGAGACAGCAGAAAACATGAAAGATTTTCATGATATCCTCGTTATACAGTATGCTAAAGATGTTTTTTTTTTTTTAAATGTGGTTGGGTGGGGTGGTTGGGATGGGGGTGCACACACTAGTATTTTATTATACAAACTTCTCATGAACGAGCATGACAAGCTGCCAGTAAGTGTGAATGACCCATTTAGCTTGAGGTTAAATGTGCAACCCTTTCATTCATTTGTTTTTCTTCATTGGATGCACTATAGTGTCAGCTCTTTCAAAAATGATTTGTACAATTATGTTTTATTTCAAAAGCCACTGCAAGGATGACTTGTGGGATGGAAAACAAAGAGCTTACAGAGTGGTCCATTATCGTTATTATTCATTATAAACAAATAAGCCGTTTTAAGAACTGTTTCTCATTCACAAACTGATATTATTTTAACATTTAACGTTAAATTACATCATAAAAAAATATATTTTAAATTAAATAAATAATATAGTATTTTTATATTGTATAGATTTTTTTTTTTTTTTACATGTTGAGGTAGCATAATAGTTAGTGGTGTTTTCTCTTGTATAAACTCGCATGACTGAATAAAACCATATTGAGCTGTTAGAATTTGTCATTTCAGAAAGCTTCAGTTAGCAATGTAAATTATATAACTTATTGGAAACAAGAGCTTACAGAAAACAGAGTAAATACCCCCGATATAAGCAAACCCCTTACCTTTTTAAATAGTATACTTAGTCACTTGTTGTAATTTTGCTATCACTACAAAAGGAAGTACAGTACTCTTTGATCTTGTGCCTGTTGATACATTTCTCATTGAGTAAAACTTGAGTTGCAAATTTGCAGAATCAAAACAATTTGTTTTTAAATCAAAATTATTTTACTAAAACTTTTTTTTATTAACAAGAACAAGAGTTTATCTGAGGGGAAAGTCATATGATGATTTTTTTAAAAGCCCAATTTAACCAAAAATATTTTAAACCGTAAGAATGAGTAAAAGGTAAGAAGTCTATAAAAGCAAGGCGTGCCAAAGCGACAAAGATGTGTAAATATATGTACCAAATCTTGACCAGCATATGAAGTTGCGCATTTTCTAAGGCCAACCATGTAAAATGTTGCAAAAAAATGTAGAATAAAATCTTACCGGCTGTTCGGAAAGTTGCAGGGTGGGGTTTTTCCCCCTAGTTTCTAAGAAAGTTGTGATTGTGCCTTTGTTTTGGTCTGATGACAATTTCTAATTCAGAGGTAAAGTACACAGTCTATGTAGTCCTGAGGGTTTGTTAGCAAACTATAACCAAAAACCACTGAAGATATACTGGCTGCAAGAAAGCAGAGTCTATAGAGTGCAGAACTTGACAAGGCCGTGTGAAAAGGCACTTACAGCGGCGCCTTTGCTGTGATACTTTGACCCCACTCTGCTTATTCTTCAGGCTAATGTGTCAAAATGATTTGCTGCAATAAAGACGACCAGTGTGATATGCATCCGGGGCACTTACAGAAGCGAGTTATGATGTTTGCTGCATGTAAATTCCATCAGCGTGTGTTAGGAGCTTGTGAATGCAGTCGTATTACAGGCCATTAGAGACTTTCTTTACAAAGCCACTGGGACAGACACCTGCTCAACTGTGAAGAATACTGCTGCAGCTGCGGTGTTATGACATCAATTGTAATTTACCACAGGCTATGCTGACAGCAAATTGTATTGCCTTATACTGTGCTCTCAACATGTCTTATTTGGTGTTCAGAATATAGGTGTAATATTCTGCAATGACACTGAGATAATATACTGTAGCATTAAAACTGAGTATGCTTTATGGGTGCATTACTATTACATCTTTAAATTGAATGTGACACTGGATTAACCCCTGCCACCAGTTCATTTATGGGTCAGTTGTAAAGTGGTTTGAAGGCAAATGGAGAGTTGTTGTACTAAATCTGAGCAAACATTGCTGAGACGGAGATAGGACTGATGCACTATTACCATTTCCTTGGAATTCCTCTTGGATTTTACACAACAACAGGTTCAAGAGCAAACTCAAAACAGAAATGAAAGTAACATAAACAAATCTATCTATCTATCTATCTATCTATCTATCTATCTATCTATCTATCTATCTATCTATCTATCTATCTATCCTGGTCCTGGGGGATTTTGGTCCTGGGGGTTGATTGATAGGAAGATAGATAGATAGATAGATAGATAGATAGATAGATAGATAGATAGATAGATAGATAGATAGATAGATAGATATCTATCTTCCTATCAATCAACCCCCAGGACCAAAATCCTAATATATTTATTATATATTTTCTATTTCCATTGTTAAAAAAAAAACGCATTTTACAGTAACCAAGATTCATTTAAATCAAAACTAGTATGTACCAAAAGTTAGTTAGATAGAGCTGATTCGTCATTATATAGACTTTGTTGCCATCTAGTGGTTTAAGAAAGCACTGTAGCCTCACACGTTGGAACTACATCAATTTTTAAATGATATTCCTTGACTTGCACAATTTAAAATGAATAGTTTACTCAAAATGAAAATGTATACTCACCATCATGACATGAATTAAACATTTTTAGTAAGACTAGGCCTTTAAGGAACTCTCTTTTTATCAGCTTATTGTGGTTCATTAGGAATCCTCATTTAAATATTTAAGATAATCCAACTCTAATGTACATCGAATTGTAGAATGTAAAAAGTAATCAGAAATTGCACAGAAGTTTGTTTTTATTTATCTTGCACACCTGATGTTCAGTCCATGTCCATTTATTTAAAATAAAATGTATGGCTAATTAAAACAGTAACACTTTTAACACTTTAATGACAGCCTCAAAAGTCATGCACTGAACATCTTTAATGTGCTAGAAAAAGATGAATATATGCCCTGATAACAGATAAAACACTGCAAAAGCCACAGCAATGCTATCATTTACTATATGCAATCATGCTATCCATCCCATGTCTAGCTGCCGAACTTTATCAGAATAAGCTGTTTATAGCTGCATTTAGGGAATTTGATCTAGTGCTGAACAAAAAATCAAAGAGAAAATAAAAGCAAAATAATACTTCCTCTTAGTTAGCCTTTTTACATGGGGAATTCTGTTCCTATGACGCCAGTCTGATATACACTACCGGTCAAGAGTTTGGAATAATTAAGATATATTTTTTTATGTTTTTGAAAGAAGTGCTCTATGTGATCAAAAATTCTGTAAAACTGACATATTGTGAAATGTTATTACACATTAAAATAAGTATTTTAATATATGTTAAATGTAATTTAATCCAGTCTTCTTCCAGTCTTCAGTGTCACATGAACCTTCATAAATCATTCAAATATAATGATTTGCTGCTCAAGAAACATTTCGTATTATTATCAATGTTAAAAACAGTTTTTGATGCATTAAGTTTTATGGAAATTGTTACGCACTACCAATTTAAAAGTTTGGGGAAGGTAAGAAAAAAAAGTACTTTTATTCAGCAAGGATGCATTAAACTTATCAAAAGTAACAGAAAAGACATTTATAATGTTACAAAATATTTATATTTCAAATAAATGCTGCTATTTTTAACTTTTATTAATCAAAGAATCCTGAAAATATATCACGGTTTCCACAAAAATGTTAAGCAACAAAAAATGTTTCCAACATTGATAATAATAATAAGAACCATTATTAATAACTAAGCACCAATAACAAATCAGCAAATTAGAATCATTTCTGAAGGATCATGTGACACATTATTAAAAAATATTAAAATATAAAACTATTGTTTTAGATTGTGATCATTTCACAGTATTACTGTTTTAACTATTCGTAACATTTATTTTTGATTAAATAAATGCAGCCTTAGTGAGCATAAGAGATTTCTTTCAAAAACATAAAAAAAGTTTGACTTTTTAATGATTTTTTTTTTTTTTTAATTTACCAAAGAAGTAATGTTTCACATGTGGTTAGCTATAGCTATAGCTATAACATCTATAGCATGTGGTTAATGCCACCATCGTGATGGCTTGGGTGCAAAAAGTTAGGAATCAGGTTGCTCTCCAAGGGTGTCCTGAGGGTCCCTAGTAATTCCGCAGGAGCCAGGTAGGCGCAGATATGCCTAACTGGCTAAAATAAGCCCACCACCAGGGCTTCTCAGTTCTCTCCTCCCCGTTCTCTCCCAGCTCCCGCTGGCTGTACTGCTCAAACTGATTAAAGGGGTCAAAACGCTCATAATTGTCCAGCTCAGGGATGTTAAAGTAGTCAAGAGAGGGTTCTCGTGGGGCCTTCTTCAGCACAAAGTCCACTCTGCCCACCTGCATGTTCTTTGGCAGGTTAATGCGCTTAGATACTTTGGAGTAGCCAGTGGCAGCTGCAGTCACAATGTGAACACCTGGATTCAACAATCTCCAGTAATCACCATCCTCAGCTGTAGAGAGAGACAGAGGCTACATTTACAACTGCATTATTCATTTCAGGTCAATGCAAAGGAACACAAGAGGTTTGTAAAAGTGTGTTGAAGGTTGCATTATGACTTTACTATAAATTGTTACCTGTAGTGATATCATGTCGCATCCCCCTAACAGATATTGTTGCTCCTTTGATGCCATTTCCATGTTCATCCTTTACAATGCCCTTTATACCTCTGTGGACCTGCAAGTAACAGCTCAGAATGAAGAAGTTGCTATTTACTTTATCTGGTGCCATATAGCCATTTAAAATAATCCTTAGATACTAGTGTAGTTAGAAGAGATCAGGGCCTATAGCCCCATATATTTCATAGTTTTTCTAAGTGTTCCAGGTCTTGTTCTTTCCTTTATGTGTGCATTAACTGCAACAATTAAGAAGACATCTAAATAATTGAAACAACTTTTACCACAAAAAAAGGTATCAAGACAGTCATCCTCTAGGACTAGTCCAGTGTGTTGCTGCATTTTGGGGCAATGTTCATTCATTTAATTTGTATACTGTTAAAATGTTTGAGAAATTTGCGGAATATGAAAAAAATATGAAGGATAAATTATACAATATAAACATTTCCTAACATTGATTAAACCAATTACATAAAGGAATAACGTGAAAAAAATTAACTAGATATGACCATACTTCTAATTGATAAGAATTACAAAAAAATGTTTGTATTACAAGATTTCGGAAATGTTATGTTTAAAGGGATAGTTCACCCAAAAATGAAAATTAGCCTGTGATTTAATCCCCCCGAAGCCATCCTAGGTGTATATGACATTCTTCTTTTAGACGAATACAATCGGAGTTATATTAAAAAATGTCCTGGCTTTTCCAAGCCTTTTAATGGGAGTCAATGGATGTATATTTTTGGAAGTCCATCAAACCCTATCCATCCGTGATAAAAGTGCTCGACACGGCTATGTGGGGGTTAATAAAGGCCTTCTGAAGCGAAGCGATGCATTCGTGTAAGAAAAATATCCATATTTGAAACTTTATCGACTGCAATAGCTATAGCTTACGGCAGATGGCTTTACGCAAGTCGACTTATGCCAAAAGAGTAACCCTTGAACTTGACGCACAACATAATGCCCAGCCGTGTTTGAACCGAGAGAGGCATCAAAGCTTACGCTACGTCATACATCATGAAGTGTTACTCCTTTGGTTATTTTAGTCGATCAAGTTTTAAATATGGATATTTTTCTTACACGCACGCATCGCTTCGCTTCAGAAGGCCTTTGTTAACCCACCAGAGCCGTTTCGACTCCCATTATAAGGCTTGGATGAGCCAGGACATTTTTTAACATAACTCTGATTGTATTCGTCTCAAACTTACAGTAATTACGACATGGTGTGAACGCAGCATATCCATAACAGACTAGTGGGAGTGGCCTTGGACACCAACATTTCCAGTGCATTATGAGTGTTGATGTTTTCCTATTTGGCAAAAGGGAAAACAACTGGCATCTTTCTCTTTCTCTAGTCAGGTAGCACCTTTTATTTTTTTTAAATCGCCTTTTCGTTTTTTTAAAAGCCCATTTTGCCACCAGTGAAGAACCCTCTAAGAGATATAACAAGTTTAGATAAAAAGGATCTCAAGCTTACTAGCTGAAGATATTACCGTAGCTATATCCATTAACAGACATGGTACTTCTTTGAAAAGAAATTCCAGCACAGCGTTGTAACAACCATAATAAAATGACCCTTCACAATAGATAATGCTTTACAATGAACTCTGTTAAAGAGCTACATATGGCAATTTATCTGTTCAATAAAATACCTTACTCATCTGTTGAGTAATAAAAATGGCACGCCATCTCACTTTTACAACATTTCAAATCCCTCAGTTTTCGCCATCTCCGAACAGCCAAACCAATGTTGATTCTGGTTTTATCACAAGCTCTGTTGCGTTCTCTTTTGCCAGCAGACTCTCCTCTGTTCTGCAGTTTTTTTTAAGACAGATGATTCCCTGAAGGTTGGAGATTTAGCTGCTCCATGTCAACCTTTCTCACTCGTTGTGACAACTAACCTATGCCACTCCCACACCATACACGCCTCAAAGTAGCTGGAGCAACTTTTCTCTATTTACGGATATGACAAGACGTGCACGGGCGGGTGAAATATGTACACAATTTCCCACGAAAACTATCCCGTTGTCACGTTTGTGTCTGTTTAGATCTTCAGTTTGTTTTCATTCTCAGTCACATGTCTTGTTTTCCCGCCGTTCTTCAGTTACCATGTTAACCATTCATTAGTTCATCTTAATCTCCTGCGTCTTGTTAATTATCATCACCTGTGTCACCTGTTTCAGTTCATCAGTGTTTGTATTTAGTTCCTTCAGTTCAGTCAGTCCTTTGTCTGTAGTTAGTATTATTTTGAGTGTGTGTTCGTCCTGCCTGCCTGTCAGTACCTGTGTGAATTATATTTAGTAAATCGTGTGAATTGGAACTCTGAGCCTTGTTCTTCTTCTTCTGCCCGCACCACACCCGTGACACCCGTCAGGTCAAAAATATAAACCCTTATAACAGGCTTACCATAGTCAGTCATGTTTTGGAAGGATTTCTAATGTATAAACTCATTATATAAATTCTGTTAATTTTTAACAAAAAAAGTTACACAGTCTTCCTTTAAATATGCAAACAAGGCATTATTAGATCAAATATGCACTAATTTGCAGACATTTAAAAAAAAAAAAGAAATCTGAACATTGGATAAAGCCAGGTTCAGAATTCTTATTTCATTTTGTTAAAATATTTGTCAAAGGTTTTTACAGAGGGGATTTTGGATATCTATTTGTATGATTCCATATATCAGAAAATACTGTCAACAGCCAGAATTAAAAATGAAATTTAAATCAAGCACATATTTAGCATGTGAGGAAATAAACAAACAAAAAAACAAAACCAAAGACGAGAGTCCAGGCAGTTGCCACTTTGAAATCTATGCTTAGCTCGATGACCCAAAAGAAGAGTGAACTCACAGAGTCCATGAAGCTGAGCAGTGCCTCCTTATTCCTGAGCCACTCAGGGTAGAGCTCCACCTCAGAGGGGAATTTATCACAGCCCAACTCCACTGTGATCTCATAACAGTTACTGTGCAGGTAGTTAAAATCTGACATCCCTGAAACAATAACACATAGACAGACATGGGAAACAGAAAGTGTCATGTGTGGACAACATGTGGACACTGACAAAACACACACTGGATGGCAAAATGTCCTCATGAAGTTTTTTGGGGGAATTTCTCACAAACTGTACAGCTAGATGGAGATTTTACACAAAATAAATGGCTTGCTTATTTTGCTCATGGATAGGTATGGCTACATACACTCACCTAAAGGATTATTAGGAACACCTGTTCAATTTCTCATTACTGCAATTATCTAATCAACCAATCACATGGCAGTTGCTTCAATGCATTTAGGGGTGTGGTCCTGGTCAAGACAATCTCCTGAACTCCAAACTGAATGTCAGAATGGGAAAGAAAAGAAAAATGAGGTGATTTAAGCAATTTTGAGTCTCGATTTCTGTTGAGACATTCAGATGGTAGAGTCAGAATTTGGCGTAAACAGAATGAGAACATGGATCCATCATGCCTTGTTACCACTGTGCAGGCTGGTGGTGGTGGTGTAATGGTGTGGGGGATGTTTTCTTGGCACACTTTAGGCCCCTTAGTGCCAATTGGGCATAGTTTAAATGCCACAGCCTACCTGAGCATTGTTTCTGACCATGTCCATCCCTTTATGGCCACCATGTACACATCCTCTGATGGATACTTCCAGCAGGATAATGCACCATGTCACAAAGCTCGAATCATTTCATTTCATATTGGTTTCTTGATCATTACAATGAGTTCACTGTACTAAAATGGCCCCCACAGTCACCAGATCTCAACCGAATAGAGCATCTTTGGGATTTGGTGGAACGGGAGCTTCGTGCCGTGGATGTGCATCCCACAAATCTCCATCAACTGCAAGATGCTATCCTATCAATATGGGCCAACATTTCTAAAGAATGCTTTCAGCACCTTGTTGAATCAATGCCATGTAGAATTAAGGCAGTTCTGAAGGTGAAAGGGGGTCAAACACAGTATTAGTATGGTATTCCTAATAATCTTTTAGGTGAGTGTATTTAACTTAATTAAGCCTCAAAGACACAATGATTCTTCTTTAAGGAAACCATTTACCCCCAGCAAAGCTATACCAAAGTGCTCCATTGGTTATCCCTCCTTTATTGGCAAATGAGGCTCCACATCTCTCTGTGTCATTGTTGGACATAGTGGCATGGGAATCTGCATATATCCTAGCCAACTGCCTAAAGATCTACACACAGGAAATGACTTTGTTATGCAAAATAAGTTTGTGCAGGAGCTTCATCTGCAACAGTTGGAGGAACATACATTTACTCACTTGTTCATCTGGTGTGGGTGAGTGCATCCTTTCTTCTTGGGGGTGTCTAGAGAAGTCAAAGGGGTATGAGATGACCAGTTCTCCTCCATGCAGACTGGCAGATATAACAAAAGGATAGGATCTTATCCACTTCATTACAGCATATGTCTCTGGTGCAACTACCTAAAAGTAAACAAAAAGAAATTAACAAAAGATGTCCAAAGTTTCTCTATGCTCACCACTAAACCATATTCAGTGATTTTTTTTTACTTCATAGTTTCACTGTATGACCAAGGTATTGTCACTATTTTGAACATTACTATAATACAGTACATTTATATGAAAGTAACTTAAATATATATACAAAGGTTATTCAAATATTCAAACAGAACATGAATCAAATGTATTTTTGTTATACAACTGTACATTTGATAGAGATGGGAATGCATTCACTTCTACCTTATTTAACCAGTAGGATTCAGGGATGGGGATGTGGTCACTACGGAAATGTCTGAAGCGACGCCGATTGTAAAAGATGGAGCTGAGGTCAGGGAAGTTGCGGTTGAGATCGAGATTCTGAGCGTTGGCCCGACCGCTGGTCCATCCATTGTACTCATGACCCTAAATGTTACAAATCCCACCAGTCATCAAAAAATCAAGGGCAAATTTTTAACAGGGTTTCAAAGAGAGACACTAAATACGCAAGAACATTTGTAATACTCTTTTTCAATTTACATGTAAGACATTTGCTACACATCAAACTAAATGACCAATTAAGGAGTTAAACAATTTAACACATTGGATGGATCGGTAAGCCAAAATGAAAGTCAGACATTAAGAAAGAGGCGAAGGGTTAAAGACTGTAGTAAACAGTGAATGAAAATTTATAAAATGACATCAGAACCAGGCAAAGATACGTCTGTTAGTGTTAAATGAATAGACCGACATGGTTTTATCCTCTTATTTAAGATTCAATTCATCATCCTACAATTGTTTCCAACACAACACATTCAATTCTTCAACATAACCTGTTGTGATCAGTAAAGAGATTTAGATTAATCTACTATTAGTTTAACAAGCTATTGTTAAAATACTACTGTTATATGACAAAGAAAATGCGGGCAATTGTCTATTAGAGTGGTTAGTCAAGGCCTCCCTCTACCAGTTGTCCTTTTCAGTTCATAGGTGAATCACTAGACCAATTTTTGCTATGGCTTTTATTTCCTAAGCAGTGATAAACTGTGCCAACTTTAAAACACAATTATTCCACAATAGCATGGACTTCCTCCGAGGCCTGACCTGTTCTGGAGGACACTCTCTGGTGCAGGGAGCTTGGCAGGGTCAGTCAGCCGACAAACAGACAGGCAGACAGACTCAGACAACAAAATATTTACTTCCTGGTAGATGTTTTCGGGGTCGTTCCTATCGGCTACCTCAGAAGCGGCAATCTCGTAGCCGTCAGGATTCATGGAGGGCAGGATATGGATGCGTGTGGTGTTGATGAGGGTCTGAATTCGCTCATTGCCCAGCAGATACTCGGAGCACAGATACTGAGCCAGGTATATCAGCAGCTGTCGGCCGAGAACCTCGTTTCCATGCATGTTCCCAATTAATTTGATCTCAGGCTCCACTAGAGGGCAGTGAAGAGACAAATGGGAACAAGAATTTAATCAAAGATTAATTCAGAATAATATTCTAGAATTGTACTCTTGTTATTGTAAAGGCTGTGCCTCCCTTGCCTGCCCTGATGAGCTGACACTGTGAAACAGTTGTGCTGCTTAATGTTTTTTTGAGAATATTTCTGTCATGACAACTCTTAGAGTGTTTGGCATGGTAACGGATGTGACATTGTTGATATATTTGGTCTTGGTCGAATAGATTTGCTATGCTGCTGCTGTTATTGCTGCTGCAGAGCAAGTACGTGACTTGCTACTGCCAATACATTTACGACACACTGCTGTGAGCAAATAAGACATGCTGCTGCTGTACAATATAGAATACATGGATTACCTGTAGCAGATCTACGTGTGGATGTAGACCCGTAGCAGATCAGAATGATGTGATTGCAAGCACATTTAGTTAAGGACTTATCAGCTGGCGCCATCTAGATTTTCATGACATAACTTTGTATTTCTTTGAAATAAATTTTTTTGTAATATTATGAATGTCGTTACTGTCACTTTAGAGGCATTTAATGCATCCTTGCTGAATACAAATACAAGTATACATTTCTTTGATTTAAAAAATAAATAATTTAACTGTTGTGTCCCTCATACTCACATAGGTCATGTTGTCCAGGGTTATTAGAGAATTCAATAACCAGCAAGTCTTTTCCTTCCACACTGCGTCCAATGCTGTACGTATTTGAGATATGGGGGCATTTGGCTGCAGTCTTCTTCAGGATGCTGAACATCTGAGAGTTGGAGTGGTAAGTGAACTGAAGGATAGTGGAAAGACCACCATCAGATATGTTGGCAAAGGCCACATCCTGCTTTTCTGAGGGGAGAAAGTATGTTTTTTTTTTTAATAGATATAAATACTTAATAAATTAGCCTACTTTTTAAAGGGTTGTTCACCCAAAAATGAATATTCAGTCATCATTAACTCGCCCTCAAGTTGTTCCAAACTTGTATGAATTCCTTTTCTCTGCTGAACACAAAACAAGATATTCTGAAGAATGTCAGTTGATGGGCCCCATTGTCTTCCACAGTATTTTGTTTCCATATACAATGGAAGTCAATGGGGCCCATCAATTGTTTGGATACTGACATTCTTCAAAATATCTTCTTTTGTTTTCAGCAGAGAAAAGAAATTCATACAGGTTTGGAACAACTTGAGGGTGAGTAAAGGATGACGAATTTTCATTTTTGGGGTGAACAACCCTTTTAATACTGTTTAATTAATCATATAAGCATATTAATTCATTTCTTTTATGAACTTATATTTTACTTTAATCACTCCACAATTCTTACCTCTTAGCTCTGACAATGGGTCATGACAACCCTCCTCACTGCTGACAAAGAATCGGTCGCAGTCCAGAAAGTAAGGCCATGCCATTTGGATGGCCTCAAAGGCATGGATACAGCTTTTTTTCACCATCTCACACGAGCTACGACACGGCTTCATAAGTCTGCCGTCTTGACAACGTGGAGCCAACACTGAGCAGCCCAGCAGACGGATCTCTGGAGAGCACTCGCCATTCAGTAGCCCGTGGATCACGCTCAAGAGAAGGTACTCTGCACCCATCTCTAATTCCTGTCGTGAACGGTGGCCCACAATGTTGGGGAATGTGGTGTGGCTGTAGGGCACATCCTGACAGTAACCAAGCACCATCTCTATGCACTGCGCTAGAGACAGGAGAGAAAGGATTTTAATTTAGAATCAGTTTGAGGTGCATATAGATGAAGAATGTGTTGCAGGTGGTGCAGCAGCACTATTTTTAATTTAATATGGAAACTAAAGTGTATTGTATCGTTCCAAGTTCTTGAAATGGAACAGTTTGTAGAATGTCATCTGCAGTGGAATGTTTTTAATACTAGATTTTGAAGGGAGGGCCTCATAAATCAAATATATGTAATGTTTTAAAGTTTCGAGAAAGAAATTCATGGCTGCTTCGCTTATTCAGCCTATTAGTAGCAGTTTAGTAATAAATATCTTCTTACAATGACAGTATGTGACACCCTGCATGAAAAGACATTAATGCTTGTTTAGTAGGCTATATCAGATTAATTATTTGTTCTTATTTAAGGAAATTGCACCTTATAAGCTATCTCACAACTTTTACTAAATCACCCTAAGGCCTTTAAAGGCATATCATGTATTTCCCTTTCTTCAGTGATGTAGACAAGCCCCATCTTGCAGTGATGTTTGGTATTCAGAGTACCTTTCCCACCCATACCTTGCGTGAAACAAATTTCAGAACGCCATGCAACATGATATAACAAATGTAACAATAGGAACATGCAGCAACCTGACTCATATACACAATGGAATAAAAGGAGTATACTTACGCCTCTCTTCTGCAGGTGTTCTGCATCTTCCTAAAAAACAATTATTCACAGAGGATGTAACAGCTGACTTCAGTGCAAAGCTAGTCTCTGAAGGCTAGATGGCAGTATAGTACACGGTGGAAAGAAAGACATCTGTCTGCAGTAATATTGCATGACAATATCAAGCCTTCGCACACATTTGTAAATGCAAAAAGTTATTTGACCTCTAAGCATTTATACTGCCAGTCAAAAGTTTGTTCACACCCTCTCATTCTTTATTATAGCTATTTAAACATTTTAAATGTATAGTACATTTTCACTAACATTTTATACTAATGCTTTTGCTTTTTACACTAATATTTGGCTTTTTTCCCTTTTCTAATAAAACAAACTATTTAAAAACGTTAATTAAACCAATTATTTATTAATAATAGTGTTATATACATGACAATTTATACTTGTATACAAAAAAAAACACAAAAAAAAAAAACAATTAAGACCATGATATACTTATTCAAAAGAACATTCAGACTAGTAGTGTAACGTTAGTTATATTGCCTACACGTTTCCAGTTTCCCCTTACATAAAATTGCAGTTAACTGTAGCCAAATGGGTGCAACACTGAATGAATGTATAAGGTTACCTATTGCTGCTTCTTCCGGTTCACATCGTCGTGGGACGCTCAAGCATGTCGCCAGTGCGCTTATAAGAATTAAAACCGTGAGCATTTTGTTGTCCATAAACTGAATGATGTGGCATTCGCAACGACGTACAAAGTTGATCATCTTCCGAAAAGTCCCGCTACCCCCATGGCTTAAAGGGGAGCCTGCACGAGCACCGCTGCCAAATGATCAAATTACAGCAAAAAAAAAAAAAAAGTTTCTCCCGCGGTAGGCGGGCGCTCTTCTGTGTCTGGGACCCACTGTAATTACAGTTCTTTCAGAAAGCCTGACTTTTTGTGGTAAAGACTTGTTTCAAAATCAATGTCGTGTTAAAGAAAAAGAAAGGGAAAAAATACTTGTCTTTTCATTTTCAAGAAGTTGACTGTAATCCCTGTGTGTGGTAAAATCACTTGCCTGGACAGGATTCAGAAAGGCGGGCCCACCTGGCTAAATAAAGACCCACACTTATTTGTTTCAGACCAATATCTAAGACAGCTTATACAAATAAAGGAACTCAAGACCTGCAAAAAGCAGTATATCGTATACGAGTAAGAAACTAATCTAGTCTAGAGCTGATGTGGAGCCTTTGGAAGTAAAAAAACAAAAACAAAAATTAGTGTAGATAATTGGTAGGCCGATACATACAAGTATAGGCTACACAAAAGTTATATATTTTGTTCTTGCTTGTTGTTAGTACCTATGTCATAGGTCAAAGGAAAGGACACAAGGGTCAAAGGACAATGCATGGTGGATGTATGGGAATGTATACACACCTGCACATTTCTTTATGACTTTAACTTGAATTTCTGAACATGTAAAACTCGATAACTTAATGTGTTGAATTCCATTGTGTTTTTAAATTTTTATTTGTTCACCAATACAGTAATTCTAAATTTCGCAATCTTCTTATATAGAAATAACTCATTGTAAGCGATGCATATGTCTTGTTATGATTGATGTTTCAAAATGTTTCTTTTTCATGTGACTTGTCAACTGTAATTTACTTCTAAAAGACATAACTTCTACCAGAAAAATAACAGTGGCAACCAAAGTGATGATGGCAGTTCGGTAAGGCAACAAAACAATTATTAGGATATTAAATCAAACAGAAACAGACATTTTAAACAAATTTTCACCTTTCAAGACAACACTGGAGTGACTTTAGGACACGTTTTAATAGCCTTGTGGCCCTGCCAGAGACTGCACTTAGCAGAAAAAGGTTCTAAATATTTAATTACATGAGAGATTTAAGTTTGTATTCGTGCTATTTAATGTAGGATATTATGAGGTAATGTGTTGATGGATGGTGAAAAAGTTAAGTTTATCCAAATAAATATGTCATGATATGGCAACATATAGGCCTATATATACTCTTCTACTATAATTATTTTTATTTCAGAATGTACATTATAATTCACATTATAGGACTATGTTGTGCAGTCAAATCCCAGATGAGTGAGCAAATGGTCTGATTTCAATAAAAGAAAATCCAGTGATAGGCAAAGTTTGTGGCCTCCCAAGGTTTCAAAAGACTAAGAAATTATACAGTATAAGCCATTACTTCAGAAATTATAGGCAGTTTGGTTTGGCATTTTCACCTGCTCTAGTGACAGTTTTCCTTCAACTTGTTAACCCTTTGTGAGCAGCATTCATTTTCCATGTCTGAGGGGCTGCTGTGACCAGACAGTGTGTATGAGTCCCGTCCCAAAATCCTGTTAAACAATTCAAAAAGGGCCTTCTTATATTGTTGCCGTAAGAGGGAGTAGACGAAAGGGTCAGAGGCAGCTTTGCTGTACACCAAGCACTTACTTATGATCCCCCAATAACGGTCGATTTTTACCGGAGTCAGTTCAGTCAGTCTATGAGAAAAGAAGGATATTAGGCTATTATAGAAACATTCAATATGGCACTGTATTGAGGAAATTGATGTATGACTATGCTGGAAACAATTTACAATAAACTAGTGTTTTCTAGTCTGTATTGAGTAAGTATGACTATTACAGAGGTTGACTTGATCATATTACATAATAGGGCCCACATGCAAAAAAAAAAAAAATCCTTTTTGTTGAGCAATAAAGGTGTAAATGTTCAATACATTATAGAAAGACATTAAGATATACAGTTAACTTTCACAAATAAACCTACTGAGAAATATTAACTGGAGTCAAAATTGTGACAACTAGCCCCGGTCTCCCCTTACTGTTTTGCATATAAGTATTGCCATTATCAAAAGTATGTGCACATTTTTTATAATCTCCATTCTACTAAAATGTATTATCTTAAAGCAATACCGTGTTACGACATAGGGGGCGAAGCACAGGACGAACGACCCGATGAATATGCAGATTTTCTTTGTGGCCCTCCGTCTCCTTTTCTTCTGCTCCAGTAAGCACCGTTGTTTCACACTAAGAAGTTTCAAAAAATACGTCACGAATACACATGCTTATAATATGTAACTGTTGCTATATACTGTTTTAAATGTACCTTGGGTGAATGTCGACAAGTAGCATGAGTGTCTGCACCGTTATAACGTCTATCCTCTTACAATGGAAGCGAGCAACTTGTAGTACTTTCAGGTAGGTAAAGCATAGGATGAAAAGAGAGATGGCGAAAGTAGATGCGTGGAACACTGTGGTGAACAATATGAAGTGCCCACGGCTCCCATCATCGTCTCCCAGGTGCACAGTGCATGATGCGTACGCGGGACTATAGTCGACCCACGACAGCAGGACAGCAGCCAGCGAGAATGCGAGCGACTGAAGCCAGGCATAACTGACCATCAGCGCGGCATTCTTGAGTCTCATTTTGCTGGAATAAGTCAAAGGAAAAACCACGGCAATCCAGCGGTCTATGCTGAGAGCTGCCATGCTCAACATTGTGTTGGTAGTCAGAAAAGTATCCATAAAACTCACCGTTTGGCAAAAGTGATCGCCAAACGGCTTTTGCCGTTTTAAGACCCCAAATAGTGTTGAAGGCATGTTGAGAACGGTGATGAGGATGTTGCAGAATGAGAGGTTCATGATGAAGATCCCTGCCATCTGTGCACGAACTTGTGCGCTGCAGGTGAAACATACTAACACTAGCAAGTTCGCCAGGAGTGACACAACTGCAATTACAACGATGAGTAACTCCAGAAATATTTCCAATAAGTTCATGTCTCTTTCTAGAGTAAATAACTGCTGATGTGTTGCGGTGTTTTGTCCGTGATTTCCCCGTGGGTCCTCGTTGGCTCATATTTGCTGCTTTCCATTCTGCTTTTGTAAAAATTAACGGTCACTGGCGATGATGAGTGCTGTCCAGTGTGCTGAAGTAATCTCTGATCGACTTGATTACCATCACATCCTTTAATTAAGCTCAATCCTGTCGTCCACATTGACTAGGTCAAAATTATCATATTTGTTTGAACTTATATTAGGGACCGCAAAACAACACGTTCGAAGGTGAATTGAGAGCGCGCAGTCGGAGCGCGTGCTCATGCGCATTGGAATTATTCTTCTTTGAGCGCTCCGGGTCACGTGCTGCCAGTTTATTGCATGTGACGTTTGCTTGATAAACATGCAGTTTGGCCAGCGGGAAAGAAGGAAGAGATGGATCATGTTAAGCCTAAGGAAGCTGCAAACTCCGTTCAAATATAAAATAGGCTAATTCATGTTATCCAGTAGCCTAAGTTTGAGGTCTGTATTGTAAAATAAATAAAAAAAGATTTCTCAGAAAAATCAGAAGCTTGATTATAGGCAGTGGTGGAAAGTAACGAATTACATTTACTCGTGAATTATAGGCTATTCACATCAGCACAACAGGCTGGAACCTTTTAAAATGGAAATAAAGAATTAACACAATGGAAATAGAGCTGAAGTTATCATTGATCAGTGAAGAATTGAAAGATAATAATATATAACATATAGTCCTTGACTCACTTAAATTGTACATAGGTGCACAACATTTTCCATTTTCTTCTGCATTTCTTTCTTTCTTGGGAGAACAAATGTGAAACGTGTTTCTTTCATACGCACATGCAAACACAAAATTGCTCAGCAGGTAAAGCAGGGCTATTCATTATCACTATGGCAACCTGTAAAGCATGTGATCTTTTTCCATATTTTGAGGGTTTTTTTTCCTTCTTTAACAGTGAGGACAATTTGTGAAACATGTTGGTCAGGGTAGTATTTTGAGGCGGCTGATCTGCATACAATGGGACTAAAGACCCCGTAAGGATTTTCTTTCTGGTTGAAAATTTAAAGTTATTTATTGAATACTGAAAGCAATGCCTGACCCCACTTAACTAAACTCCAAATCAAATAAACAAAATACTGGCAGTGCTATGTTTACAAATGGCTCTTACTAAATCAAAAGGTTAATCTGAATAATAGCCTACTTCATTTTCCCTGTCAGTTTGGTTAAACTACCTGTATTCATCAACCTTTATTTCCAGACTCTTGGTCCATTCAGAAGGCACAGACATAACATGCAACATACACAAGAACGGATACATATACAAAGAGATAAAAAAGAGAAAAAGATTAAAACAAAAAAAATACAACAAGGCATTTCTATATACCAGCCTTTCCATAGTGATGATTGGTATCGTATGGCACTAAACCTAGGATTTACTAGCAGCATCACAATTCTGTTCTGGGAGTCATTCAGGCGACACATGAATTTGTAGATGAGTCTCCTCAATAATGCCTGAAAGGTGCTGACCCCTACATTACAAAACAGGTCACTTGCACTAGAGCACCTGGGTTTGTTGAGCAGTTTCCTCATACAGTCATTATAAGCAACCTTAAGCTTCTGCATACTAGCTTTTTTAAACTTAGTCCATAAAGGAGCAGTATACAAAGGAGTGCAATATTCTTTAAACAGGCCAATTTTGACGTCATCCGTGCATCTGTGGAATTTTCTTACCAGCATGTTAACTTGGGAATATAATATGCGACGCTGCCTGTAATCCTCATAAATCATCCCATAAATCCTCATCATCAGATAACTGATCTGTAATGTAATGACCCAGGTATTTAATTTCATTACAAACACTCATCACTTGTCCTCCTGGCAGATAAAAGTCTGGAAAACAAAGATCTTTGTCCACTTTTGTCCTACATATCAATACAGCACTCTTTTTGGAATTATACAACACATCAAATTTCACCCCATATTCAGAGCAGATATTCAGTAGCTGCTGAAAACCAGCACTGCAGGGAGAGAAAATGGCCAATCATCAGCATACATAAAATGATTAACCAAGGTGTTACCAATTATACAACCCGTTTTGCATCTTAATAATTGGTTGGATAACTCATCCATGTAAAGGTTGAAGCGAGCTGGTGAAAGTAGCCCCCCCTGACGTACCCCATTACTCACCCCAAATGAGGCAGATACTGTGTTACCCCATTTAACCAGCATACTCTGGTTGGCATACCAGTAAGCCAATAAGCCAGTAAGCCAGTATGTATTATTATTACATAAGATAAATTCAACCTCTGTCTATTATTTATGATGATTTCAGGCAAGAGTCCTCTGAGCATGCAGTGCAGGTTAAATAAAGACTGTGTATAAAAACTGCAAAGTATTACCAACAGAATTTGTTCATCACCTCATTTACAAATAGCTTTGGTAACACAACATGGTGTCATCATACTGAATTGCATTATATTATACTGTGTAGTGAGGATGCGAATGAAAAGTCTCTGCTGTGATTAAATTTGCAGATTCGCAAGTCTCTGACAGCTCTTCAACGGTTTACTATCATGCATTGAGATAAGTGTTCTCTCATCATGTTTAGCTATTAGCTCTGCTCATGGTCATTTTAGATGTCTTGCCGGAAAACCTCTTTAGAGTGCTGAGGAAGTGTCCTGTGGTAAAGAAGGAAACCTCTTTGTGTTCACAT
The DNA here is from genome assembly GCA_030578255.1 of Tiaroga cobitis. Lineage (NCBI taxonomy): Eukaryota > Metazoa > Chordata > Actinopteri > Cypriniformes > Leuciscidae > Tiaroga > Tiaroga cobitis. Next base: position 42,404,854 of record CM060591.1, on the reverse strand, counting down.
GTTCAGACCCTGCAGGAGGATGTTACGCAAGAAAGTGCTGATGAGTGAATCACTTAAGATGTCAACAGTCAGGGTATACCTCACTTTCACTCTCTTAATACTGTATATATAGAGAGAGATTACATAACAGGATGTCTAGAGGTCAGGATGAATTTTTGCTGTGCATTTGGAGGTGTACTGTACTCACATCCACATGGACACCTCTAGCCATCTTTTGTCCATAAAGTAGGCTACAACTACATAACCATTTCACAAACACATTTTATTTCCTATCATACTGGGCAATTTACATTGACTTCTACTGTTTTTATACTGAGACAATTATATATTCTGTTCCCTACCCCGTAGAAGAATCTTTGAATTTACATTAAGAAATTTACTGTTTAATGATGTGTTTTGGCAAATGGTGGTACCCACAACCCAGGCTCATTAGAAAAACTTGCCTGTATGGAAAAACGAGCCAGTGATGACATTTCTGCAAAAATGACATTACGTTGCGAGTCACCTTCAACGTGAAATGAACATTGAGTGTCACTAAAAGCGTGTTCAGTTTTATCCAAACAGTTGAACGTGAATCTGGCAACGTTTTATTACGTGGCAGTTCGGAAAGGAAATGTCTGGAGTTGCGCTAAAAGGTTAATGCTCTATCGCGTTCGAAAATAATGTACCACCTAGTACACTAAACATACCCGAAAGTGTTAACAAAAGCAAACATCAGATAAAAACGTATATTGGGACTCGTCCTATGTCAAAATGTATTAGTTTACAAATGGTGGTAAAAGTGTTTTGAGGTCACAACATAGTGTTGTGCAAGGAACTGCGAGACAAAACAGTAGGTTTTATTAATCAATAATCTGCCCCTGTAATCATAATTTTGTGTAAAAAGGAATACATTTGTTGCAGTTTCACTAGTGTTCATTTCAGCTGGAAACTGCAGTGATTTGTATGTATTGGGTGCTTGTTTTGAGTTTTGCAAAAATGCATGTTTTTCAATGAGCATGTGTGGCGACTTCAGGATATACTATTTCCTTGTGGCATAGATTATAAAACCTGACTCACACACACCAAATTGTCATATATATTGTGTCAACAACATTTGCGAACCTACATTTGACCTGATTCAGGATCACATCTGCCACTATATTAAAGTCTATCAAATAAAGCAGCCCGCGTCATACAATCAAAAGACTGTTTGCAGAATAGTTCATCTAACCAAAGTAAACAATGACTTCCAGTATTACACCCCTATATTTAACAAAGGCATGGTAGGGGCACAGTTATCAACAAGGTTTAATTTTCTTTATGCAAAAACAAGTAATGTAAATATACATGCAAACACTTTTAAGAGAAGAACACATATAAGAGGAAGAGAAGAAGCCACTGGTGGTTCTGCTATTGCTCCAGTTATATTAATATGATAAGACAGGTTGACCCTCCACTGCCTTCAGCTTCCCTTCACAGGCACACACACAGCAGGCTGGCTAGCATTTGAAATAGATCAAAATCTTTCCATCCCCATAGATGTAAAATAATGTATTTTCAGTTATGATTCTGCCGCAACATTTATTTTCCCCATCACAAACTAATGAAATTGCGTATGGTGGACTAATTAGTTAATTATATACAGTGGACATAAAATGTTTACACATCCCTGTTAAAACACCTTTCTTTTTTTTTTTAAATGAGTCATGTCAAGTGATTTCAGTTGCATTGTAATTTCTACATTAAATGTACAAAAGGTCTGATGTAATTTATCCTTGTTTCATTTTTTACATCACAAAAAAATAGCTATTTTAACAGGGGTGTGTAAATAGGCCCACTGAAATCTGGGGAAAAAAACAGACCTGTCCTTTAGGTACACAAGCCACTTAAATACAACAAGCTTTTTCCTGCAGGCTTTAGTAAATAATTCACTAAAAACTCCTGAGTCCTGTCTAAAACTGGACTCATTGCCTGCAGTTCTTGTTGTTCTTCTGTGTGATCTCATGTGTGTAGGCATGTTTCCTCAATCGTTTCAATGTGTAAATGTGTTTCAAAGATGAAATATTAAGGTAAGTATAAGTTTAAATCAACTCCATGATTTAAGGTTGGGAAACAGTTTCCTCCTCTCCTTGGTTGAACCTGTATTGTTTATCACGTGTCATATTTCCAGGACACTTTACGGAGCATCTTTCCCACAGACATCAGCTCTAAATTACCACAACAGACATGATGGCATATCTCACAACAGTCAGGTAAAAATATCAGCTCATAAAATGCAAAGAAAGAGGCAATAAAGCATTCCATAAATTATTCAAGTTCAGTATGAGAGTAGGCTATATCTGTTGGCTGTATCCTGTCACTAACTGATAGTGTAAGCATATGTATGTTGCATTGTATGTTTTTCTCAGGAAAACTGTCTTGTTTGCATTTCCTATCTGCTTAATATCTGCTAATTATGTTGTGGGGGCTGATTAACATCTTGTGCTTTGTGTGACTATAGTGGCTAACAACAACATGCCCAGATGGTAGGTAGACGGGAGGTGGATGGGTATCGTCTCGGAGCACAAGTTTGTGAGAATAAAGTTGATAAAATAACACTGAAAAAAGATACGATGAGTGAAAGTGGACCCAGAGCCATGCAGGCTAGTTTGGAGTGAACCCAAAGGCTGTTGTGAAATACGCTACTCCTCCACAAAAATCCCATTAATTTTCAAGCCTCTCAAGCGCTCTGGGGTTCGAAGGAGTTCACTGCTGTGGGTAATAGTTCCTGTTTAATTCCTTTGTTAATGGAGCAACATGTTACACTAAAGCGACTGGAATTTCAGTTTTGCAATGAACTTGTTTTCCCTTTCAGTTTAATGGGCGACTTGTGTGTGAGTGTTCCGTTGGAAGTGGATGGGGTTGTGTTCACTCAAGATCCAACTCATTATGACTTATGAGTAGACAGTGAACATCCCAAAGAATTTCATCTACTATTGACATTATCAGCAAATTTATGATTTGTCAAGATTGCAGCACATAATGATATCTAATATAAATGTTCCTTTTATCCAGCAGAAAAGGTACTTTTTCATTTCTTAATTTTCCCACACTTGCAGTTAGCATGCACCAGTATTTATAACACTGCACTACATTTTGCGCTCTTGATTTAATCCATGCGATTAAGCCATTATTACCCTGCTGTAAACACTAACATCTCTCCTTTTGTTTTTACAAGCCACTTTGCTTCAATCTGCCTTGTTTATAATGAGATTGCACAAGCCCCCCCAGTAATGTATTCAGCACCTCTGTAATCAGTACTGGCTCCACAGGCTTATCACAGTCCTTCCATATTCCCCAATGCATACAGTCCACACACAATAAGATGGAATGTATTGGACACAACTCACTGGGGAAAAAATTGTTTACGCTAAATTGAAAACAGGAAAAGACATTTACTGTGAATTAACTGTTTGTGATCGAAGCTTTAAAAAGGACACAAAAGCACCATAAAAGTAACAAACGTGAACTGTGCTTATATATTCCAAATCTTCAAAAAACATATTATAGTTTTGTTAGAAACATTAAGATGAGAGCCAGAACCAGATCAGTTTCATTGCAATGTTCTCCAAAAAGTGACCGTATGGTTTTACAAGACATGAAATGTAGTACGTGTCATATGGACACTTTTATGATACCTTGCTTCCTCTTTTTTTTAAGACCCCATATTAATGCCCATAATATTGTTTTTAAAGAATTTGGTAACACTTTGCAATAAGTTTTGATAAGTCAACATTTGGTTAACATGAATTAAAGCTGCAGTCCGCAGTTTTTCCTCTTTGGCGCCATCTCTGTTCGAAATCTGCAATTGCAGTAATTTGCGGAATTATCAACTTTACGTGAGTTGTGCCTCGGCACGGCACAGCGCGGATGAATCCAATGTTTGAGGAGAATGTGCGGCTGTCAGTCACCGTGCCGTTGTGAACGAAGTCCGAACGAAGTCTTTTGCATTTTACAGCGGGTGAATCTGTTGTCACTGGTGATTGTCGTTTGAACCTTTCTGGATCCGCCATCAAATTGATAAGTTTAATTATATCAAGTGCTGTGAGAAAAGGCTATAAATCTCCACCTCCAACATCCTCACACACAATATCCTACTAGCCGAGACTCCTTCTTTATGTGTACAGATGTGACGTAATGACGCAAAGACATGCTTGAATCTCCCGCGGAAATCCACCAGTACCACTGGAATTAAAAACATTATTACAAGCTTACCGCTTTGAATCGAGCTAAGGCAAGCAGAGAGTTTTGAACACTGGCTGGTTATGTATTTTCTCAAATATGTATTTTGGGTCATTTTTAACCCCAAAAAAGCTACGGACTGCAGCGTTAAGTGTATAATCTGTACTTTTCATATATTGTGTAAATTGTGTACTGTTATCTATAAAGTATGTTTAATTGTTTACCATCTAGTTTTATATTGTGCATTGTCATGTATATTGTTATCTGTAAGTATGCCAGATTGTATACTGAACTGCTCTGACTCACCACGGCACAAGTGCTGTTAGTGATGTGACAATAAAAGTTATTTGATATGATTTTGAATGCTAAAAAAATATATTGATCATGGTTCCCTACTGAATTCCCTACTAGCAGGAGTGACCCGGCTCACCACCCACCAACTGTCTGGGGAGCCCGAGGTCGTCCATTTCCCCGCCAGCGCCCTCACAAGCGCCTTCAGCTGAAGCGGTCCAACAAATCGGCCGCTCCAGCCTCCTCGAGCCGTTCATGACCCGCAGGTCAGAAGGAGGAGAGCCTCACCAGATCTACGAGGTTGGGACAGACCACGCAAGCGTTTCTGCCCTCCTCCAACCGGCTCTCCTCCTCCAACCCTGTTACCTTCGCCACCCAGTGTGTTTCGAAGTGCAGGTCCTGTTTCACTCTCTTCACCCAGTCCGGCGCAGGAGGAAGGAGTTGCTTTCTCCCCTCGCTCCCGGTGCACGTTACACCCGCCAATTGCAAATCGCAATCTGCGCCAGAGGCACAGTTCGTTTTCCTCTGGAGCAGGCGGACCCAGTTACTTCTATCCAGGTGGTGGTACCCCCCAGTACGTGTCAGGATGCCAAGCGCTCTCCTCCACGGTCAACCACGCCTCCCCATGGGAGCCAGCGCGACACCCTACTTCAGGTATGTCCCTTGCACTGCAACACTCCTCTCCCTCTATCCCATTTCGTTCAAAAATGGGAGCGTTTACCAGGGGTATCGCCTTGGATCCTTCGCACAGTTCGGCTCGGCTACACGCTTCAGTTTTGTCGCAACCCCCCCTGCTTCAACGGGGTCTTTCCTATTGTGGTCGACAGCGCTGCTCAGGCTTCTGTACTACAGCAGGAGATTTCATCCCTTCTGCTGAAGGGGGCGATAGAAGAGATTCCTTCGGGGGAAGTCGAACAGGGCTTCTACAGCCGTTACTTCCTGGTCCCGAAGAAGGGAGGTTACTGGATCCGATACTGGATCTTCGCCGGTTGAATTTCTCTTTTTACAAAGGGAAATTAAAAATGTTGACGCTGAAGGCCATCATATCTCATATCCGGCTGGGGGACTGGTTCGTGACAGTAGACCTCAAGGATGCTTATTTCCACATCCAGGTCGTACGGCGACACAGGAAGTTTCTCAGGTTCGCCTTTGGAGAAAAAGCGTACCAGTACAGGGTCCTCCCCTTTGGCCTCGCTCCAGTGCCAAGGATGTTCACAAAGTGTATGGATGCTGCTCTCAGGGCATCCATATACTCAACTACCTGGACGATTGGCTCCTTTTAGCCCACTCCAGAGAGTTGGTGACTCACCACAGGGACATTGTCCTCCGTCATATTCAGTCTCTCGGTTTGAGGTTGAATACGGAGAAGAGCGTTCTTACTCCAGCTCAGAGCACGGTTTTCTTGGGGGTACGCATGGACTCCGTTCTTATCCAGGCCCGTTTGGCTCCTGCACGGATTTCCAGTCTGGTGACATGTCTGTCCCGCTTTGCACTAGGCCAGCATGTTTCCGTGAGCACCTGCCGCAGACTTCTGGTTGGTTACAAAGGATGCCTCTCTGTGTACCATGTAAACAGACAGGGGGGTTCACGATCGTGCACCCTAGACAGGCATGCACATCACCTTCTCCTGTGGTCCCATGACAAGTTCCTCTCTCTGAGAGCAGTTAATGTCCCAGGGATTCTGAACCTCGCAGCAGATTTCCTGTCGAGGCAGAAACTCAGGTCTGGGGAATGGATGTTGAACCGCCAGACAGTGGCCCTGATCTGGGAGGTGTTCGGGAAAGCGGAAGTGGACCTCTTTGCATCTCAGGAGTCGTCCCAATGCCCGCTTTGGTTCTTTCTGAGCCCTCCAGCTCCGTTGGGGATAGATGCGTTCACCCACCCTTGGCCGATGCAGAAACTCTATGCCTTCCCGCCCATCAAGCTGATCCAGGCGGTTCTGTCCAGAGTGAGGGAGAGCGGAGTCCGCCTCCTTCTGGTAGCCCCATTCTGGCCGTCCCAGCCATGGTTTTCGAAGCTTATCCCTCTGTTGGAATCCTCCCCCTGGAGATCCCGGTCAGGGAGGACCTGCTTTCCCAGCTTCAGGGCAGGATATGGCATCCTCGCCCTGACATTTGGAAGCTGTACGTTTCGCCTATCAGAGGCCGTTAGCTTTAAGCTTTGATCTCCCAACCGACGTTCAGGAGACCATTGCGAGTGTTAGAGCCCCTTCTACGAGGAGGCTGTATTCCTCCAAGTGGAGGGTGTTCGAGGCATGGTGCTTAGCACATGATAGGAACCCAGTTAGCTGCCCAGTAGGCTCAGTGCTGGAATTCCTGCAGGAAAAGTTTGCTTCCGGAGCGGCTGCTACCACTCTCAGAGTATATGTCGCAGCTATAGCCGCTCATAGAGAATCAGATGAAATTCCCCTGGGGAAACTGAGGTTAGTTTCGGCCTTCATGCGTGGGGTTAGGCGCCTGAAACCGGCTCGCCCCCCTAGTGTTCCCTCGTGGGACCTGTCAGTCGTCCTGGAGGGTTTGACAGAGGCTCCCTTCGAGCCCTTGGAGTCAGCCCCTGAGCGGATTCTGACTCTTAAGGTTGCTCTTTTGTTGGCTTTATCTTCACTAAAGCGGATGGGGGATTTGCACTCTCTCTCTATTAGTGAGTCATGCTTGGACTTCGCTCCTGGCCTGGTTAGGGTTACCTTGAGGCCGAGGTCGGGGTTTGTACCCAAGGTTCTTTCCATGGCGTTCCGCTCTCAGGTTGTTAACCTTAACGCTTTCCACCCTCCTCCTTTTGCCTCTGAGGAAGAAAGGAAACTTAACTTGCTCTGCCCGTTCTTTGAAGTTGTATGTAGATCGCTCTGGCGGTTGGAGGAAATCAAACCAGCTCTTGGTATGTTTTGGTGCTGGCCGCCGCGGGCTTGCAGCATCAAAGCAGAGGATTTCCCACTGGGTAACGGACGCTATTTCGCTGGCTTACGAGGTGCGTGGTTTGCCTTTTGTTCCCACTGCGCTTTCCGCAGCGTTGAGTGAACCTATGAAAGAGAACGTCTCTGGTTACTTGCGTAACCTATGTTCTCTGAATAGGGAACGAGACGCTGCGTTCGCTGCCAAGCTCCTCGCGCTGCCGACAGTTTTTCTTTTCAGCAGAGAAATCTGAGGAGAGGATGGCGGGCGCGCGCACGTTCATCATGCTACGACGTAAGAGCGTCGGGGCGGAGCCAGCTTTGCGCGAGCGCCATCAGCCAATGAATTGGCATGATTCTATAGGGCTTCAGGCAATCGGCACATCCAGAGGATATCCCACTGCGCTTTCCGCAGCATCTCGTTCCCTATTCAGAGAACATAGGTTACGCAAGTAACCAGAGACGATTTACTCACCCTCAAGCCATCCTAAGTGTATATGACTTTCTTCTTTCAGACGAATACAATCAGAGTTATATTAATAAACACCCTGATGCTTCCGAGCTTTATAATGGCAGTGGATTGCAACCATCAAGTGGATTGCAACCACCATTGCAAAGTCATCATAAAAGTGCTCCACACGGCTCCAATGGGTTAATAACGGCCTTCTGAAGCAAAGCGATGAGTTTGTGTAAGAAAAATATTCATATTTAACATATTTAATTTTACAAAGTAAAAATCTAGCTTCCGTCTGAAAGAAGTCGTACATCTAGGATGGCTTAAGGGTGAGTAAATCATGGGCTAATTTTTATTTTAAAGTGAACTACTCCTTTAACTAATGTTATTAAATGAGACCCAGTATTGTGAAGTGTGATTTTATTTCATTTGAATAAATTAAACTGAAAATAAATTGAATGAACCTGAATTAAGCCGTTAATTGAAAAAAAAAATTATGTTTTTTTATTTGCTTTCATTTTTCTCATTAGATGAACACACCCACACACACATACACTGCAGTGATCTGAATTTATTCAGCACTTCACAGCACTCTGAATGTGACAGGTGAGAGTGCTGCACCAGTTGACACGTACTTCTTATCATCCACAAGCACCTGCTGCTCTGAGAGACAGTGAGTCTGTTACCGCTGGAGTGACATAAATAGAAAACAAAGCAAATGTTCTCTTCCCCTTTCCAACCTCTGGCAGATAGGGTAAAATTAATTGAATGAATGTGAAGAACGTGGTTAGAAAAACATTCTTGGAGAGGAGATCATGAAGAATGACAAAAAAGAAAAAAAAGAAATAGAGAAAGACAGGCAAAAGTACATCAATAAAGAGCATTAGAGATAAAGTACGTAGAAAAAGAAAAAGTGTAATGAGCTTTCTGGAAGGCCTTTCATCTTGGAGAGAGCTATTAGAGAAAATGTGTCTGAATTCTTCAAACACTGCCAATTTGTAGCCGGGAAAATAAAACACACCCTATTTGCTCGGTCTCATCGTCTCCATCACCTTTGCTATTTCATTCTCGCAGTGGTTTTATATATAATGTGTCCAGATTCGCTTCAAAGGTGATTTAACATGGCTTAGATGCTCCATTTGTAATAGTGCTTTAGTGTGTGCGTCTGTGGAGCTTGAATTCGGTAAGTAATTGGCAGACTACAATGTGCAAAAGCACTCTCTGCTTGTTCCTTCTCCCCTATCAGTCTGTTTGCAAACCCTCAACTGAGGTGGGCTGCATAAATGGCAACATATGCTTACTTCAGCCTCCAGGAATAGAACTCTGAAGGAGTGAGTGATTAAAAGTCTGTTCCTCTGGTTTATGAGAAAAATTCAACAGTCTTATTCACTAACCATTTTCGCATTTTTTGTGTGTAAAATATGCATATAAATTGTATATACCTGTATGCATATCATTATTCATATACCACAGAAATCATTATTCATCCATTTCACACTAAAATGTACTGTAAATCCCATGTATGTGTCATGTCTGGGTGTTATGTCTGTTTCTTGAATTATGTTTGTGTGCATCTTAATCAGCTCCCTAGTTCAGTAGCCATGGACTGTTCAGGGAGTCGGCCTTTTTTAAGGGCTATCTGAAACACAAACTCCTTCCAGTGCACTGAAACATTCGCTCCCCAACAAGTCCCAAAACACACCATGAAAATCAGAGCGCATCGATGCTCACTATGCTCCCTTATCGGAATTTCTGAAGTGCGAAACATAAATGAGCCAACTCACTACACATATGACACGCGATAGATGTTTTTTAAAATGAGGACGTTGTCATGTAGCCGGAAAGAGAGTCATGCGTGTCCCAATGTGTATTGAGCCAGGGTCCTTACTGTCCTTACCAGTGCCCGAATTCATGTTCACAATATATTAATTAAAAACCTAGCGAAGCTGGGGAGCTGATTGAGACGCACTCTTTGAGTTTGTTAGCCTGTTAGTTTTGCACTGTTCCCAGTTCAGTTTCCTATGTCTCATCCATGTTGCCATAGTGTTTGATCAGCCCCCATGTCTCACCTGTGTCTAGTTAATTATCTAGACCAAAGCACGCCCCTGCCCTGAGACGCCGCTCGAAGTACATTCCACAAGTACGTTGAGTAGATTTTACTACTACCCCATCTCCAACGGTGAGAGTGAGGATGATCAAAACTTGCTAGCGATCGCATCACACATTCCACCATCAGCCAAACCACCAGCGGCCCTCATGACGAGCCCACCACAGACATAGAGCACAAACCCACCACTATACAAAAGCCAAATCCCAAACAGGAGGTGAAGCAAGTGCCCACCTGAGACCCCGTGCTAAGGATAGCCTAGTGTAATGGTCACCAGCTGGAGTGCCCTTGAGAGCCACCAGAGGGCACTTCACATCAGACTATTGTCATTACCTCACAAACTACATTTCCCATAACTCACTGCCCGGACTCATCATCCCTGATTGCATCCACCTGTGTTTCATTACCTTGTCAGTCTACGCCTATCTAAACCATGTACACTCATTAATTGCCTGCAAAGTCTTGTATGTTGTTGCGCAGCATTTCTGAGCATTTCTCTGGTTCCATGTGTTTCGGTTTTTGGACTCTCTACCTGCCTTTGGATTACCCGTTTGCCGTGTTCCCAACCTTGTGTGTTTTGTTTGTTTGGACTGCCTACCTGTAGTGATGGCAAAATGAGGCTTCCTGAACCACTGAGACCTCGCCATAGATATCCATAATAAAGGCTAGATGTCTCATCCAAGCTGCTGGCCAATAGAGGTCGACGTCCGCACCTGGCGGCCATCTTGTCACAGGCAGCTCGCTCACTCGTAACATTGTGTTTTAATGGTGCATGTACTTTTTAAATAACCATAACTTGCAAAATTTTCTACCGATTTTCAAACGGTTTGGTTTGTTATAAACGTCAGAGATGTAGTTATGACACTGCATAGTTATGAATAATAAGTGTATAAATAAATAATCATCCAGAATTATAGCCACGTTAATAACGTTTGTAAGAAACCAAACCGTTTGTAAATCCGTCAAGATTTCAACGAGATAATGGTATTTGTGTTTGTGCTGATCACTCATCTTACATCAGGTACCACAGAGCCTTGCCTGTGACAAGATGGCCGACGGTGATGACGATAGAGACTCCGCCGTAAGACATCTAGCCTTTATTATGGATATCTATGGACCTCGCAGCCCATTGCTTCACCCAAAGGTTCATTACTCGAAGCTTCATTCAGCATTTCTCACTAGTGACACCTAGCTACTGTGCAAAGAAATAGCAGACAAATTAATTAATTCTGAACCAATGACCTGAGCAAACTTATGATGTCTGTATACCCCATATATTATGGGACTGGGGATATAGAGGAGCAAACTGCAACACTGCAGTTTGGGGTGAGTGGGTGAAGGAAGGATTAAAATAGATGTTTATTGAGAAACAAAAAAATGTTTCAACCGTGTTGAGGTTTAGACGATTCCTCTTTTTTTCCAACGCCTTGGAAAAGATCCTTTCACAAGGAACAGAGGATGCAGAGGAACATAAAAATGCCAGTGCCAGTTGGTATAAATGAGGATACTGATGCTTCTGTTGAGCCCAGACGGGGGAGGATCTCCTCTTTCTTGCTGGCTCCATTGCCAGGAAAAAGGAAGAGTCGCAAAAAGCAAACAAATCCAAAAGGGCAATCCAAAACCAAAAGCAGTCCAGTCCAGATCCAAAAATCCAAGCGTCATTACGTCACAAGCTCTTTCGCTTGCTTACCTCTCTGCCGTCGTGTGGGTGCGCGGTTAGGACTGCGCCGTTAGGAGCTCAACACATCTGTCTCGCATGCAAGCTCGCTCTATACTCGCATTTGACCGACCGGGTTGACACTTCAGCGTGAGAAATCGGGGGTGTGGCGTGAGAGCCTGAGAATTGGCCTTAATAGGCTTTATGCACAGCTTCACTACTTCCTGAACTTTAGCCAGCTCCTTTGTTTCCTGTCTGCCATTATTGGACAAACTGATTAATCCAGGTGTACCTGATTATTGTTACTGAGGCCAGGCACACCTGGATTAATTAGTTTGTCCAATAATGGCAGACAGGAAACAAAGGAGCTGGCTAAAGTTCAGGAAGTAGTGCAGCTGTGCATAAAGCCAATTGCGTGAGTCTCACGCTGAATGCGTGAGTCTCACGCTGAATGCGTGAGAGTTGGCAGCCCTGTGGATTACATGTCTGGATTGCCCCATTATTAAACCAGGTGCGTGAACCGGCCATCATTTCCACTATGAACCATACCCCGAAGGCCAAGTTTGTCCCCGGGCCTGAGCCAGAAGAGGAGTCTGACCAGGAGCGTGAGCCAGTCCCTGTGTCCGTTTCTGTGGGGGTTCTAATAGAGTACGAGGACATGGAGTGCAGCCCGGCCCAAAGTACCAAGGGTGATGAATGTGCTAATGTTAAACCCCATTTTTAAGGAGTAAGTAAGGATTAGCATAATGCCTTTTTCATTGTCAAATACCACGTCTGTTTCGTCACCAAGCACCATGTCAGTGTGGATCATGCACCAACCCTGCCCCCCACTCCCACCTCCTCTGTCTGTCTGAAAATTCAGCTTTGCCATCACCAAAAAAAAAAAAAAAAAAAGAAGATATTTATAAAACATATTTTATTTATATTACATATTTTAAATTGTAATATTTAGCAATATTGTTTTTACTGTATTTTTTATCAAATGAATGCAGCCTTATAAGAGACTATAGCCTTATAAGAGACTTATAGTTCAGAATCATCAACATTGCAATGAGCAAAAGAACAAATATGTAGCTTACACACCTGCTGTTTATTCATGCTATAACGAATGAGACCAATTGTCTAAAATTTCACCAGAACACCAACACCACTGGGTGGGCTCACATGTTGAAAACAAAAAAACATCTGGAAATAATGGGTAATATAACAAGGAAAAACAGATAAAAACCTTCAGGCATCAGCTAATAAACCAAAGAGTAAGGGAGATATTGTCAGTTTAGATCAGGGGTCTCAAACATTTGATGTGCATGATACTTACATCCCACAAGTGTTTAGTTTATCCTTAAATCTGGCCCTCAAATCAGTTTTCACTTACTGCATTTTGGTTTGTCCTTTAATGTTAATGTTAAACAGTAGCCCAACATGTAATTTTCTACATGGTTTATTACAGGCCTAAAACACAAATGTAAACTATTTGCAGATTGAAGCCAACAAGCCTGCATCAGTCAAAAATATTTTTGTGTGCTAAATTGTCATACATAAATGTCTCTTTTAAAACTGAAAGAATGTTAATGTTAATGTTAAAAATGTTAAATTTACATTAAATCTAGAAACTAAAATGAGCAGATCTAACTCGAAATCATACATTAGTTGCCGTTTGTAACCAGTGTCATTACTACTACAACTGTAAATGACAAATTAGTCCTAAAAGAAGCATTAGTCAGCAGTCCTACATATTTAGTATACAGTATGAGCTCATAGACACAAACACAAACTCATGTACATATATACTGTAGCTCAGCCCATGCAGTATAATTGGAGATACAACCAGTTAATAAAACCATTAAATTAGCATAGTTATAGTCTTCCCATTCTGATGCTGCTAGCAACAGCTGTAACTATAATAGCTCAACTCTTAATGCCCGAGATAAGGATAATTATCTGTTCTGATTTGTAGATTATCTCAGATTTCTTCGGTTTTATTTTTAATTTTATTGGTTTATTTAATAGGGATTATTTAATATTCATGAACATTGTTGTATAAAAATACACCATGTAAATATGCCAGACAGATTTAGGTTTGACCCAATAAGATCCCGTATTATCTCCTTGTGTGACCTTTTCCACATTCTGACTGTATGACTGGAACACATTACAAATAGCAAGTTTCAGGTGAATCAAGTATACTGGACAACAACATGTCATCGCTGGCTCATGGGATTTTTGGGGGGTGACCAGGTCAACTCAAAACAGCAGAAATATAGTTGCTATGTGGATGACTTAGATGGGTCATCAAGACATATCAGTCTTGAACCAGACAAATCGGCCAATAGATTCAGTGTTAATTTCACAAGTGACAAGTTTTAATGAGAATAACTGACTAATCACAAATGATCGTTTTAACTGGCGTTTTGGTGAGCATTAAATGTCATGCAATTATATTTTGAATCACAGAGGTAGTTTCAAGTCACATCAAGCTTGCAAACAAACATTTACTTTTAAACAAAATGTTGATCTTTTTTGTTTCACATCAAGACAAAACATTCCCAAGAGAATTGCTTCCATTAAATAAACTGGCAAGTCATCAACTGAAATAACACACACACACACACACACACCTGAGGACCTTGACTCATATTGAGACTCAGAGGTTCAGAGGATGACATTTGTGTGCATTTGAGGTTGGAGGTTTTGGGTGTATGCAACATCATTAGCTGTAATAAAATTTAATATTTTGCTCTGAGTTAAACTATGTTTAATTATTATCCAAAAATGTCATATCCAGATGCCATAACATGCGAATTAGCACAGCATGTGCAGGAAACAGCTCTGTACTGGCGCAGAGACGGTGGAGCGGATGCCAGTTTGTCTGTGACCCGTGTTTAACTGCTTTTGTCTACTGTGTGTTCCAGAGGTATGAATCCCCACTGCTCTTTTACCACTTGCAGAAAAACGGTCCATGCTAAAGAGTCTCTATGCAGTGTGTAATTGTGAGTTTCTTTGAATGATGTCCAATGGTGCAATTTCAGAAATGGAGGAAGAAAAAAAGATAAAAAGAGACCTAAATAAAAAAAAATGACAGGAACATGTAGGTGATTATGGATTGCCTTCCTATTATAATTCTCTGCTATGCCATTAGTGTGACAGAGAAAGGTCATTATGAAAAAATGGACAAACATTTAAAGGAGATCTGGCATACAGTGTTAATATTTACAATATATCCCCATGCATATTTTATCATAGTTATTTTGCAAACAAAATCATATTAGGGCCAGAGCACTGATGGAGCACTGTTTATTTACTTTATAATTTAAAAAAATTATATATATATATATTTCATAATATTTTTTGTCTTGTTTTCCACTAAAAAATTCTGAACAAGTTCACATGATCAAAACTTTATTTGATAATAAGGCTTGATTTCAAATTTAGTGAGGTGAGGTGAATTAAAACACACACACACACACACACACACACACACAAATATATATATATATATATATATATATATATATATATATATATATATATATATATATATATATATATATATATATATGTATAGGCAGCTTAATACAAAACATCTTTCAAGTCTTAACATTATACACAATTTTATCTTGTTTGAAGATAATTTAACTAAAATAGACAAAACTATAAGAAAACGACTTTTGCAGGGTGCAGCAAAACTCTGATGGAAGAGCAACTCAAGAGCCTGAGAAGGACAAGTACATTAGAATAAACACAAGAAAGTAGATGCAGGACTGTGCCACGTCTCTCAAAGAGCAGGACTTGCCCGATGTCTAAACAAACAGCATCATCTAGTGGTCGGTTAAAAACTGACTGTGGTACCGACTTCAAAAACTAAGAAAACAACATGTGAAAGTGAAAATATGTATAGGTATTGGCAGCTTGAGAAGATCAGTCACAGCTGGAACCGAGCAGTGTTTAAAAAATGAAAAATTTAACTAAAATATAAACATTGCTGAAATCTCTCAAAGAATTACTTGTTAAAACAAGTAGTAACATTAAACAGGTGTACTCAAGCACGATATACAGTTACAAAAGAGAGATATACTGAATGTAAATAGCCTATATGTATGAATTAGCACTCAATGTGATCTGCAACATCTGCAATGTTCTCCTTAGCAGTTACAAGTGCATGTGTAATGAGCTGTTTATTTTATTCTGGTCTGTTCCTCCAGAGGGTGCTCACAAACTGCTCTATAGGCTACAGAAAATTAAATATGACTCTGCCTGCCTTCATCACCATAAGCTTTATCCAAGACGGGAAACTGTTGGAAATGGACATGTCAAATGACCTCATTTTAACTTTTGCCAAGAAAACTTTATACCTTTTATTAAAGAATGATGACAGGAAAGAGTAGGAGGGAGGAGGGGTGTGTGGGATTGGGAAATGATGCAGTTTGGCCTCAGACTTGTCTTCACAGGAGCACTAAAAACCATATGTGTCATAAACACGTGTGCTACTGCTGTGCTATGGCTCTGGTATTAACCTCAGGAGGTCAAAATCAGTCCACTATATTTTAGATACAGCATACCAATAACCACTCCTAAAATCTTATTAATATAATGACTATTCTTGAAGTCTTCCAAATCCACAATAATGTCTCAATCCCACAGCTCTACCACATCATGAACCAAAATAAAAGTTTGCTGAAGTTCAGAATCAGATCAAGTCTACAGTGAAGGTCTTGAGGTTTCAGACTGCTTTGTCACAGCTTTGGTTTTACTTTCTCCAAAATAAACTAGGACACGTACATGAGAAAGTGTGTTGGCAGTCAAAAAAAATACCGCATCATCCTTCTAACTATTCAGGTTTTGATTTTACTCAACTCTCTTTCTCGCTAACATATTTTGCCTATACATTAAAAGTTCACTTTGTAACTTTTGTCCCTCTAGCGGTAAAGAAACCAAACTGCGTGCATTTTGTGGAAGAACGTTGTTTTTAGTTGTGCTTCGGCTCTGTGTGACTGTGCAGAATATGGTTCTTTCTCATAAATAAAACATTCACTACTAAGAGATATCCAGTTTAGATGGAAAACTAAGAAGGATCTCAAACTGACTAGCTGAAGACATTACATTAGCTATACCCATTAACAGACACGTTACTTCCTTGAAAATACATTCCAGCACAGCGCTGTAACAACCATAATTAAATGACCCTTCACAATAAATAATGCTTTACAATAAACTCTGTTATTCATTTATTTGGATGGGACAATACATATTGATGAACGTACAATATAAATTGAAGTAAATACGCCGGATTTAACACATTGCTAATTTCCATCCCATTAGGCATGTGCCGGTATCAAATTTTCATGCTGCGGTTAATTGATTGAGCTTTTATCACGGTATACGGTATTATTACGATATTTTAATTGCTCAGATGGATTGTGGGTTTCTAAAAAAACAACAACTTGGATCACAATGCGAGTTTTGACTTGCATCAGTAATTGTGATTTTCAAAACATATGGTAACTAAACAGAATTTTATTAATAATAATAATTAAATAATAATTCGTTACATTTATATAGCGCTTTTTCTGGGACCTCAAAGCGCTTCACATATGGAAGGGGGAATCTCCTCAACCATCACCAATGTGCAGCATCCACCTGGATGATGCGACGGCAGCCATATTGCGCCAGAACGCCCACCACACACCAGCTTACTGGTGGAGAGGAGACAGAGTGATGAAGCCAATTAGTATATAGGGATGATTAGGAGGCCATGATGGACAGAGGCCAAGGGGCAAATTTGGCCAGGATGCCGGGGTTACACCCCTACTCTTTTTCGAAGAACATCCTGGGATTTTTAATGACCACAGCGAGTCAGGACCTCGGTTTAACGTCTCATCTGAAGGACGGTGCTCTACGGTGCTTATTAAGTTTAGTGACAACATGTTACAATGTTTACATGGTACAATGACTGGTAGGCTACTGTTTGTATTATTCAATTAAATTCTTGGATTTGATTTCAATCTTAATTCAATATTGACTCATTTGGATAAATATTAGGTAGGCTACAGTCTGCATGTTAATATTTCATTAAATGCGGTTTTCATTATAATAACAATTATGTAATGACAAGTAAACATAATAAATATGTAATATAGTGCACATATTGAGCAAAATACTCCTCGCTATTTTTTCTAGTCAACTAATGTGGTGGTCATTAAATGGCTTTCCTGAGGTAAATGTAACGTTCTGTGACACAACTGTTCTCCTGCAGTTTTATTTACCTCTTTCCGTGTTTGAAAAACACTGATTGATCGATATTATGTATGAGGCAAATACCTTTCGGTAAGTTGTACTGTATCTTTAAATAAAAAGTAAAAGATGATCGGTTTACTTGAACTGAGGCGCAGCGATCTGTCACAATGGACAGAATTTGAGAGCTGATTTATTTTTTTTTCATATCAAAAGTAACCTGCTCTGTCTAGTCTTTCGGTGTCAGTGTCTTCTTTGCTCCGCGATTTTTCTCTGAGTGAGAGCGTGTGAAAAGTGTCAATTGCGTAAAGCGCCTTAGACAGGACGCGGAATGCGCGGCGCTGGCCGCTAAGTTCAACGTTACGTTGCCCTTCAGATACAACGCAATTTGCTATTTTGCAAATAAAAAGTTGAACTATTTTGAACTTTGACTCCGGCGTGCTTTGGTCGACGCAGCAACAAAACGTCCCCGCGCGTATTCTGCGTCCTGTCTGAAAGGCGCTTGAGTCTCAAGCTGAATGCGTGAGAGTTGGCAGCCCTGCGGGGGTTAAATCGTCGGCAGGCAGCGTTCCTCCTTCCGCCATGCTTCTACTCCATGTGAGGATTGTTTGCTTTAGACTAGAGTGCACACAGTGCTGCATGCACACAGTGCTTATACATGTGGGGATTGTTTACATCAGAGTGCGCACGTGTTTTGTGCAGCATATACGCAGTGTTTAAGCGGTTGATGGAAAATAAGCTAATGCGCGTTCGAAAAGTCTAAATTCGAATCTATTATTTTTCACGGTATTTTGAAGTGCCCGCGATAACAATATCGTGCATATTCATTATCGCGATTTATCGCATTACCGAATACCGGCACATGTCTACATCCCATTATTCCCATGTTAGAGAGCTAGTAGCTACATATAATAAAATACCTTAAAATACCTTACTCGCCTGTTGATTAATAAAAACGCCATCTCCCCTTTTACAACATTTCAAATCCCTCAGTTCTCGCCATCTCCCTGAGAAGCCAAGCTAATGTTGATTCTGGTTTTATTACGAGCTCCGTGCGCAACTTTCCATGAAAACCATCCAGTCAGGTCTAAAATAAAAACACTTATAGGCTTACCATAGTGAATTAGGGTAAGACAAAAACACGTTTTGGAAGAAGGATTACTGATGTATTGACTCATTTATTTAATTCATAACAGTTACATAGGGTACCTTTAAAAAGTGTAATTGGAAAAACATTAAAAAACTCAATTATAAGGTTGCCAATCAGTGTTCCCAAATAGAATATTTGTAAACGTTCAGCCTTGCCACTTCCTGAAGTTCAGACACTTTTAGTCATGTCTGTCTTCCTGTCCATAAGCCATTTGCAACATCATTTTAGCCATTATAAATTGAATTATTGCTGTGACAGCCAATGTCACAAGTGCAAATGTGTACAAATTACTCTATAAACATAACCATAAAGGTTCGTATTACAAATATTTGTCTCTATTTTCTATCTAGTAAACAGCCTATTGACCAAGATACACAAACACTTCGCTTCTAAACGGCCTCAAAACAGAGTAGAGAGGAACTGGCATGTGAGTCAGAGTTTGGACACGTGTTCAAAAGTGACCTCCTTCCAGAAAAAGGTTGCCTGTGGACTTGAACTTGCATATGAATAGTCAAGAAAGGATGCATCACAGGCATCCTGCCAGATAATGAAACATTTTATATACAGAGTTTGACATTTGTCCACATTTGAGTGTTAAAACAAATTAATTTTTTATTCTTATTCTTCAGATTCTTATTGCACAGCAACAATGTGTAACTCTATGCATCTAACATTGTTGCTTTTTACAACCACTAATAGTATGTCAAATGCGTTATATTTTGTTTGCACTTTTTGTGTAGATGAGATGTGTTGATTTACACAGACATGTCACATTCCACCACTGTGCCAATCGCACCTACCTTTCTTCAGGACAGTGATGGAGTCACCAGCTTTGCTAGCTGTTTTGGATTGTGCCTTGATGAAATTAGAGGGCGGAACAGCTGTTGACTGCCTGAGATCACCTTAAAAGGAAAGTAGGTTAGCCTACAATGTTTGTTGAGAACATCTTATCCAGAAACATTCTTTAAAATATATTTTGAGAAACTATAAACTGTGAATTATTGGAAACAGAGGAAGTTCTGGATAGCAGCCTGCTATTTCATAACATCTGTCTGTGACGATTTAGAATGATGACCAGAGAGAAACAACTCTAGGAAGTGGAGTATCCACTCATCCTCAAAGATTACTTTCCCCATATTAGGCCACATATGCTTTTTGTTGCATTTCATCAATCAAAAATAATGAAACTGCACATTTTTCTTTTCAAACTGTTTGCTAATTAGCCAAAGACAGGCGGTACACTTGCTCTGAACGCTGAAAACTTAGCACACAATTCTCACACATGCTGGAAATGTGTATTTTGTGCTATTGAAAGCTTGTTTCCTAATTTCTAATTCATTTCAGTTCTGTAGCCGGCCTACGACGTTTTTAGAAAGCAGTGTACATACGCGAGATTCGAGAGCAACGGTCGTCTGACGCATGTTACCGATGTTTACACAGCAAAACAATGAAAAAGGATCGCAGAGGAATGCAAACGAGTTAAAGCCCCATATGGAGCTCTGTTTGTAGGCTAGGCCTACTTCTTTTCTTACGCAACTGAGTTTCTGCTTTTGCTAGTTTAGTTCAAGACCATTAAGATTAAAAAGGTTATGTTTTCAGAAGTGTTTGGCTTTTATACAGCAGTTCAATAAATAAGTTAAAATCGAGTAACTTACGTTTTAAACAATATTATGCCCAGTCTCTTTTTGCTTCGCTAAACGTTGTGACACTGACCAAATACACAATGGTCTTTTGTTCCTTCCATGATTCAGTGTTTTTGAACACATCGAGTAAAAGATTCAATGAAGAGACTGTTGTTAACGAATGTGAATGATTCAAATTAGTCTTTCACGTGTCGTTAACTGACGAAACCATGCATTTATTATATCTATATGGGTAGTTGACGTGACGTGGCTTTTTCACCGTCACAGAAGGAAAAAAAGTAATTGTTTCACATTTTCATCATTTAAAATACTGTAAATGGTTAAACATTTTCTTGTTTTACATGAATTTGTTGTTTTAATATCGGAGTTATTTTTAATGTTTTTACAACTTTGAGCCAAATCTCTAAATTGTCCTATGGTGTGACGGGAGACAACATTATTTAATTAATATTACCTTTTATAAATAAAGAAAATAATGTTTAAAAATCTTAATGGACACTCCTGGCATAATTGTGCAAGTGTCTATTTCACTAAGTGGCCATCACTTTTCCTATACATACATTTCTATAAGTGTAGGAATTTCATAAAGTTTGTCTCAGAAAAAAATGTCCTTTGGTGTTATGCAATAACCTGATATTAAGTTGGGCATTATCATGGACAACTACATTTAATTGAAAGACCCCATTCAAGGTCATGTGACTGAAGAAGACCCATATGAAGTCCATGAGCAGTGCACATGTAAGTATTTCTCTCAGAATTGTTCAAATATTTAACTATGTTTTCAGACCACGGAAGTTGTTAAGTTTTTTTGTCCTTTGGTGTGCCACCCCTAAATTTAATTTTTTAATTCAAATTTGTATTTTTAACAGCAGGACTACGTAATATTATGCAAATGTATCATGCCAATTGCTAATGACAGTTCAGCTAGCATTAGCATGGTTATTAGCATGCCACAAAAGCTCAAATGTCATTTGGTGTGACAGGAAATGTCCTTTGGTGTGACACTTTGGCCTGTCACACCATAGGACACAGATGTCACACAATAGGACAAGACCTCCTTAAGAAGCTATTAAAACAAATAGATAAAGTTTGTTAACATACTTTTCATTCTTTTTTGACCAGTTTTAATGATTTTAAATTCAATAATGACTTACATTTTAATATTTATTGCCGTTGTTGGGAGACTATACCATTTTCTGAAGTGTTACTAAAGCAACTATAATGTATAATGTAACAACTATAAACAAATGTAAAGTACATAAATACAGTGCTACTGCTTATAATGCTACTTAACTTTTTTTTAGAACAGAAAGAACTGAGGGAGAGATGAGTGCAAAAGAGAGGACCAGACAGTATAGGGAGAGAATTAAAAAGGATCCACAGAGAAAGGAGGCGATCCTAAGAGAACGACGAAGAAAGTAAATCAAACTGAAATGTTGCCATATACATCATATACATATACATCTTAAAATAATTCAGGGATCTTGCTGAGTGAGAATGACTGCTTATTCAGTATCAGAATAGACCTGTGTGAGGTTCAGGGTCATAGTTACATAATAAGCTTGTTATTACAGAATAATAATCTATATTGTTTTTTATAAGAAATTGATAAGTAAGTGGTTACATTTGTAGGGAAAACAAAGTAGGTCATGAGTTCATAATTAAGTATACATTACATTCATTTCTCTGTTGATCCATTCATCTATATTATATCATAAATGAAAAAGGGTTTTAATGATATCTGGGCATCATTAAAAGTGAACGAATATTTGATTATTCTTTTTAAACTCTTTAATTATGTTTTACTCGTCCAGATTAGGAAACTATGCCGCTTAGAGTTCCTCGCATCTTCTGCGGGTCTCACGTTCACAATCTCGCCAGTTTTTGGTCACCAAAACAGAGGTTTTGACTAATATAATGGCATTTTACTGAATTTCTCAAAGATATTATAAGCATCAATGTTTTCTTATTGATGGATCTATAAGTATCAAAGTTACTTTTGGTGTGATATGTTTTGCATAGTTTATATTGCTGAAAAATAAAAACAAATTAATAATTGTTACAATAAACACTATATATTCTGACTATTTTTATGCAAAGACTACCTTTGTCCTTTGGTGTGACGTTTTGTCCTATGGTGTGACAAACATAAAACAACAGAAAAATATACTTATTTTAAAATATCTTTTAAAAAAAGAGTCAAGTTTGGCATTAGGGGAGTTACAATAATATCTCCTCTTAGATGGGTACAATTTCAAATAGTTTTGTAAGGTTGGCGAAAAAGTTTTATTGACATTTGTAGGGAAAAGTTGATCAAGTTAATCTATTCATGGTGTAAATTATTCTAATTAGTACTTTTCATGTAAAATAAATATCACTTTGTTAAAAATTTTTTTTTTTAAACTTTACTTACGCTATATTACTATTAAATCCTGATCTAATTATGACAAACTATATATCGTTGGAAAGGTCTAAGACTGGTAAATAGATATTTGACTGCTGGTTTTTGCTACAAATTATGTAGGAAGAGTAACCGATGATTTTTTGACAAGAGTGCACCTCAAAAAAATCTGCATCACAACAGGAGTTCTGACCTTTGTCACAAAAAGTTGACGCACACACCTTTAATAATTGAAACTTTGGTTTTCATGCTAAAAGTTCATAATAAAACATATAATCTAGTATTTTTGAATAAAAAATTATAATATAATATTAATATCCTCTAAAAAGTATAATATGTATATTATCCTCTAAAATATAATATCTTTTTTATCGCCTTTTTTATTATATCACATATTTTAGTAGTTATCATAAATTAGGTATCATTTGAAAGCTTACAAACTCAGAATTTATCCTGTGAAACCCGTTTTGAAATTGAACGTTGCGTTACCATAGAAACGGTACTCTAAATTATTTGATCAGGCTCCTCCCCTTTTGGGCATCATTATATTTCATAATTTGTGATCAAAACCTTTTCTAATCTTGACAAAACACATATTGTCAGAAAGGTCTGAGTCTCAGGGTTCCAAATTTTGTGACAGAATTGATATTTGGACAGAAATTTATTAATTTGTTAAGGCAGAATGTATACAACTAAATTCAATGGAATTCAATGGCACCCGGTGGCTATTTATGGTACTACGCCCAAACAAAATCTCATGGGAACTTCAATTTTTGTGATATCAACTTCAAATTTGGAACATAACTTGGTTAGATATATGGCTTTGATTTTATAGTAATTTTATGGTAAAAAATATTTTGTAAAATATATATTTTATATAAAATAAAAAAACATATAGTACAGTATATTTGATTTACTGTAAATTTAAACTTCCATAACTTTTTCATACTTTCATTTTTTGAAGTGTTTTCACTTCAGCAATAATCTGCTGAGTGTTTCCTTTAAAACAATACCAAATTTAGGTCTATATTCCAAAGCATTCTTGAATTACAACCATTTAAGTTTGAATAGTGCATTTTAACCCCCATTCTCAAAAAGGGGGGTGACCGCTAAGGGGTTAATAATGTGAACAATTCTCTCAAGTCTTATTTTTAATGTTATTTAATATAATTTCTTAGTACTTTTTAAATGTCACACCATAGGACACATTTACAGTACTGTTGAGTGAAAACATGAAAAAAATATGTGAAGTCATTGACAAAATGAGTGACCACTACTATTTTCTGAAACTACAGTTTTCATACTCCATAAATATATGTATTTTTTCTTAAAAAGTTATGTTTTCCAAAAAAAGTACTTTTTCTTGGCCATTTGTCAACTACCCATATACGAAACGATCTGTATAAGAGTCAGTCCCCACCAGACTGACCATCTCTTCAACGCGCCAACAATATAGTGGCCTACAATAAAAATATAGTAAGTAAATATAAAAAGATACATTTATCTCTTTTTATTTATTCCTCTGTGAGTAGATATTAGACGGTAGGGGGGTGCCCATTCACATAAAAAAATTGGATATATTATTAATATAGGCCTACTGTAAATTACAGTAGGCCTACATATTGTCATACTCATACTCTAACATCTTTTTGTTTACTGTACTACTAGCTAGGCCTATCTCACAAAGTTCATTCTGCCTCTCCAGCTACAGGAGACCTCGAGATACACAGTGTGTGATACAAATGATTGAGTAAAATGACTGATATAATTACATTTATTAGATGACATTCCAAAAGTCATTGTAAATGTTAAACAGTGCTAGACACTTTAAAACAGCTTTGAAAAAGAATAGTTATTTAATAGTATTCAATAGTCATTTATCAAAATACATATTCATTGTGCAAATATTTTGCATTTAAAAACTAATAAACAATATCAGCATTTGCCTTTACAAAATCTGTGTGCAAAGACTACTCTGACTGGTATTTTTCCTGTAAGCAATATCAAATCAAATGAAAATGATACACTTCATCAGGTGCCAAAAGCATTCAGTAGCGTAATATAAAGTGTATAATTGGCAAAATGCCTCTTTTTTTAGTTTTTAAATGATAATTGATCTGTATTGTGAAGACCAAGACAATCCATACAGAAAGACACTATTACTTTGGAGTTAGAATGACATAAATACAAATGTATTTATTTATTAAAAATTATGAAAATGGTCTGAAGATCCAGTGCGCATACTAGGCAATTGTTTTTATTGCATTTGTCCATTGAAGCCCAGATTGTTAATTGTGCTTTACTTTCTTCACATTTTCATCCAGCTGTAGAAACTCAAGAACACTTCAGTCTCAACCAATCTGCTCCACTTGATCTTGTTCTTCAGATCACTCCTCTAGTTCCACATCTCTCCCATTGTCACTGTAAAAGGATATGAGGTTCAATGTTAAATAGTAGATCATCATTACCACGCCGAACTTCCAGAAGGAGGGGTGTGTCTCCCTGAATCGCCTCCTGCAGTTCTCCAGTGTTGACCAATGGATGGCCATTTAGCTTCACTATAATATCACCTGTTTCAAGCCCACCCCTGTGAAGAGGAACCAATGAAGAACATCACGTGATTAATTTGGGATAAATAAAAATGCAGTTGATTGATGTTGCAACAACATATACTGTGAGTGCGCATCGCAAGAATTCCAGTTAACTCGCTCCGTGTCCAATAAAAAACAATTCACATGCACCGTTTTCTTCATGTAAATTCTTCCTTTAATCCAAACTCGTTAGTAAATCAAACAAAGAAAAGAAAAGAAACAAAATATTATCTTAAATCCTAAATATCACAGATGCGGTAAAGAAAACTGTGCGACTCCACTCTATTTCCTATAAAGGACGCACAACCGCCTCATTTACAGTCGCAATTCTTAAAGCGCCAGTTACATATAACATATTTCAATGTAAATATAGAGAATATTTATCTAATTAGTACACACAAAGAAAGAAAGTTACAATAAAAACACAAATATTCAAATACTGAAATGCAACACATAATATGCAATAATTGTCACTGAACAAAAGCAAAATTAGGCTCCTACATTACCGACCTCTAATTGTTCTCAAACTCTTTGAAACAATTACTTAAAACTTAAACAAAAGGAGCCGTATTACTTTAATATCTTTAGTGAATTCTTAAAGTCCAAAGTAAGGCAAATTTGGGTTCTTATAGATGTATTGCCTTCACTATTTACATTCTGCCTCCTGCAACAGGCAAAGTTTTGTTATGGGTCTTTCCAAAATGTTAGTTTTGGTCTTAATGCGGACTTGTCGGACGAGACCCTTCTTATCAGGAATGGTTTCAATGACCCTTGCTAATATCCATGAATTCCTGGGGGCGGAGTCGTCAACTACCAGAACAATATCTCCAACAGAGAAGTTTCTTGTCGTGTTATTCCACTTTTGTCTCTGTTGCAACTGCGGCAAGTATTCTCGACACCAACGTTTCCAGAACAGATCAGAAACGTACTGAACCTGTTTCCATCTGCGTCGAGAATACAGGTCATCTTTGTCGAACAGTCCTGGAGGCAACGATGGCTTTGACTTGAGTAACAACAAGTGGTTTGGAGTCAAAGTTTCCAAATCATTTACATCACTTGACGCTGCTGTGATTGGACGACTGTTGATTATAGCCTCTGCTTCACAGAAAACTGTTTGAAGGCATTCCTCATCAAGAACTTGTTCTCTGATTGTAGCATTAAGGATCTTTCTTATTGAGCGTATCAATCTCTCCCATGCCCCGCCATGGTGAGATCCAGTGGGAGGATTGAAAACCCACTTAATTCCTTGCTGACTGAGATGGTCTTGAATCTTTTGACTGTTCCATTTTTCAATGGATTGCCTTAACTCACGCTCAGCACCTACAAAATTGGTCCCATTGTCTGACCTGAGAACTTTCACTTGTCCTCTTCTGGCTACAAACCGGCGTATAGCATTTAGACAGGAATCAGTGTCCAGTGAAGAAGCAACTTCGATGTGCACTGCACGAATTGCTAAGCAAGTAAATATAACGCCATATTTCTTGACAAGGGTTCTTCCACGTTTAACCATGAATGGTCCAAAGTAATCTACACCTACTCTGGTAAAAGGTGGATCATCTGGCAACACCCTGTCTGATGGTAAGTCTGCCATTATTTGTTTTCCTGTTGAGGAATGTAAACGGCGACAAATAACACATCTTGCCAGCATTTTTCTGATTGCAGATTTTGCACCAGGTATCCAGTATTTTTGTTGCAGTGTTGAAATCATGTGATTTCTACCACCATGTCCTGTTTTCTCGTGAACATTCTGGAGGATTAAGTTGGTGACCTGAAGATCCTTTGGTATAAGCATAGGTCGCTTACTTTCTTCTGGCATAGCAGCATTGCTAAGTCTTCCACCGACATGTAAAACTCCATTGTGCAACTGGGGGTTTAATCTGTAGATGGAACTGCCTCTCTTTGTCGCATGTCCACTTTGCAGTGCTGAAATCTCCTCAGAGAACTTCTCTCTTTGACAGTATTTCACTATTTCAAGCTCAGCCTCTTTCAAATCATCAACAGAAATGTTGCTTCCTTTCCATTTAGCTTTAAAAGCTAGCATCTTTTTGTCCACAGTCTGCTTGCCTTTACTTGAGTTGGTTAAAGTCTCTGCAGCAGTAAGAGTCTTTCTCTTTTGCACAAGTTCCAACAGCATCGTTTTCAATTTTAGCATCCACGCTACAATGCGCTGAAGCTTTATCCAAGAGGAGAAATGATTCATCAGTTGTCTAACTGAACTGTTATTGTGTTGGGCTTGTATTGAATTGACCAACACTGACCTCTTGATCTCTGGATCATCTGCAGATATCATCATTTGGTCCATGTTCTTTGGCCACTCATCTGTGAATTCGTAAAGAAATTCTGGGCCTGAGATCCAATTTTCATTTAGCAAGAAAGTGTTAACCTTCTGCCCTCTCGAGGCGCAATCTGCTGGATTTGATGCAGTATCAACATGATTCCATTGTTCAATCTTTGAAATTTTTAGAATATTTGTGACTCTGTTTGCCACGAATGTTCTGAATCTTGTGCTCTCGTTTCTGAGATATTTAAGCACAACTGTGCTATCTGTCCAGTAGACTGAAGGTTTTAGTTTCATTTGTAGTTCTCTTTGTAACATCAGATCCATTTTTGTTGCAACTGTCGCAGCTGTCAGTTCCATCCGTGGAATTGTAGGTCTTTTTAGAGGGGCAACCCTAGCCTTCCCCATCATCAATGCACAGTGCACATGATCCTGTTGGTTACGTAGAAGAAGATAACTTGCTGTACCATACGCATCCTCACTCGCATCTGCGAAGTGATGTAGCTGTGCCTCAACAGCTTCTCCAAACCCTGCTGGTCGAATGCATCTATTCACCTTGAACTCTTCAAGTTGATGAATCCCATTGAGCCAGTCTGTCCAACTTTGCTTTACATGCTCTGGAAGATCATCATCCCATCCTATTTTCAGTCTGCATAAGTCCTGCAGGATCATCTTTGCTGGTAGAACTACAGGTGCAAGAAACCCCAATGGGTCATAAATAGAGCTGACAATCGAGAGCAATCCTCTTCGAGTGAATGGACGATCTTTAATGACTATTTTGAATTGAAATGTGTCTGACTCAACATTCCAATGGATGCCCAATGCTCTTTCCACTGGCAGTGTTTCTTGATCAAGATCCAAGTTTTTCACTCCATCAGCCCGTTCATTCTCAGGGATAGCTGTTAAAACAGCACGACTGTTGCTTGTCCACTTAACCAGACGGAAACCTCCTTTGGAACATATTGCTCGTAGACCATGATACAGCTCTATGGCTTGTGTCTCAGTGGCTGTGGACTTTAAACAGTCATCTACGTAAAAATTTCGTAGAACAGCATCAACAGTGTCAGCTTTGAATAATGTGCTATGATCTTCAGCACACTTCCTCAAAGCAAAGCAGGCGCAGCTGGGCGAAGAAGTAGCGCCAAACAAGTGGACAACCATTTTGTGTTCCACCAAGTCTCCATTATAATCTCCGTGAGGCCACCACAAGAACCTTAAAAGATTTGAATCCTCTTCATGGACACGAACCTGGTGGAACATAGCTTCCACATCTGCCATAATAGCGATACTTTCCTGTCTGAATCTTGTAATGACACCGACAAGATTACTTGTAAGGTTAGGGCCTTGTAAAAGTTGTTGGTTCAACGACATCCCTTGAAAAGATGCACCACAATCGAAAACAACTCTCAGTTTTTGTTTGATGGGATGGTACACCCCATGATGAGGTATGTACCATATGTTGTCATCTGTTTGCTTGTGATTGTCTTCTGTCAGCTTAACAGCATAGTCATTTCTGATGAGACTGTTCATGAAAGACGTATACTCTGTGTGGAACTCAGGATTCCTGATGAATTTTCTTTTCAAATTCAGAGCCCGTTGTTCAGCAATCACTCGATTATTTGGCATACGAGTAGTCTTGTTCTTCAAAGGCAGGCACAAGCTGTAATGACCATCTACAAGTTTAGCTGACTCAGACATCATTTTCATAAATCGGTGGTCTTCCTTGGACATTTCCAACTGATCATCCCTTTCTGCTTCAGGAAAATCCTGCTTGAATTGTTGTTGCCACAAGTCTTCTAATCTGGCTACTGATATGCGATTTACAGATACTTGAACATTCCTTCCTTTTCTCGTGACGTCATTACTGTTCCTGAGGGGTCCATTAACTGTCCAGCCCAACTTGGTTCTTACCGCAAAAGGTCCATTGTCTTTACTACTAATAACCTGCCAAGGCTCCATGACTTCAGGCACATTAGATCCTATTAGCAATCCAATTTCTGCTTCGATGCTAGGTAGACAAACCTCTTTAAGATATGGCCATCTTTCCAAATCCTTTTGCTGTGGAATGTTCCCCTTGTGAACTGGAATTGTTTTCTGTGTGAAAACATCTGGAAGTTGAATGAATATATCACCATCTAGCCTACTAATCTCCAACCCAGACACTATGTGAGTTCTGACTTGTTTTTCATCCCCCATTGTTCTCAGAAGTATATCAGTCTTCCTTCCATTCACATTCAGTTCAGACATCAAAGCTTCAGTACAGAAAGTATCTGAACTACCTGGATCGAGAAAGGCGTACGTTTTGACCAGATGTGTACCTTTCGTTGTCTTGACCTGTACAGGAACAATTGACAAAGTACAGTCATTCTCACAAAAATCTATGACTTCACTGTTGTCCTTTTCTGCACAAATTAATGCACTTGTAACAGACTGTCTATCACAGTTATCCATTCTATCTTCCTGAGGACGTGCAATTTCCTTTGGTTTCATATGCAGTATGGTTGGATGAGGCAAAGAACATTCACTGCAGCTAAGTCTCTCTTTGCATTGTTTACTCATGTGACCATGCTTTAAACAGCCAAAACACAAGCCCTTGCTTCTCAAAAAGTCAATTTTCTCCTGATGTGTCTTGTTTCTAAAACTTCTACAAGATTCCAGGTTGTGTTGCAGTCCTTTACATAGAAGACATGATTTTTTCTGGCTGCTTGGATGTTTATTTTCTGATCTTTGAAATGAAAGTCTCTCGTCATCTTCAACCTTTCTGTCAATTGGTACGGCACTAGTCGTGAAGACCCTTTTTGTTACAGCCTTTTTGTAAGCACTTGCTTCTGCATGTAACTTATCTTGTCCTTTTGTTGTTGAACTATCCTTTATGTCTCCAAACACAGGATGAAGAGAAATCTTTGCTTGCTTGCTAATAAAATCAACTAAATCTTTGAACTTCACTCTAGCATTTTGCTTCTCTTGCTTTTCACATGCCACAGATCGCCATTTTTCTCTTAACTTGTATGGAAGTTTCACCACAATGGCTCTCAGATTTGCTGCGTTATCCATCTCTTCCATGTAAGTTATATCTGACATTGCATTGCAGCATCCTGACAGAAACAATGAAAAGGAGTGAAGTGCTTCTCCATCTTCATGTTTGATAGAGGGCCAATGTAGAGCTTTGTTCATATATGCTACTGCAATCTGATACTCATTTCCAAAATGCTCTCTCAGAAGCTGCTTTGCCTTAAGATAGCCTTCAGCTGGGTTCATATGTAGACAACTACGAATCAATTCCTTCGGCTTTCCAGTTGTGTACTGTTCCATGAAGTACAAACGATCCTTATCATATTCAGTACGATCCTCAACACCATGTTCGAAGGCCCGAATGAACAGCTTATAATCAAGAGGATCTCCTTTGAAAATGGGTATGTCAATTGAAGGAAGCATGGACATTTTTTGATGCTTCACTAAGCACTCAGTGATATTGGCTTGCCGCTCCATGGCATTACATAATGTATCAACTACGTCTCCCTCTCTACTTGAAGAAAGCTCTCCTGGGATGGTGTTATTAGTTGACTGTGGCCATAGAGGTTGAAACACATTATCAAGCACACTTTCTTGTTTCAGTTCATCTTCATGATCTGTGTAATGGAAATTTTACATTTAGATGTGTTTTTACTTTTTAGATGTGTTCTTTTATCTTTTAGATGTGTGCAACTTTTGATTAACGTTGAAGATTTATGTACTCATATATATTTAAAGGAAGATGTTTATAGTATTAAAGGACATTATTAAAGATATAACCAAGCTGTTAGAAATGCATAAGTTAAGATAAGCTTTCTGGAACAAAATGTTTCTGGGCTACAGAAGACCAAGTAGCCAGTGACCTATTGTGTACTTCAAGTGTGAAATGTATGTGTGCAGCTTTTGATCAAACAAGAGATAGGCAAAAGGTGTGAATTTGAGCAGTAGCTAAAAACAGGAAACCTTAACGAAGATGTCATTGGTCTGTCTAGACAAATTTATGTCCAACAAGAGATCTTGAACAAACACATTTCCTTTTAAGGCAACAAAGGCAATCTTCTGAAACAGCCTACACAGGATGTGTTTAGGGTAGCCTATATAACTTGGCGAAAAGGACCAGCCTCTTCGCCCTTCTCATGTCAGACTCTGTCTGTGTGTGAACTGCCTTTCTTGCAAGAAATAAAAGCTTTTAACTTTCGAGATCTCCAGTTGTCCTTCAATAATTATTTAAAGTTATTTAAAGTCGATAAAGAATTTCCACGACAAATGGCGACGAGGAGGATGGGATTCGTCTAACCAACGATCGGCGTGAGGAGGGGAACAATTGACTGATCATCCCGAGAGGTCATACTCTGCGGCTCAAATCCTAAATCTTAAGGAGAGAGAATTGTTCTACTCATCACGACGACCGGAGGGGGACGCACTCCCAGAACTGAACTCACACGGTCATCAAAGAGACGGTGAGAGAAAATTTAATTATTTGCGTATTTGAATATTTTCCTAAAAGGGTCAGAATTTTTGAGAATAAGCCTGATAGTAATTTCTCAAATAAGTATTAAATGTTTTCCCAGAAGGGCCAGAGTTTTGAGATAAGCTCGAGAATTCTCAAACCCCAAATAGGTGCCTGTTTGAAATAAGCCTGACAGTAATTTTCGAACAGTTTAAGGGAGGCACGTTTGGGAAAGACCTACATCGACGGATGCGGGCAGTGTGGAAAAGTCCTTTATTGACGAATAAAGGCAGATGCGTGGTGGCCACGCTGGGGAAAATAGTTAATACAGTAAGTGTAGCGCGTGGTGACCACGCGGGGGAAAAATTTAAAAATACGCAAATATAAATACTGTTGAGTAGAAGAAATAAAAAAAAATGGGTAGTACTAATAGTAAAAGTCATTGGAGACAGTGGATTTCTCGAAAGCAAACTATAGTTAGGGTTAGAATTAGAAACAAAGAAAGGTGGCATCATAGGATACCACCGATGATTTGAAAAATAGGGTTTTTGTTTTTTTATGAGGTTTGAGTGTAAGCCATCTGCAAAAGACTAAGGAAAATTGGACTCAAATAAGTCCAAAAAGAAAAGAAAAAGATAATTATAACCTTGATGCTCGGATCATAGATTTATGGTTAAATGAGGCAATTATTAGACAAAGAAAACAGATAAATGCAGTGTTAGCACCATTAGAAAGTGCAGATTGTAGAGGTACAAAGGCAATAGAAGTCAGAAAAACTTTACTAAATTCTGTTTCTTATTCTTCCGAGGAAATGAGATACATGAAAACCCGCCTGGCTGAGGATGACCGCTGTCCGGCTCCCTACTCC
Source organism: Tiaroga cobitis (assembly GCA_030578255.1). Lineage (NCBI taxonomy): Eukaryota > Metazoa > Chordata > Actinopteri > Cypriniformes > Leuciscidae > Tiaroga > Tiaroga cobitis. Next base: position 42,371,631 of record CM060591.1, on the reverse strand, counting down.
CCCCACCAACCACAGCTAGTGGCCCCTGACATGGGACCGCAAAGACAACCAGAAACGGCTGAAGGGCAACACCCCGAGGAAGAGGAAAAAGAAGATAAGTTACACCCTGTATATCCAAACCTGACAGCTTCAGTTACTTTCCCCTCTGCTCCTCCTGCCTAAGCTCCTCCAACACAAAGTTTTGCTGATTCTAAATCACCGACAAAAGGAGGACTCAAAAGAGGGCTCCAGGACAAACCACCAAGGACAGGTCGAGGTAGAGGAGTTATTAGACCCCAAACCAGATCATTGACAAGAGGTGATTCAGGAAAAAGATTCCTGGTCCTGAATGCGGAGGACGATTGGAACACAGCGGAGGAGGAAGATGAGGAGTATGAGGAGATGATGATCAAAGCACCCATGATCGAAGTCAGTGAACCCAATCTGGGAGGACGTGGGCAAAATCACCGCGCTAAAAACCTCACTTGCAACAGCTTTTCCAACTCACGTCCACACCGACAAGATCAGAGCGTGTAAGCAGAAAGACGGAGAGGACACCGAAGATTTCTTTCAAAGACTAAAGGCAGTATTTGACCGGTGCAGTGGTTTGACTGAACCAGGTCCACCAGCCGAGGGAGCTGTGGTCCCGCCCGGCATAAGTACGTATGAAGAATATTTAAAAAAACTGTTTTCCTAGATGGCCTGGACTCTGAATTAGGGAAAAATGTGAAAACATCTTGTGTGGGCTATCATCAAGCGCGCCTGGAAGAAATCCGACGACACGCAACCCATCAACAACAGTGGCTGAGAGATCAAGCCAAGACTAAGCAGAAAAAGACTGACAAAGACACTCAACTTGCTCTGCTGAAAATGGGAAGTTTGATGATGGAAAATCATCGGAGAAGAGGTGGAGATGGAGGTAAAAGAGGAAAAGGACGAGGAGTGGGTAACAGACCCGCAATAGACTCTGAAGCCTGTTTTAAATGCGGACAAAAGGGACACTGGAGAAGGGACTGTCCAAATCCTCCAAGGAAAAGAGGATTTCAACCACAACAACCAAAGAATCAGGGAGATTGAAAGGGGGAGGGGAGCGACGGTGAGGGGTCTGACTCCCAGGTGGTAACTATGTCTAATTTTATTTCTATTTCTGCTTCTTGCAATGAAGAAATCTTGCTTGCAAACACTGAACAAATGTATAAAGCATTTGCAAAATTACCAATGATTGACATTAGTGTCGAGGGAAAGAAAATTAAGTTTTAATTGACAGCGGCGCAACAAACTCCATAATTAAACATGAACAATTGCCTGATTTAACTGTACTATCTGATAAATGGACAACCTCCAGAAGTGCCACAGGGCATCTGGTGAGGGAACCATATACAGCAGATTTGTCTTGTCAGATTGGAGATCACTCATTTTCACATGCTTTTGCTTTTGCGTGCAATTTGCTGGCTAGAGATTTAATGTGTAAATTAGAGTTGAACTTGTATTGTGATGACAGTGGCCTCACTGCTGATATGACTATGATACGAATGCCTGCTGAAATAATGTATGCGTTTGAATGGAGCACTCCCCAATGTGGTCTAACCAAAAACGCCACAAATAAGATGCCTCCTGACCATGATTTCATGGAAGAAAGTAATTTGCATTGTACAGTGTCATGTTAGCAGTGAGCCAGATTAAATTTTTGCTGAAAAGTGGACTGAAGTGGAGATTGAGGAACTGCAGACCTCGGAACTATTTTGGTCAGACAAGTGGTGTGGGGTGAAGATTGAATTGACAGATAGCCAAGCATCACTGTATGAGTTGGAGGGGGCCGTCCCTCACATCTCACTTGCAAAACCACAGACTGCAGAGTGGAGAGACTTGGGGCCTTTTGTAAAACAATGTGACTCGTTAACAGATTGGTTTCAAACCACTGACAAAAATGTCTGACAATCTGAGAGCACAGGGTTTTACGAACAGTCACTAAGAAAATACATTAAGGGAATTAGGACTGTTGAAGTGTTGTGTGATAATAAAAATATATATATATATATAAAAAAAGGAGATTTCTATTCCGGAGGGTGTGTAAACAGTTCCACAGGGACTCTGGGCACGTGACAAATACGATGTAGGTCTGATTAAAGGGTGTGACCCTGTTGAAGTCACTCCAAAAAGTGACTACAGACCTAAGAAAATGCAATATGCTCTGAAACAGGAAGCTATTGATGGTATCACCCCAGTATTCAATTCATTACTGGAAAAGGGCGTGATTGTGCCGTGTCCAGATTCACCTGTCAGAACACCTATTTTTCCTGTGAAAAAAAACAATGCGGTCAACAATGCTGTTCAGGCCAGAGCTCCGAACGTACCAAAATTCTTATACAATACTGTCTCAAATTCCGCCCAAGACAGTCTGTTACACTGTGGTGGACATCTCAAATGCCTTCTTCAGTGTACCAGTTGATAGAGACTCTCAGTTCTGGTTCGCTTTCAATTTTGGTGCTAAACCGTATACATTTACGAGATTATGTTGATGACATTTTGCTATGCTGTCCATCTATGGAGGTATGCAAAGTTGCAACAATGGCTCTGTTGACACACCTGGCTGAACAGGGACACAAGGTTAACCCTTGTCAAGTGGCGGTGGCACAGACGTCTGTCACCTTCTTAGGCCATGTCCTGTCAGCTGCAGGGAAGTCACTCTCAGAAAAAGAGTGACAGCCATTCAGAATATTCCAAAACCTACAACAGAGAAACAAATTATGTCCTTTTTTGGTTTATTTCAGGTTATACTGATAAAGTGCTAAATCATGCCACCCTTCTACCCATCGAGGGGGAGGGGGGGCCTCATTGTTGTATTAGTGTTTTGGAAGAAGTTTGCAACCCAAGAGTGGATTTGCAGAGTGAGACTTTGGTAAACTCTGATCTCATCTTATTCGTGGACGGCTCATCGAGTCGTGACGAGTTTGGAAAAAACAGAGCTGGATACGCTGTGGTCTCATCCAACGATATCCTGTCTCAGGAAGCTTTGCCTCCTTCCTTTTCAGTTCAGGGGCCTGAGTTGGTGGCACTCACCACTGCATGTACCCTGGCTGAAGATAAACGTGTCACCATATACACCGACTGCAGATATGCTTTTGGGGCATTAAGGAAACACAGGAAGTTCATGAACGCTGATGATAAGCCGATCCTGAATCATTCCTTGGTAAAAGAATTGTTGGACGCTCTGTTATTATCCTCTGCTATTGCTGTTTGTAAATGTTAAGCTCATACAACTTGAGGGGATGACGTGTCTGAGGGTGACGGAGGGACGGACCTAGCTGCAAAGGCTGCAGCTCTGCTTCCTCTTTCAGCAACACCTCTTTAAGTTGGCTGAGCGCCCAGAATGCCTGGGTGCAATTCAGGCTATGCAACAATTCAGCTCAGACATAGACAAGAAACATTGGAAACAAGCAGGGGTCAATTACATTGCAGGTGTCTGGATGGGACCTGATGGAAAACCATGTTTACCTAAACATTTCTTTTCAGCTTATGCAAGATTGACACATGGATTGGCCCACATGTCAAAAAGGAGGAATGCTGAGATGTATGCAAAATAACTGGTTTACAACAGTTTTAAAGTTTTTTTTCCCACAGTTTTAAAGTTTTTTTTTCCACAGTGGCCCAGGAGTACTGCAGCAGATGCATGATTTGCGCTACAAATAATGTGGGTAAGGGTGGGGCAATGAAACTAGTGGGGCATCCAAGTCCAGACAAACCTTTTAATCATGTCATGATTGACTATATTGAACTAGCTCTGATCAAAGAGGGGTGTGTGAAAGTGTGTGAATGTGTATGAATGTGAATGTATGAAAAAAGGTGTTCTGAGAAACCCAGAGACAAATAAATGATGTCAATCAAATATGGGTTATTGTTGTGGCAGAAAGAAACAGTGCCACACATGCGCAGCGTATAACCTTGGGAAGGCAGAGAGCAAGAAAGCTTGCCTTGTCAACTCCACATTAACTTCTTCCTTCTACAGGATGTCATGATGAATCCATCGAACAGAACTGATTCTGTTCCAAATGTATAAAATGTTTTCTTGTTACTGTTTAACATTAAACTTCACAGGTCTCATCAAAAAAGGACGACCAGCCAGACAAGCAGATTATGTTAATACATGTTGTCACTAACAAAAATAGTTAAGGTCTCCATTAACAGGTGAAAGCAGCCAGGAAATGGCACACTCCACAAACAAGGTCCAGTGGAGTGCGGTTGTGATCTGAGGGAATCTTGCAACTATCAGCAGGGTTGGAGAGCGTGACATCTCCGTCCAAGCATCTCAATTTAAGCTACACCAACTAGCCTCAGCAACCCCAAACGCCGACGACAACGCACAGCGTGAAGTGGGGGATCAAGGACGTGCTGGTAACGTACCTCCCTTGCCAACGCGGGAAAGTCCATGAAATGGTTCGCAAAGAATCATTCTGGTGAAGATGGAACGTCCGTGGGGCAACGAGAGGACTAATGGTTTAAGCTTATTTGTGTAATGTTTATTGATGTTTTATTTGATTCAATCAAACTGTACGACTGAGTTTTGAGATAGATCTCATGATTTGATTAATTTGAAAATATTTCAGGTACACATAAATTAAGAAGAAGAAAATCTTTTAATTTTGTAGATTATAGGGATTCTAAGTACAGAACTGAAGAAAAAAAAGAGACATCATAGATGCTAATAAAATTTAGTAGTTGTAATAGTTGTGCTCTTGTAAGAGAGAATAGGTGATAAGTTACTTTGCCGAATTAGGCCTGAATAGATAATTGGGTAAACTTCTATAGTGATGAATGAATAATAATATTAAATATATTTTAGGTGTTTCCAATTGCTAAAATAGAAAAAGACTTTCAAAAGGGGATAGACTATGATTATGGAGAAGTAAATGTCAAATTGTGTGTATGTTCTTTAAATGAACATGGGGTGGAATGTAATGGAAATTTTACATTTAGATGTGTTTTTACTTTTTAGATGTGTTCTTTTATCTTTTAGATGTGTGCAACTTTTGATTAACGTTGAAGATTTATGTACTCATATATATTTAAAGGAAGATGTTTATAGTATTAAAGGACATTATTAAAGATATAACCAAGCTGTTAGAAATGCATAAGTTAAGATAAGCTTTCTGGAACAAAATGTTTCTGGGCTACAGAAGACCAAGTAGCCAGTGACCTATTGTGTACTTCAAGTGTGAAATGTATGTGTGCAGCTTTTGATCAAACAAGAGATAGGCAAAAGGTGTGAATTTGAGCAGTAGCTAAAAACAGGAAACCTTAACGAAGATGTCATTGGTCTGTCTAGACAAATTTATGTCCAACAAGAGATCTTGAACAAACACATTTCCTTTTAAGGCAACAAAGGCAATCTTCTGAAACAGCCTACACAGGATGTGTTTAGGGTAGCCTATATAACTTGGCGAAAAGGACCAGCCTCTTCGCCCTTCTCATGTCAGACTCTGTCTGTGTGTGAACTGCCTTTCTTGCAAGAAATAAAAGCTTTTAACTTTCGAGATCTCCAGTTGTCCTTCAATAATTATTTAAAGTTATTTAAAGTCGATAAAGAATTTCCACGACATCTGTTATTCTACCTGTCTCCAGATCTGTTTCGTTGTGACATACAGATGAAGATCGACTGCTTTCATATTGCTTAATAACTTTCATTTTTGCATCTGATGCTGCAAGGGCCACTTCTAACTCAAATTCCTCCTTTTTAGCCTTTAGTTCAGCTTCTTGTCGTTCAATAGCTTGTTTCTTCTTCAATGCAGCATGTTTAACAAGTAGTGCAGCTCTTTCTACTTCAGCAGATATACGTGCAGAAGAAGTTGTAGAAGTTGTAGATCTAACATCTGATCCATGTTTCTTATGCTTCTTCCTTGAAGTCACTGACACAGAGGAAATGCTATCCTCAGGATTAACTTCTAGATCACACTGTATTGATTGCTCAGCATTTTCTGCAACCTGTTTCATCCACTTGTTGACTGCATTAATAAATCTTTCACATGAGGAGGCTCTTGGTTCAAACCATGTATGCTGGTCCTTTGCATAATCTTCATCAGACATACATTCCTCAATAGCATGATTCAACTGACAGAAATCTTTATGCAAATCTTTGTATTCAGTTTCTAATTTAGTTCGAACAGTGTCAAAATGTGCAGCATCATCCATTAATTGTTCAATTTCCTTAGATTTACTTGTGAGCTGAGCTAGTTTAGTTTTCCTTGATTGCACAAGTCTTTGCAACTTTTCTTCCTTTGCTTTCTCAGTCATTTTTACTGTTCTTTTAGTACGAGTACAATCCTCAGTTTTCTTCATAATATCATCATTTAAGCTCCAACATCAAATGAAGTCATTGTACTTATATTATGTATTGAACTGTTCAGTCACGTTTCAATTTTTACCTCAGAAATCTTCCTGGATTAAATAGCGCCGTTAGATCGCATGTAGATAATCGCGCACCTGTGAGGTAATCCTTGCACTTCCTTTTCCAACGAAACTCCACTCGGCATACACTTCAAGATCCATTGTTCCTTAAAAACATCCTTATATCTTCGTGTCAAAAACGTCCTTATCCATCTGGAGTAAGTTTTCTTTACTAATGTGAGTGCGCATCGCAAGAATTCCAGTTAACTCGCTCCGTGTCCAATAAAAAACAATTCACATGCACCGTTTTCTTCATGTAAATTCTTCCTTTAATCCAAACTCGTTAGTAAATCAAACAAAGAAAAGAAAAGAAACAAAATATTATCTTAAATCCTAAATATCACAGATGCGGTAAAGAAAACTGTGCGACTCCACTCTATTTCCTATAAAGGACGCACAACCGCCTCATTTACAGTCGCAATTCTTAAAGCGCCAGTTACATATAACATATTTCAATGTAAATATAGAGAATATTTATCTAATTAGTACACACAAAGAAAGAAAGTTACAATAAAAACACAAATATTCAAATACTGAAATGCAACACATAATATGCAATAATTGTCACTGAACAAAAGCAAAATTAGGCTCCTACATATACTGTATGCTTAATATATTATATGCTCAAAAGCATTTTGAAAAGAATCTGGGGTGAAAATAAATATATAGTTTGGCTTCAGGCCAATTCACACTGCACCGACAGACGCAGATCAACGCCGACAGTCACCAGATTACAGCACATCACAAAAAACGACGAAGTCTCTGTTGGTGTGGTGTGAATTGGCCTTTAGACATACTTCTGAGCTGGGGAATTCGGGACAACCTCATGGACAAGAATTCCATTGCCAATATCTGGAAAGTCTGGATTGTGCCATTTTAACTCCTGGACAATGCTGAGGAAAATAAAAAGAGAAATATAAGAAAAAAGATGAGATCTGAGGGAAAAAGGATGCAGAAAGACATTTCTCCTTTCAAAAAAGCTTACTGATTATACCTGACACTAATAAATGTGAAGGATTCTGTTTTTTTGTTGTTTTTTAAGCAATGTTGTTGATTGACATAACATACTTTTCTGTTAAAGTGACCATTTTGATTCCAATAAACCTTTTCTTGGGGCCTTTTATATCTGAAAGAGAAATTATTAGTTTTAGATATTTGTACAATTTCAAAGTAAATTCAAGTCATGCCTGAAAGATTGTTTTTACGAGTTAAAAGCACATGAATTGCACCACAAAGTAAATATGATTGGGAAATTCTGGATTTTCTTAGAGCCCTGAGATTCTGAGTTGTGGGCATGTCAGTGAGAAAAACAGGGCGAATGCCAGGGATGCAGGGCTATTGACAGTAAATTTGTGGAAATTATTGAAATAATTTTTTTACATTTACAATAAAACTATAATTGCATGTACAAAATATAACATTGTACTACTACAATACAATATATAACAATACCGTTTACAGCACCTCCAATAATTCAATTGACAGCAAACATAAGAAAGCAATAACAACAAAATCTTTGTTTATCAAAATCTTGTAGAATTTTTTTGTAGAATTGGTACACATTCCCAACTCATAAATACAAACTTCCCAGGAGGACTTGAAAGCACCATCAGATAACTGTAGTATCCCATACTGAGTGTTATTCACAAACATGAGTTTAGCACTGCACAAAACTGAACTGAACAAAATGATGACTGCCTTTTTGTTTGGTAGTGATTTTCGTTAAACACTGAAGCAAATAGTTCTATTGACTTGCAGTTAGCTAGTAGCAGGTTACTGGGACAAATTCATGCATAGCAGTTTTACGGTATAACAGGATAAACAGTTAACAACCTATATCAGCATTGTGGCCTAAACATCAATGCTGCACCTTTACTTTACCTCCTCTCACAAAGTAATTTAATGGCATGATGGACCAGTTCTATTTCAGTTGATTCTGCTAGCTTGCATGTTTGATGTCATCAGGCCAGCAAGATGACTAGCAGCTAGCTAGCAAAGTGACATTTGCTAGCAATTACCTCACCTGAGGCAGTCTTCATAGCTTGAGACTGCGTGAAGTTTGTCCTGACTACCCTTTGTTTGACTGAAATCAAAGTAAATGGCACCAATGATGTAATGGACAGGCTGTTTCATGCATAGAGTATTCATGTTTTGTAGTCATTTTGTTACAGTTGGCAGAACATAATTTAATAGGTGGGACACACAAACACCTAATTAATCCATAGAATCGAATGAAAATGAACATCCATTTGTAATTCAGATTTGTGTGGGCGAAAATGTCTGTTGATGAATACATTTTTGGAATTACCGAACTAATTGCATCACCTCTGTGCATGATGCTTACCTTTCTGCTGTTTATCATTGGATTCATCAAGGAACTTATTGATTCGGTCGGATGGAATGGCAAAAGAAATCCCTGCAGTAACTTTTAGTGTGTTTATTCCGATCACCTCACCATCCTAACATGACAAAAATATTATGTAAAAAGCTAGCAATATTAAATGTATCTAACCAGTGTCCTCTTAATCTAGATGTAAAACTCCACTCCCACTCACCAGATTGATAAGTGGACCTCCTGAGTTTCCATACTTCCCATTAATGATGAAAGAAAGAGGAATAGACAATCAAATTCAGGTAAAACATCTATCAAACAGTTGTAGCCTGAAAATAGCATCCTTGTTTGTCTTACATTGATGATAGCATCGGTCTGGATGTAGTCCATGTCAGAGTCGTGGATGCCGAGCTCTTTTCCATCTCTCTGTGTTGTGCTGACGATGCCTGTTGTGACTGTGTTCTGAAGAGCGAATGGACTGCCAATGGCGACCACAAACTCACCAGGCCTCAGGTCAGCCGACTGACCCAGTAATAACACTGGTAATTTTTTCTGGAGATAAACAGAACAATTCATGCAAATTAAATCAACTGAAATGTGATTCAGTCCATATGTTTTCTGTTTGTTCAAAAACACAGCTTCACTCAGGAATGAAACACCACTACATTACTCAGTATTAACTTATTTTTATTGCATTATTGTATAACACACTTGCAATCATCCTCAGAACAGCAGCTGGGATGGTGAAATGAACAACAACGCTAATGCTCATGTAATATTGCTTAATTGATAACACTACCTGAACAAACTGGTCTGATTCCAGTCCTTGCAAAAACATTTGAACAGTCTATCCTTAAGACCAAATACAAAAAAAACAAATGAGAAATTGTGTGCAGTGTGGAAAAATTCTAAGGCTGAAGAGCAAGAGATGGGGAAATGACATCAACTACTATAAACAGAAACAAAATATCTGCAAGCATTCCAGACTCTCTGAGATGTAATGGGAACATTCTTCATTTTTTTGTTTTCGAAAGCCATGTCTACTCTGAATAGTTTCTCTTTGATAGTCTAATTCAAAAATGGGAATCAGAAATATTGCACTAGACACTTTACATCTCCATAATCAGATCCATATGCATAGGGAAACAAAACACCTCTTACAGCACAACACAACAATTCACACACACAAATGTAGGTCAGCATGTGCTTAAAATAAGGCTACAGTTAACATGTCCAAGTGTGTCTAGATGAGGCGGAATGTGTGATATAAACCATCTGCCACTAGAGTCATAAACATGGGATTTAAGAGTTAAGGTGTTGCCATTTTTAGATTGATTTGCTGAGTTTTTATACTTTGAATGTTTATGAAAGATGACCTCTGGACTACTGGGCTTTGTGTCTGGAAACTCCACTGTAAAGACAAACGTGATGACACTAACAGCGAGAAAGGTTGAGGATTAAACTTTTTCAGCCTCAATGCCTTGTTCCACATTTACAAAAGGAAATAATGGAGACAAAAGAAACATACTATAAAAATATTAAAAATGAGGGGGGAACACTAGAAATAATGGTCCTATTATTCTATTGTCCCTTAACTGTCACCCCCTTTTTTGAGCATAGATGTGAAAATGCACTATCCAAACTTAAATGGTTGTAATTCATGAATGCATTGGAGTGCATAACTAGGTTGGTCTCTTTTTAAAGAAGACACTCAGCAGGTTATTGCACAGTAAAACAAATGTACTAAACCTTTTTTTTTTATTATTATTATTAAAAATGTTACTCTAAAATTGCAACAACAAAAAAAGTCAAGGCCGTATAACCAAAGTTGTGTTCCAAATTTGAAGTTGATATCACAAAAATTGGTTAGGCGCTGTACCAAAAATAGCCACCTGGTGACACCCACATTCCATTCGATTTTTTTTAATGTTTTCTCCTGTAGCAAATTACTAAATTTCTGTCACAATAAAACTTCTATCACAAAACAGTCACCAAATATGGTAGGTAAAGGGTTAGTAAAGTAAAGTAGTTAAAGGGTTAGTTCAGCCAAAAATGAAAATTCTGTCATTAATTACTCACCCTGATGTCGTTCCACACCCATAAGACTTTTATTCATCTTCTGAACACAAATGAAGATATTTTTAATGAAATCCATGAGATTTCAGTCCTCCATAGAGGGAATGCATTAAAGGGATAGTTCGGCCAAAAATGATATTTAACCAATGCATTACTCACCCTCAAGCCGTTCGAGATGCATATGTCAATCTTGTTTCAGACGAACACATTTTCAGTTATTTTAGAAAATGTCTTAGACCCTTCAGTGGATATAATGTGAAGCAATGGGGTCCACCTCCTTCAAGTCCCAAAATGTGCATACATCCTTCACAAAAGTAATCCATCCGGCTCCAGGGGATAAACGAAGGCCTTCTGAGGGTAATCCGTGCGGTTTTGTCGTAAAAATATACATATTTAAAACTTTATAAATGAAAATATCTGACTTCCGGCAACGATCGACGCGCGTGCGTTCACGCGCTTTCGTGTTTTGTTTTGCTCTGCTCTCTGGCTGCGCTGGCGCGTTCGTTCTACGTCACAACAGTTCCTACGCTACGTCTTATCTCGTACGCCGACTTCCATCACCCGTGAACGCGCGTCGATCGTTGCCGGAAGTCAGATATTTTCATTTATAAAGTTTTAAATATGTATATTTTTAGGACAAAACCGCACGGATTACCCTCAGAAGGCCTTCGTTTATCCCCCTGGAGCCGGATGGATTACTTTTGTGAAGGATGTATTCACATTTTGGGACTTGAAGGAGGTGGACCCCATTGCTTCACATTATATCCACTGAAGGGTCTAAGACATTTTCTAAAATAACTGAAAATGTGTTAGTCTGAAACAAGATTGACAGATGCATCTCAAACGGCTTGAGGGTGAGTAATGCATGGTTTAAATATCATTTTTGGCCGAACTATCCCTTTAACGTCACTTCCCCGCCGGAACACGCCCCCCTCAGCGGGACTGAGTGGCAGAAGAGCTGCTGCGTGACTGGAGTTAATAGGGGAAACAGCGAAAACGCGAGTAAAACAAACTATTATCAGTTTAAACTAAAAGTTGGACTCGATATAGTGTTCCTTACAACTTATCAAAGATCCAGTGATCCATGGATATTGACATGCAGCCAGGAATCGTGTTTCCTGACATTTATATGTGCCTGATTTCGACGCCGGGGAAATAAATGAAGAAAATTTGCCTGTAAACGTTTTATATAAATACAATATAGATAGGTCTAAATCCGAGTGATCACTTACATTAATGTTATACTGTATATCATCATATCGTCCAGCCCTAAAACTTGTATAGTTTTTTGTCAGTGTTTATTTAAAAACATCCAATTATGCAGAATATAGTCTGTTCTGTAGCTTTTTGCAGTCTGTAAAAATATACAGTACCTCAGATTTCTGGTCAAATCTAGTTGTACAGTCAATCGCAAAGCTCTTTCCCGTTTTAGATGTGTTTTGTGTGATTTTCACGGCATTCACGCTGAAAACAAATGCTGCCGCTCAGTCTTTTTGCCACTTGTGGGCGTGACCGCATTCACTCCGGCCGACGGTGACGTCATGCGCATACCCTCTATTGGGAGCAATGCAATGTACACATTCAATAACCAAAAACAATAGTAAATATATCAATAAAGTAACTTTGCCTTGTTTGCGGAAAAAAAAAAAAGAAAAAAAAAAACTCTGTATTTACAAAATAATATTATCCAAAAGCGCATTCACGGAACAACTTCCGTCAACACACACGCATGCGTCGTGGTGCTCCCTGTCCGTTCCACCTGCACGAACCGTTTCACGCATGCGCGTAATTACATAGTAGAAAACGTCACGGTATTCCTACACTATCGGAACATGCGATGAAACACTTGACGGCCAGGCGGCACAACTTGCGGCATATTTGTGTAACGTTAGTTGTATTGTGTTTAACATTTCACAGCGGGTCTGTTTTTATGCTTTTAAATGTAGCTTACGCTATGCTTTACGATGTGTTTACGTGGTTGCCAATCCAAAATTATAAAGGAGTTGTGAGTTGTTACATGAACATACATGATCTGTTTCCTCCATACTCTCCTTTGCTGTATGGTATTAGGCTTAATTTACTTAACTTGCCGTATTTTGGTCTGAGGTAGGATTGTCAAAGACGGTTTGTGTCGTTTTTTTAATTAAAAGCTGATAATAATAGTTAACTTTTAAGTTAAAGTAATTTTGTATTAGTATGGGTCGTCTATATAAGCTAATATATATCTATACAATCTAAATGAGGAAAATAATCCCTTCAATTTTGTTTACAGAAGACAATAAGGGACATAATATGCATTTAGACTATCTGCACTTACATGAAGAAAGAACTACAAACAAGTTTGGGGAAACGTTATAGAGTATTTCAAACTGACAATGGAAATGACTTGAAAGAAGCATGTGTGCACACAGAAGTGACATGAGACCAGCGGTGGGACAGTAGTGAAGTACACTGAGTATCTTTATTTAGGAGTAAAAACTCACACACACACACACACTCTCTCTCTCTCTCACACACACACACTCTCTCGCTCTCTCACACACACACACACACACTCTCTCTCTCACACACACACACACTCACTCTCACACTCTCTCTCTCACACACACACTCTCACACACACACAAAATATGCGCATGCGTGGAACAGATCGTGCAGCGTCGTAAATCAAAATCAGCGTCGCAAAACAGAATTATCATTTGCGCATGTGCGTTTTCTCCTGCGTCTACTACGCATGCGTAGAACGGATCGTGCAGGTGGAACGGATCGTGTACCTACACTCCCCCTACGATATTGCAGGTCAATATTTTCGTAAATAACGTGGTAAAAATTTTTTTTTGCGCAAAGCACTAATTGAGGTTAAACCACTTGAGTCACATGGATTACTTTAATAATGTCTTTCCTATCGTTCTGGACCTTGAACATATAAATTGTGTTGCTCCCAATGCAGGACTGAAAGCTCTCGGATTTAATCAAAAATATCTTCATTTGTGTTCCGAAGATGAATGACGATCTTACGGGTTTGGAACCCCATGAGGGTGAGTGATTAATGGCGGAATTTTCATTCTTGGGTGAACTAACCCTTTAAAATAAATTTTGTTAAATGAAACATGGGTACTCCCACTAGGGGATTTTAAAGTACCGTTTCCATGGTGATTCACTGTCCGATTTCAATTGGTTTTCACAGGATGATTTTTTTAGTTTTTCAGCTTTCAATGATAGGCTAGTATATGATTATTACTAAAATGTGTGATAGGAAAACAAGCCAATAAAAAAGAGTGGTAAACTGACAGTTATGGGTCATTGATGCTTGTGAAATGATTCCCACCTTTGGATTAATTTTGATAGTGGCAATGTCAGACTTCTTGTCGATGTCTCTGATGGAGGCGTCGTACGTCTGGCCATCATGTAGCTGCACTCGCAGATGCTGGCGGCCCGTTACTGTTGCACTACTAGTAGCTACCACGTGAGCATTGGTCACAATCAGACCTGCCTGAGTCATTATGAACCCAGAACCGCTTGACAAAGGTACATGGCGGCCAAAGAGCGGATGGCTGGACACAAACATTCAAAACAGTGGTTATCGCATGACTGAAAGGGTGAAAATATGACAATTCTAGTATTGCTTGCAAATAAAAGTTAATATAACAATGCAACTTGCTAAATGCATAATAGTTTGATGTAAACTGACAGTAATATTGCCCTTGCACTGACATTACATGACTACACTGTAAAAAATGATCGTGATTTTAACGGTAAAAGACCGTTATGCTACAGTGAAAAACTGTTAATTGGTTAACAGAAAGTTTCCTTACTATATACGGTAAATAACTGTGATATATATAATGGTACATTTAATGTAATTTTACTGTAAAATACCGTTAAATTTACAGTTTTTGGAAGTGAAAAAGAACAAGTCATTGTATAATTTACAGTGAAAAAATGTAAATTGACATTCCCACAATTCCCTGCGTGACACTTCACATTTGATGTATTTTGTAATGTTGTTAAATTAATGCTTATTGCATTTTTTTCATTTTCAACATGTTACCATGATGGTGTTTAATGTTTGTGTTAATGACACAGTGCAGCTTCTATATATTAGTATTAACTTTCTTGTGGAAGAGCTGCTTATGATGAGCTGTGATTGACCATTTGACTCTCATCACTCCTGTAATTGTTGGCTGTCAGTGTATTTCAATGGAAGAAAACAGATATTAATACTTCAAAAGGTCAGTAAATTAACATTATATCAGATAATGAAATATGGTGTATTGCTGTAAAATTATATACAGTTAAAAGTTTGTAAAACCTAAAACGTTGCTACCGTATTTTTAACAGGAAAACTCTGGTAACCACAGCTGCCAGGGTTTTCCTGTAAATTTAACGGGGGGGGGGGGGGGGGGGGGGGGTTTACAGTGTATGATTACAACAGAATTTAACAAAATGATACCAAAGCAACTGTTGACTATCAGTGAGGTGAAATGAGTAGATTACTACAGTATTGAATTAAAACCTACTAGTTAAAAACTACTTCTCTTGAGAGTCTTCAATCGAGTGCAAAAATTACAAATATAGCTGTTACAAAAAAAACAAACATATTTTACAGTTATAGGTATAAAGAAGAGTATCATTTACTTGAGGAAGAGCTCGACGTGTACCACAGCAGGGGCAATCTTCTCCACAACATCAGCGATGAAGTTAAACTTATATCTTGGGCTGTTCAGATGTGCAGGACCTATACTAGCAGGAAGAATCATTCACGTCAATGACATGATATGCCAGATATGAAGACTAATGACTAATAAGCAATACTTAACAGTTTGTTTTTTGGTAGCCGCTGTCCTGCAGAGTTTAGCTCCAACCATAATCAAACCCACCTGAACAAGCTAATCAATGTCTTCAGGATCACTAAGGCTTCAGGTATGGGTTTCAACCTTGCCTACAGGTAAGGGTTTTTTCAGGGTTAGAGCTAAACTCTGCAGGACAGCGGCTCTCTAGGACCTACCCCTGATCTAAGTGTAAATGTGCACTAAATTAATATTTAAGCAAATCTTTCTCACAGAATTTATATTGTATTAGCAGAATCAGTGGCAACCAAATTTTAGGGTGTAATACACTACCGATCAAAAGTCTGTTTTTTAAAGGTGCACTTATTTGATCAAAAATACAATAAAAACAGTAATATTGTGAAATATTAATGCATTTTAAATAATTGTTTTCTATACTGTAAAATGTTATTTATTCCGGTGATGGTAAAGCTGAATGTTCAGCAGCCATTACAGTCTTCATTGTTACATGATCAAATTCACTGATTTGGTACTCAATTCAGTTATTATTGGGTCTCAATTATTAATAATGGTTCTTCGTATTATCCGTGTTGAAAAGAGTTTTTGATGCTTAATATTTTTGTGGAAACTGATAAAAAAAATCAGGAAAATGTGATAATACATTTTTGTGATAATAAATAATAAATGTGATAATACATTTTTAATAAGTTCAAAAGAAAAGCATTTCATTGAAATGTAGATGTCTTTACTGTCATTTTTGATGAATTTAATGCATCCTTGCTGAATAAAAGTATTATTATTATTTTTATTCCATTATTCCAAACAACTAATCAGATTTGAGGGACAATTTTATCTCAAGTTTAGACTTACAACCAGGGTAGTGCTTCTACATTAATTCACATATTATTTCCCTCTGGTTTAAGGAATAGTTTATGGGTAAGGTTAGGTTTAGGGGTAAGGATAGGATTAGGAAAATTTTTTTTGGACAGAATATGTTGATCTAGGAATGTCTTGGCAAAATCACAGTGACCAAATGTTCTATATGTCCCATAGAGCACATAACAGAATATATATAGGACATCCATTGTAATAATTTGGATCACTGTTCATCTGTGACTAGGTGCGTCACATTTAACTTCCCTCACATTCTGTGGGCTGGACACAGATGGTTTTCGGCTTAGATTGTGTCCTCTTTTCCAAAGCTTTAGAATAAAAATATTTGCATGTTTTGATTCGCGCTTCAGTATAAAAGCTGCATTTAGATGGTGTTTATGTTCACGCTGGCTCTTAGTGAAATAACTACAGACCACACTGGAATAGTAAATGAAAGGAACTAAGAGCTGTTGACTCTACATCTCACTAAACATTCAAAATCACATTGGTGTTTCTACTTAGTAGGCATTCCAAGACGTCTCAGTCATACAAAATCAGACATCACACAGGAAGCCAAAATTAGTGGAGATATAGCAACAGTCCTACAGCTGACTGAGTATTAGCCGCTTCACACACACACACACACACACACACACACACACACACACACACACACACACACACACACACAAACACTTGCACTGTCATTATGTTTTTCTCCCCCCAGTCAATTCAACAGTGGTCTTTTTCATATGGATGAAGCAGCAGTAAAAAATTATCAGTTACTGATGCCATTGTGGAAGTATTTGGAGCATTTGTCACCCATTGTTGTATATTACCCCACATTAAAAAAGGTCCAATAACCAGGGGTGTTTCTACTATTCAGAAATGATGGAGAGGTAGCTACCATTCAGCTTGTCATATAATCTCAACATGGCGACCGCCATGATATCCTAATGTCACTGAAGTCTTCCTTTAATGCAGGGTTCCCCAAACTCGGTCCTGGAGGGCCACTGTCCCTGCAGAGTTTAGCTCCAACCCTGATCAAACACACCTGAGCAAGCTAATCAAGGTCTTCAGGATCAGTAGAAACTCACAGGTAGGTGTGTTTGATCAGGGTTGGAGCTAAACTCCGAGTTTGGGGAACCCTGCTTTAATGTGAGTATACATTAAACACATTTGCCAAACCTTTGGAAACTATTGCAACTGTAAGACAGGAAATACTGTCAAATGCAATGCATTTATGAAATTCAAGCAGCCGTTTAACTGTCACTTTTATTCAAATAGCCTATATAATAGACAAATAGCATGAGTAGGCCTAAGTGTCATGCGCAAATTAAGGCAATCGCGCTGATAGTCAACAAAATAGTAGTAAACATAATTATTCCAGACACACTGAACACAACCAATTTTGATAGTAGGCTCTAACTGAACAGAAACAGAAAAATCTAGAAGAAAAATAAGTAGCAAGTAGTAGTATAAGTAATTGAACTTATTAGTGACTGACCTGAGCTTGATGATGCACATGAACCCTTGTGCGTTTGGGTAATCACGGAGAGCCCTCGCTGTTGCGCTTTACGCGCGGCTGCCCTCATCTTGCACACATTACCGTAGGTCTTTCCGTCGCTGCCACAAACTCTGTGAGTTGTCTTACACTGGCAAACGCCATTGGAAAGTCGCTTGCCGGCTGGAAATTTACATTCTAACCCGTCGCCACACGGAGCATCATCCTTCCGACCGCACGATGTGCCCTCGCCCAGGCTGCACACAAGACAGCAGTTGCAGTGGTCGGGCACATACCCGCTCGGACAGCTTGGGCTCGGACATTTACTCACATCACACCTGGATGAACATTTTGTCCTCGGCTCGGCCACGGCGAGTTCCTGCGCAAAGAGCATTGCTGCTGCAAACAGAATGACCAGCATTCCCTTTGCAGTTTTCAGGTAAACTTGGAGGGAAATTCAGTCAGTGTATTTAGTCTGTTCAGTTAGCTATTTTAACTCTTAGTGATATTCACTCGTGGCCTATGACGTCCAAAATACAGCAATGAGCTCCTCTGACTTTTCCGAGAACGTCACACGATGACGGCGTTTAACATGAAATTTAGGCTACAGTTTCATTCCCTAGATTAAAAGTTCAGTCTCAGATGCTCGTTCTCATGTTCCTTGTGCTATGCCATTAAAAAATACAGTGCTGCTGGATAAATCTCTCAGATTTCCCGTACATGTGGCTATACACACTCCCTCCACTTCACTGCTTTTGTATATCACACTCAGTGTGAGGTATGATGAAATAGGCAGGACAGTGTCATTACTAAACAATTTATTAAAGAGCGAATTTATTATCACATTCTGTGGAAATATCTACATTTCAAGAAGTGGATGTAAAATGCTTTCAAGCTTATAGCTACTATTCAAAAGCAGGCTAGAAAATATCATGATAATGATATAAACAATAAAAATGAACAGAAACTCCCCAACGTAATTGAAAAACAAACGTATGGGGAAAAAATGTATTTAACTCTACAGTATTGCTGCTGTCTTTTCGGTAATATATTTCACAGTTTTACAACATGTCCGAGAGCTTCTCTCAGCTCACCGCTTTCTCCTCTACTGCTATCATGCCTCCCTGTGGCGTATGCAGATAAATGCTAAACATTTTGCATTCTTAAACTTAATTATGTTGGGGAAAGTTACTTTTAAAAGTAATAAATGACAACATTGCATTACTCCCAAAAAGTAACTAATTGCGTTACTTGGTTGAAAAGCAATGCGTTACTTTTGGATAGTTTTTTCTGGTAACGCTTTAGATTACAGCCCGGAAAGTACTGTGTAATTAAGAGGAATTTACAGAGTGACTTTTGGTAATTATAGTGTACCTATAAAGTACTTACATGTAAGTATAAGGGAACAATATGTAAAGTTTGGGGAATAAAGGGGTAACAACCAGGAGAATTAAAAAATATATATTTATACTGTAAGTATGATAGAACTAAGGGGAACTTATTCTACTATATGATACAACAATCTTACATTTGGGAGCAATTTAGCTAGAACATACACTGCATACCTTTTTGTAATAATTGTGTATTGTGTAATACATACTATATAGGCTTTTTAAAAATGACAGGGTACATATCTATGCATATATACTTTTATTTTATTTTTATAGAAAAAGTTCATATGTTTAAGTTTGGGCTAACATGTTTCAATGCAAGAAAAGCTAAGACTATTGCAATTTTTTAAATACTGGGAAATATATCTTGTTTCATGTGGTTACAGGGTAAGTGGTGCTTGTATAATAAATAAAGGTTTCCGAGTAAGATTGTGTGTATGCATTTTTATTGTACTTACCCTGTAACTACATGGAACAAGAGGGTAACAAGCACCACTTTAATTTACAGCCCACAATGTCACACTTACCCTGTAACTACATGGAACAAGAGGGTAACAAGCACCACTTTAATGTACAGCCCGCAATGTCACACTTACCCTGTAACTACATGGAACAAGAGGGTAACAAGCTACATGAAACAAGAGTATCTTTCCCCAATATTTAATCAAAAGTTTCAATAGTTTTCGTTTTCAGTGCACTTTTGTTAAAAAGATTACATTAAAAAAATTACAGGGAGGGTACATATCTATTATATCTATTCATAAAGCTACAGTATGTACTGGTTCACCATTATTTCAAAAAGGTACGCAGTGTATGTTCTTACTAAATTGATCACAAATGTAAGATTGTTATATCATAATAGTATAATAAGTACCCCTTAGTTCTATAATACTCACAATATTAATATTTTTTTAATTCTCCTGGTTGTTACCCCTTTAAGTCAAGTCAAGTCAAATATATTTATATAGCGCTTTTCACAATACAGATTGTATCAAAGCTGCTTCACAGTATCAATCAAAACAACTTAACAATGTTTGTTTATTACTGGAAAAAAAAGACATCCAAGTTTGGTAGAGCTGATCAATGGTATGATTGGTTAATTAATTTGAATATCCCCAACTGAGCAAGCCAAAGGCAACAGTGGCAAGGAACCGAAAAACTCCATCCAGTGACCTAAAGGTGTCCTAACACACCATCAGATGACCCTATGGAGAAAAAAAAAACCTTGGGAGAACCCAGGCTCAGTCGGGGGCCAGTTCTCCTCTGGCGTTTATGAACTAGAGGCCGAATTTACAGTTACTGTAAGATAAAAAATTTATATGAATGCCTGGCTAAATAGATGCGTCTTCAGTCTAGTTTTAAACTGGGAGAGCGAGTCTGAGCAACGAACAATATCAGGAAGGCTATTCCAGAGCTTCGGAGCTAAATGTGAAAATGCTCTGCCTCTTTTGGTGGATCTGGATATCCTAGGAATGACCAGAAGCCTCGAATTTAGTGATCTTAAAGAGCGCGATGGATTGTAAGGCGATAGAAGATCCGTTAAATAGACTGGAGCTAAACCATTTAGAGCTTTATAAGTCAAAAGCAATACCTTGTAATTAATACGGAACTTTATAGGTAACCAATGACGTGATGATAAAATCGGTGTTATATGATCATATTTTCTTGATCTAGTAAGAACTCTAGCGGCTGCGTTTTGGACTAACTGTAGCTTGTTTATTGAAGATGCAGGACAACCAGCTAATAAAGCATTACAGTAATCTAGTCTCGAGGTCATGAATGCATGAACTAACTTTTCTGCATCAGAGACTGATAGCATATTACGTAGCTTAGCAATGTTTCTAAGGTGGAAAAAGGCTGTTTTTGTAACATATGAAATATGCTTTTCAAAAGACAAGTTGCAGTCTAATGTAACACCCAGGTCTTTTACTGTAGCGGATAAAGTAACAGGGCATCCTACTATGTTAAAGTCGTGCTGTGAAAGGTTTTGTGGACGGTTTTTACAACCGATAAGTATTACCTCTGTCTTGTCTGGATTTAATAAAAGAAAATTACGCGTCATCCAATCTTTTATATCTTTAACAAAATCTGTCAATTTGGATAATTTAGCGTATTCATCTGGCCGTGATGAAATATATATTTGAGTGTCATCAGCATAACAATGGAAACTAATTCCATGTTTTCTTAGAATATTACCAAGTGGCAGCATATATATTGAGAATAATAAAGGGCCTAACACAGATCCCTGCGGCACTCCATAGTTTGCCGAAGTTATGATCGATTTTTCTCCATTTAAATAGACGAAATGGTAGCGGTCAGATAAGTATGACCTGAACCAGCTTAATGCTTGTCCTTGAACACCAGTGTAATTTTGTAGTCGATCTAAGAGTATTGTGTGATCTATAGTGTCGAACGCAGCACTAAGATCAAGTAAAACTAGTACTCAGATACAGCCTTGGTCCGAAGCTAAAAGTAAATCATTTGTGATTCTAACAAGCGCAGTTTCAGTGCTATGATGTGGCCTGAATCCAGACTGAAACTTTTCATAGATGTCGTTTTCTTGCAAGAAAGAGCCGAGTTGACTGGACACAAATTTTTCTAATATTTTTGACATAAATGGAAGATTTGAAATGGGTCTGTAATTTGTTAGGTTATTTGGATCTAAATGTGGTTTCTTAATAAGAGGTTTTATAACAGCCAGCTTGAACGTTCTTGGAACATGACCTAAAGATAAAGATGAGTTAATAATATTGAGAAGAGGCTCTTCCACTATAGGTAACACTTCTTTCAGTAGTTCAGTTGGTATAGGATCTAATAAACACGTTGTTGTTTTAGATGAAGTGATACGTTTATTTAACTCTTTTTGTTCTATGGTTGTAAAGCATTGTAATTGTTCTTGCGGGGTGATAATTGCGGCTGAATTATAAGGCGCGAGTAAAGATTGAACGTTTACGATTTTGATTCTGATGCTTTCAATTTTCTCGGTGAAGAAGTTCATGAAATCATTACTACTAAACTGTAACGAGGTATTTTGTTCAGACGACGTCTGTTTATTTGTTAGTCTAGCCACGGTATTAAATAAAAACCTTGGATTATTTCGGTTGTTTTCTATTAATTTGCTGAGGTGCTCAGCCCTGGCCGTTTTAAGGGCCTTTTTATAACGTGACATACTGTCTTTCCACGTGATTCTAAAGACCTCTAAATTTGTTTTTTTCCATTTACGCTCTAAATTACGGGTTTCTCTCTTTAAAACATACGTAGTATTATTGTACCATGGTGCTATACTTTTTTCTCTGACCTTTTTTAATTTAATGGGTGCAACAATATCCAATGCTCTAGAGAGAATGGTGCTCATGGTGCTAGTTAGTTCATCTAGTTCATCTGTTTGTTTGGGTTCAGGCAGCAGCTGAGACAGATCAGATAAGCTATTTGAGAAATAATCTATGGTGGATGGAAGAATTGTTCTACCTGGTCGATAACGTGGCGCAGCATGAAATATTACAGCAGTACTTAATATGCAAGTTACCATGTAATGGTCAGTGACATCATCACTTTGTGGAATGATATCTATATCGGTTGGATCGGTTCCATATGATATAATTAAATCGAGTGTATGATTAAGACGATGAGTTGGTCCGATGACGTTTTGCTTGACCCCGAAGGAGTTTAATAAATCTGTAAACGCAGCCCCTAACGCATCATTTAAATTATCTACGTGTATGTTAAAATCTCCAACAATTAATGCTTTATCGACGTTGACCAAAAGATCTGATAGAAAGTCAGCAAACTCTTTTAGGAAATCGGCGTAAGGCCCTGGAGGTCTATATACGGTAGCCAATGCTAGAGATAATAGGGATTTTTTTCTTACATCTAAGAGCGTAACATTTAGCACAAGTACTTCAAACGAATTAAACCTATGACGAGTTTTCTGAGTAACATTAAGGATATCTCTATAGATTGTTGCAACACCGCCGCCACGACCGATCAGACGGGGCTCATGCTTATAACAGTATCCTGGCGGAGTAGACTCATTTAGACCGAAATAATTCATTTGGTTTAAGCCAGGTTTCAGTAAGGCACAGAACATCGAAATTATTATCTGTGACCATTTCATTTACAATAACCGCCTTCGGTGTGAGCGATCTAATGTTTAGAAGACCTAGCTTTAGAAATTGTTTTTGTTCACTAATAGCGAGATTATTTGTTTTAATAACAATTAAATTTTTTCTAGATCCCGCAGTAGATTTATTATTTGATCTTAGTAAACGAGGAATAGACACAGTTTCTATGCAATGTTCTACACTAGTATTAATATCAATTAAATTGGTGCAGTAGAGACTGTGATTTGGATTTTTGGATACTAGTCAAACGGTATTTAACATCTTGGAGATGTTATCCGACAGAAGATCTGCCCCGATTCTACTTGGGTGTAAGCCATCAGCGCGGAAGAGCCTTGGTCGCTCCCAAAACAGATTCCAATTATTTACAAAGAGCAGTTTCTGCTCATTGCACCATGACAATAACCATTCATTTAGCGCGAATAATCTACTGAACTTTTCATGCCCTCGCCGGTACGTAGGAAGCGGTCCAGACACAATAATCGATGTTTCAGGTGATGTGCTGCGTACTGTATCGATAAGGCTCCTGAAGTCTTTCTTCAGAACCTCCGTCTGTCGCAGCCTAGTGTCGTTAGCTCCCGTGTGCAGCACAACAGCTCCGACGCGCTCCTCACCGTTCAAGATCTCAGTTACCCGCGCAGTGATATCGAGAACACGAGCACCAGGAAAGCAGTGACTGTGCACCTTACTTTTACCTAACGTAGCGTGGACGTGTCGGACGGTGGAATCGCCGATGATCACAGAATCGCGTTCCATTTCACGAAGAGGGGAGAAGCGGTTCTGAGTGGAGATCTCGAACACCGGGAGGGGCGAAAAGATTCTTGTCCTGGCTCGCGGCTTCCGCGGAACCACCCAGGCTTCGTGGTGGTGTGTTGGAGCCGGAGTGAATGAAACCATGGCTGATCATGACCTGGACGCTCGGGACCAATGCTGAGAAACGCACGGAGTAGACGAGGTCGGCGTCAGCGGGTTACTAACGTTAATCACTGATCCGTGTGCATCAGCGCGTGATGTTTCAAGAGCTAAACGCCGGTCTCTCAGCTCAGCTTGTCTCTCTAGAAGGTCACGGATCTGCTTTTCTACAGCTTCTAATTCAGACTGCACCGCGAGCAAATCAGATTTGTTCTCATCTGCACCAAAAGGTAGATAACATACACCTGATATATTCGCCATTTTAACAAAACAGAATAAACAGAATAAACAGAATAAAAGAAAGAAATACGGAGAAACAGAAAGAAATACGACCTAATACGAGGCTTAGACAGCCACGACGCAAACAAACAAACTCACAGCAGGCAACGAGGCTGACAAAAGCAGTCGATCGCAGGGCGAGCAGCAGTGAAGCGATGTCTCGCTCTACGACCAACAAACGAGGCTGACAAAAGCAGTCGATCGCAGGGCGAGCAGCAGTGAAGCGATGTCTCGCTCTATGACCAACAAACGAGGCTGACAAAAGCAGTTGATCGCAGGGCGAGCAGCAGTGAAGCGATGTCTCGCTCTACGACCAGCAAACAATGTTCCAACCGTATTTGCGGTTCCAGCCGTATAATGGCTTGAGACGCGCTAGGCCAACTGTCCGAGTTGTAATTATGAGTTAAATGATGGTTCAGAACAGAATAAAAGAGAGAAATACGGAAAAACAGAAGGAAATACGAAGCTAATACGAGGCTTCGACAGCCACGACGCAAACAAACTCGCAGCTCACACAGCCAGCGAGGCGGACAAAAGCAATCGACACTTTATTCCCCAAACTTAAAATATTGTTCCCTTACTTATATTGGAAGTACGTTATAGGTACACTATAATTACCGAAGGTTACGCTGTAAAATTGCTTTAATTACCCAGTACTTTCCGGGCTGTAATCTAAAGCGTTACCCTTTTTCTCACCTGGGCTGGGCTGGGATTGCTTGTTAGCTTTTTGATAACAAATAAAAAAAGTTCTATTTTTGGAAATGTAAAGGTTCTTTCACACCAAAAGTAAAACGAATAAGCCTCAAGCTGAAGGAAGTGTCACGCCCATACAGAAGAGGACACAGCGCAGACAAACCTTTAAGCTGTGCTGCCATTTTGGACTGAATAAGTATAGGATGCAGTAGAAGAAAGTTCAACAATCTTACTTCAGCAATAAACAATAAATAAATAAAAACATGTAACACAAATGTGACGTTTCTCTTAAGTAATTTTTGCTTATTAGTATGGTAGAATTGGGTCATTAAAGGTCAACAGCAAAGTAATTGGTAAATGAGATTAAATACAAAGTATATTTGTGTAATTTAATCATTATTGCAGGTTTATGCAATATTCGGAGTTTGCATTTTACTGTTTTTCATTCATTTTAAGGAATACTGAATCTGTTTTTGTGCAAGTGAGATTTGTTCGTTCTCATTTAGTGTAGAACTAATAACCATCAATACAAACAAAGTAACATGCAAAGTTACTTATTTGAAAATGTACTACATTTTGCTGTAAATTTAAAAGTAATCCACTACTTTGTTACTTGAAAAAAGTAATCTGAATACAAAACTTGTGTCACTTGTAATGCGTTACTCCCAACACTGGTTATGACAAGGTGATCTAGATTTTGCTTCAGATGGCTTAAATGTTGTACACTGCGTGCGCGTGTGATTTGGTTATATTGGGCAGATTTCTGAGTGCTCTGAAGTGTTTACCAGAATGTCTTCAATTAAGACAACAAAGTATTAGAACAGTTTGCTATTATAGAAATAACCCATTTTTTTCTAGTACAAGCACCATTTAGAGAGAGAATGATATTATTGCAATTTACAGTTTTTTGGGATTGCTAAACGACAGTGGGCACAACTGGAGCTACATGTGCAAAACTCTAACTCCAGTCTGCACAGAAGCAGTTCATGTGGACCAAACTAGTTCGTTTTTCATAGCTTGAACACAGTTTTCAAAACTCTACACACTTATCCCATGACTTTAACCACAACATGCACAACACTGTGGATTTACAGCACTTTGTTCAAATGCTAACACACTGCTGTCAAAACTGTGAACCACACATTCAAAACAGAATAGATTTCAGCCTTGTGCCTTTCAAACACTGCTGACTGCAATTTCAGCTGAAAGGCTAAGCAGGTGTCTTGTTTTAGACTTGTTAGTGAACACACACACACACACACACACACATATATATATATATATATATAGGTAGAGCTCAGAAAGACCAATTTTGGAAATGGAACAAGGAGGACGAGTTTGTGGAGGGAGAAGGGTGGCAGGGAGAGGGCGGATGCGTGGAGGAAGATAAAGAAGACAAAGAGCTGTTATTTCAGATGAAATAAGGGCTACACTTATAAACCATGTCGTGAACCATGGTCTCTCATTGAGAGAGGCAGGGTTGAGGATGCAACCCAATCGGCAAAGATCCACAGTGGCATCTGTAATGCGAATTTTCCATCATACAAACAGGTGAGAGTTACATCCTTACAGTATGTACAGTATGCCGGATGTGAGGACACGAGTCCAGAGGACTGCCAGGGATGGATAAGGCACTCCAGAAGGTTCTTCTCCAGGTGCTTGGCAAGAGACAACATCAGATGTGATGTTGATGAAAACCTGTGGCCTGATGCTAGAGAGAGGCAGGATTAGCCCTTCAATTATTTGTTCGATGTACTTTTAGTTTCTACCTTTTTTTTCTCATTACTGTAATTCCGTAAATTACTACAGACTATTGAAGCAAACTGCTAATTTTCATTTATCTTAAAGAATTGTTATGTTCTAAAAAATTAAATAAGTCATGTGAAAGAATGTCACTCTTTTCTTTGAAGAAAATATTACTTTGTATGAAGTCAGTGAAATTTTTCAAACTGTAAAGATGAAAAGTTAGTATTTTCTGTATTGGTGTTTGATACTAGTGTTTTTACTCTCAGTGTGTTCTGAGTGACAGTGTGTGTTATCTCAGTGAGGGTTGTGCATAGTGTTTGTCTGCATGAGCCGGTTTTGAGCCATGTGTTAAGAGTTGTGTTGCTTGGAATGAGTTTTGCAGGTGATGTGAACTGTTTAGCTCAGGTGACTGTTGGTAGTGCAGTGTGCAGACTGTAGTTAGAGTTTTGCACATGTAGCTCCAGTTGTGCCCACTGTCGTTTAGCAATCGAAAAAAAAACCCCGGTAAAATGACCTATACTCTTAATGTTGAAATATATTCTTTTCACCACTTCTGATGCCATGATCTTAAAATTAAACATTATTTAGACAGTAGGCCTATCTAAACGGCAAATACAAACAAATGCACAGGAAGGAAACATTCTTAAAGTAAAAACTTAAACAAATTTTAGAATTTAAAATCGTGCACAGCAGCTATTTCTCAGAGTGTTTCACAGACAAGGCTTAAGTCTTCCCAGCAAGGGCGGATTGGCCATCGGGAATACCGGGAACAATCCCGAACGGCCGGTCCATTTCAGGCCAAAGACCGGCCGGTGGTCAAAAAGTTTTTTTTCTGCAGCAGAACGCTGTGGGCCAAACCAATACTTTCAATCTGAGGCGGGATACGAGCGGCCCCTCCCAACTTGGACTGATCCTCGTTTTTCCTGACATCCGATTGGATCAAACTAGGCGCCGATCAAAGGAGTTTGCTTTTGGTCATGTTTGGCGGGTTTGGCCCTGTCCCAAATGGCACACTCCGGACTTGTGGACTTCCTCAGAGCAGTGGCGTAGCCACGAGGGGGCCTGGGTGGGCCTAGGCCCCCTCATTTACATGTCCGGCCCCCTCAGATTTCTGATTGCTTAAAAAAAAAAAAAAAATGAGGCAAAATATTTTTTTAGTGATTGTGAATTAGCCTACACTGCGCAAACCAAAGTAATACCCACCGAATGAAGAAGGGTTTCCTCTCAGTCTCCACAGTACATAAAATATTTATTTTATTTTATTTTTCGTGTTCGCATTTATGAGGGAAAAAAAACAATGTTATGGACGTGTTTTAGTGGAAAACAAAAAAAAAGCTCTGAAAGCGGCACTAAAAGATGCTTTAAAACTTTCACAGACACATCAAACAGAAAGCACAAAACCTTTCTTTAACCTGAATTTCGTTTTGTATTAATTGTATCTTAATTTTCATCAATGTTTCATCAACCAATTGTCTGATTTAATAAATATTAAGTAAATATAGCAGACGATAGATAGGAAACGAAGGCGCCAGCGCGTGAACTGCAGCTCGTCTCATAAATGAACAGAAACTCAGCGTATAAGGTAGCCTAGCCTCACATGTCTACTTTTAAACAGAACAATTCAAAACGAAAGAAAACAGACTACAGACTGCTCTCTGCTTATGTAATCCTTATGAAATGTGCATTTCTCTCTGGCGCGTTCACTAGGCCGACTGAAGATCGCGAGTCAGCATCGTCAACTTCATCTTAGCCGACAAAGAAAACACTTGTTTATTAATAAACAATTAAAATAACTCATTGCTATATTTTACATATTCATAATCATTACTTTTGCCGGTTCTTTGTGACAGCTTGTAGGTGCTTTATTGGCAGCGCCACCCCACTGTAAAAAAATCCCGTTGTTTTTACGGAAAAAAACTGGTGGTTGCCAGAACTTTACCGTCAAAAACGGTATCGACATTTTTGGTTTTACAGACTTAACTTAAAATGTACAGTAATAAACCGTAATTCATTATCTGATATAATGATAATTTACCAATCCTATTGAAGTATTAATATCTGTTTTGTACCATTGTAATACACTGACATCCAACAACCACAGCAGTGATGTGAGTCACATGATAAATCAAAGCTCATCACAAGCAATCTGCAACAAGAAAATTAATCCTGTTATATTGAAGCATTAAACACCATCATGGTAACACACATGCACTCTAAAAAATGCTGGGTTGTTTTAACCCAATTTTGGCTCAAATATGGACAAACCCAGCTGTTGGGTTAAATTTATAAATTGCATTTTTTAATCCAACAATTGGGTTTGTCCATATTTGACCCAAAATTGGGTTAAAACAACCCAGCATTTTTTAGAGTGTGACATTTTAAAAATGCAATAAACATTAATTTAACAATATTAAATGTAACATAAAACCCTATAATGTACATAACTGATAAGAAAAGAACTAAGAAAACGTCTCAGGTTACGTATGTAACCCTGGTTCCCTGATAGGGAACGAGACGCTGCGTTTGAGACGCGGTGGGAACGCTCTGCGTGATTGCGTCATGAAGCACGTGTAAAATCAGTCCAATGGAAGCCCGATACGTCATAGGTGACGTCATAGACCAGGAAACTATAAAGCACCCTTGCAAACAGACCGCGCCAGCTTCTGAAAAGTCTGAAGCAAGTCGATCAGGGTGTGCAGGAAGTATGGCAGGCAAACGCAGCGTCTCGTTCCCTATCAGGGAACCAGGGTTACATACGTAACCTGAGACGTTCCCTTTCAAGGGAACTCGAGCTGCGTTTGAGACGCGGTGGGAACCCCATACCCACTACGCCATAGTGACAAATGCCCGTTCTGTGTGAAGTCCATTGCGCACACTAAGAAGCAAGCAACCTAGCCCCTGGAGTGGAGAGGTCAAGGTCATAAAACCTGACAAATGTATGCGGAGAGGACCATCCTGCCGCATTACAAACATCAGGAAGGGAAACCCCTGAAATTAAGGCCGTAGAGGCCGCCATACTCCTAGTAGAATGGGCCCGTACAGCCATAGGTGAAGGCTGACCGGCCGCTTCATAAGCTAGTGAAATAGCCTCGACTATCCACTTGCTCATAACCTGTTTAGATGCAGGGCACCCTCTTTTGAGTGACCCAAAACATACAAATAATTGCTCTGACTTACGCCACAGGGCAGCTCTGTGAACGTAGGCATCCAATGCCCGAACTGGACATAACAGGTTTAATTGTTCCTGATCTGGGGTATTAAAAGGTGGAGGATAGAAGGCCTGCAGCACTATTGGGCCCCCAACATTGAATGGGACCTTAGGAATATAACCCGGTCTAGGGTATAGAAATGCTTTCACCATACCAGGTGCAAATTCCAAACATGACGGAGCAACCGACAGGGCGTGTAAATCTCCAATTCTCTTGATAGATGAAACAGCAAGGAGAAATAAAGCTTTCAAAGTGAGGAATTTTTCTGAAACCTCTTCAATGGGCTCGAACGGAGCCAGAGCCAGACCCTCAAGTACAATGGCTAAATCCCAAGCCGGTGCTCTGGAGTGCAGTGCAGGTCTCAACCTCAATGTACCACGGAGAAAACGAGTAATCAGAGGATCTCTCCCAATAGAAGTACCCCCCAGAGGGGTATGGTAGGCCGAAATAGCCGCCACATAAACTTTTAAGGTGGAAGGAGATAATCCAGCAGAGAAACGGTCTTGCAGAAAATCGAGAACTGAACCGACAGGGCAGTTAACAGGATCTAACTGACGCTCACCACACCAGGTGGAGAATAATTTCCATTTCAGCGCATACAGTTTTCTCGTGGAAGGGGCTCTGGAATGGAGAATGGTCTCAACGACCTCAGTCGAGAGACCGGATTCTATGAGCCTGGCCCCCTCAGAGGCCAGGCCCACAGTTTCCACAACTCCGGTCGAGGGTGAAATATCGTGCCCTCTACCTGGGACAGCAGGTCCCTCCTGATTGGAATCTCCATAGGAGAGCCGCTCAGAAGAGACACCAAGTCCGAGAACCATACTCGAGTCGGCCAGTAAGGGGCTATTAGTAACAGACTGGCCCCTTCCCGGCGAACCCTCTCCAGAACCCCCGGGAGCAACGATATCGGGGGAAAAGCATACAGGTGAAGCCTCGGCCAAACCTGCACCATCGCATCCAGTCCGAGAGGAGCTGGGTGCGTGAGAGAGAACCACATGGGACAATGGGTTGTATTTGAGGATGCGAAAAGGTCTATCTGAGCACGACCAAATTTCTCCCAAAGGAGCTCCACCACCTCGGGGTGAAGTCTCCACTCCCCGGGCCTCAGCCCCTGCCTTGACAGTATATCTGCTCCCACATTCTGACGCCCCGGAATGTAAACTGCTCTGAGAGATAGCAACTTTCCTTGGGCCCATAGGAGGATCTGATGGGCCTGCTTGCAAAGGTGACGTGACCTCAGACCCCCCTGATGGTTGATATATGATACCACCGACGTGTTGTCCGTACGGACCAACACATGATGGCCTCTCAGGTCTGGCAGGAAATATTTGAGAGCTCGAAATACCGCCATCATCTCCAAGCGATTTATGTACCATGACAGATGATGGTCCTGCCAAAGACCTTGCGCCGAGCGGCCACTCATGACCGCCCCCCATCCCGTGAGGGAAGCATCCGTCGAAAGCGTGACGCGTCGACAAGAAGCCCCCAGCACTGGGCCCTGGGCGAGGAACCAAGGTTTCTTCCACATGACCAAGGCACGAAGGCATAGCCGCGTGACCTTGATCTTGCGGAACGGATTTCCCCTCGGAGAAAACCCCTTGGTTCTGAGCCACCACTGCAGGGGTCTCATGTACAGCAGGCCAAAAGTAATCACGTTGGACGCTGCTGCCATGAGCCCCAACAGTCTCTGAAACTGTTTCACAGTGAGTGACTGGCCTAGTTTTACATTCTTTACGGCTGTGAGAATCGCAGAAATCCGAGCAGGAGATAGACGTGCCTGCATTGTGGTCGAATCCCAAATTACACCTAAAAAAGTGGTCCTCTGAGCAGGGAGGAGAACACTCTTCTTGATGTTGAGCCGCAACCCCAACTCCTTTATGTGAGACAGAACGACATCTCGATGCCGAACTGCCAACTGCTCTGACTGAGCTAAAATCAACCAATCGTCTATATAATTTAATACGCGAATGCCCTGGAGTCTCAAAGGAGCCAGAGCTTTATCCACGCATTTTGTAAAGGTGCGGGGTGATAAACCTAGGCCAAACGGTAGAACCCGATACTGGTAAGCTTCGCCCCCGAAAGCGAACCTCAGGAACTTCCTGTGATGAGGATGGATGGATACATGAAAGTAAGCGTCTTTCAGGTCTATTGTGACAAACCAGTCCTCGGACTGAATCTGTGATACAATTTGCTTTAGTGTGAGCATCCTGAACTTGAGTTTCTGAACTCTGCTGTTTAACTGGCGCAGATCTAGAATAGGACGCAACCCTCCATCTTTTTTCGGAACAATGAAGTAACGGCTGTAAAACCCTGACTCTCTGCTGGGAGGAGGCACCCCCTCTATCGCTCCTTTTTGAAGAAGTGTCAGAACTTCCTGCTCCATAACCAGAGCCTGCTGTGGGTCCACCACTGTGGGAAGGACCCCTTGAAATCTGGGCGGACGAGAACCGAACTGAATTCTGTAACCCTTCTCTATTATATGCAGGACCCATAAAGAAATATTTGGCAGAAGTTTCCACGCTGCCAGAAATTCTGATAAGGGAACCAGTCTCTCGAGACTGGCCTCTGGATTTGATTGAACAATCATTTCGGCGCCCTGAAGCGGCGAACCGGCAGGGAACAACCGAACTGACCGTTCTACAATCCTCCTCAGAGGATTGCATGGGGACGCTGACACCTCGGTGCCCTGAAACGGCGAACCGGCAGGGAACAACCGATGTGGCAACGCTGCGACTCTCCTCGGAGAACCGCCCCCCGGAGGGCGCCAAAGAGAAACGGTTCCTCGGAATCGTTCCTCCCTGGAGGGGACCACCCTCAGAAGCCTGGCACACTTGGCGTCAGGACTTCTTCTTAGTCCAGGTTCTTTTAGACATGACAGTCCTCAGATCCTGTCTGCCCCCAGCAGGCCTGGACTGCGAACGGCACTCGGGAACCCCAGATTGTGGAGGAGCCCGAGCAGCAACGCTCTGTTTCTGCTGGTATCTGTATGAGGAGCTCGTAGACGGACGAGGCTGCTCAACCTTTATATTGCGTGCAGCCTCGGGGACATTAGACCGGCGAGGAAGAAACCTCTGAAACGCAGCCGCTTGTTTTTTATTTTCTTGAAACCTATCGACAACACAATTTATAGCATCGCCGAACAGACTTGTAGGAGAAACCGGTGCGTCCAGAAGAACAGATCTATCTTTGTCCTTTATCTCAGAAAGATTCAACCATAAATGACGTTCCGTGGCCACCAGGGCTGCCATAGAACGGCCCACAGATTTGGCCGTCTCCTTGGTGGCCCGGAGAGATAAATCTGTCGTGCGACGTAATTCTCGAATTGCATCAGCACTAACTTCCTCACATTCATCTATGTCCCTCAGCAGGTCAGCTTGATAGGCTTGTAATATCGACATTGTATGAAGGCATGCTGCCGCCTGACCTGCTGCCGAATACGCTTTACCCACCAGCATTGATGTATTTGTTAATGGTCTGGTGGGTAACGTCGGGGCTTTCAGTGATGACGCTGACTCGGGGGAGAGATAGCTCGCAAGCGTCTCTTCCGCACGAGGCATCGTCAAATAACCATAATCATCAATACCTCTCACTTTACTGTAATTACTAGTTTGAGGATTATGAACTCTGAAAGATGCCGGTTTATTCCATGATCTAGACACCTCAGTGTGAAGATCAGGAAAAAACGGGAGCTCCCGACGAGGAGGTCGTGATCTAGATGGTAAATAACGATCATCTAGAAGACTCTTTTTTGATTCAACATCAATATCATCAGCTGGCCACTCAATATTTAATTTAGTAACAGCACGAGATAAAACCTCCATTAACTCCTCATCATCGGGGATATGAGCTGGCGAAAACTCAAAATCCCCCATATCAACGACATCCGGTTCCTCAGAACTGGATAGCCGCAACATTGGTGCCTCAACCTGGGGAGGAGAAACCGCAGGGCGGGCTCCTTCCTGGGCTGGGACACCGGAACTAGCAGGTAAGGGCTGAGAAAGGGCTGGGCCCGTCTCAAACCCCGCTACTAGATCCATCTGTGAACCCCATGATGCACGCCGCCGCTGTGCCTCAGCAGCAGCGGGACCCGCACCACGGGGAACACGAACCGAACCATCCTCCTCAAAGAATGCCTGGCGGGAGCGGAGAGTTTTCATGGACTCATGCAATGCTCACAATCAGCCCCCTCGAGGACTGACTGGGCATGCTCAACTCCCAAACAAGCAACACACATCTGATGTGTGTCCCCACCCGTAATGAAACGAGGGCAGGGAACAACACAACGTTTGAAATCTTGCTTGCTCGCCATCAGGGGCGTAGGAGCAATTTTGAACCTGGGGGGGGACAGTAAATGCTGGGGGGGGGGGGGGGGGGGGGGGGCATATAAGGCACTTTTATATATAAGGCACTTAAATGCTAATTTCTAAAGACTTATGGGAACAGACTGTATTACTTTGTTTCTAAGCAGTGATTAAATTGTGATTTATTATGTGGGCTCTCCCTAGGGGGGTCCGGGGGGAATTTTTTTTTGCTCCCCCGGGAATTTTTTTTGAAAAATAAACCATTAAATGGCACTTTCTGGAGAGTTTTGTGCAAAGAAATTGAGAAAATGAGTCTTACATGATATTTGAAAAACTGCAAGGTTAAGAGCATATACTTTGCATTGTTGTAGCATCAACAGGTATTAGGACATTTAGCATTTACATTACTGTTAATCAGTCATGTACTGATTAACTAAAAATTAAAAACTCAAATAAATGGTTGATTTAATTTCCATTAACCACCTAGCTTACCCCCCAAGGATAGATTGAAAAATAAAATCAATCTATGTGGAAAGGTTCCTTGCTAAAAGTAGGTCTAGCAAGTCTTATATTTCTGTAATTCACAGATCAAACACAAAAATGCTGCCTGAATAGATTGCTAGTTTATTTTGAGTAGCCAGCTAGCAGTTCTCTTGGCAGTTTGCTGATAATCCCGTGTCTAAAGTAAAATGCTCGAAACATCTCCTGAGAAAAATCACATGGCCAAACTAGTCTTGGATATTTAATTTAGATTTAGCCATTTGGGACAGGGCCAAAGTGTGAATGCAATGCAACAGAGACGGACGGTAAAAATGGCGAAAAGAAGAGAAAGAAATGTGTGGGGCCGAAAAAATAAGAATGAAAAAGAAAAGATTTTTGGCACAAGAGGCAGCTAAATGCGCCAAATTAACAGATCTTTTCCGTAGTGGAAAGAGTGCTGTGGCAGCCGGAGGTGCAGATGAGGAAGGACCCAGCAGCATGGACAGGACAGGTGCACGATTAGGGATATATTAGTGATTTATTATACACTGAAATTGTTTATATTTGCATTTAAATATAGACATTTATTACATGGCTTGGTAGAATTCCAATGTAGAATGCGGTCTGTTATTTCTTGATAACAGACCGCTGCTAAGTATAACACCGTTGCCATGAAAAACAGAGCATTGCCATGGACGCAGTTCAGAGACGGAACGGAACGGACTATTTTCTTTAGTGGAAGCAATACAATCGTTTTTAAATAAATACACTGTTTTTTAAATCAATATTTTGTGTGAAATTATTGATTTATTTGGTAGGTAGCCATGTAATAAGTGGGATAATGTATAGTGTTGGAGAGGGACAGGTTGATGATGACCCCTGCAGTCATATTGATGAGAAGGGGGAGGAAGGAAAGCAGCAAGAGAAAGAAGAGCAGGAGGATGAGGAGAATGGAAGCAGTACAAAAACAATGACAGGTACAGGGGCAGAGTGCAGGGCTGGGTAAAAGGCAATCATATTACCGGTATGCATAGGTAGAAAATGTATTATTCTTAGTCATATTTATTACTGATGTTCTTCTCAGCTGTGCAATCAGTAAGCAGAGGCAGGGTCCAGGACAGGGGAAGCTGAGCCAGGGAGAGTTGAAAGTGAGGACACACACACACACACAAATCTCTATTTTATGGGACTGCATTGTAGTTTTTGAGTATCATCTGAGTGGGCATTTGTTAGTATTTGTAACTATTTTATCACTCCGACTGACTGTACACATGACATGCTGGTTATGTATTCGAGATAAGGTTTTGCTGACCTGGTTGTGTTCAGTGCAGTGGTGACTTGCTTATACAACCTGAAGAGGCAAGTGTCATCCTAAAATTTCTTGAAGGTCTTCAGTGTAATTTGATTCTCTTTATACCATAAAACACGATTAGAATTAAAATAACTGCAAAAAATCCTTCTGCTCGTGCACCAAGTGCACTCGCGTAAAAGGCCTCTCCATCTTAAAGTCCCGGGCTGAATTTCAGTCCCAGTAAGTCCCTGCTTCCCAGACTAAAATGCATGTTTGAGCCGTTTTTACTGAAAGCAACTTATATCGTCGTTAAGCAACGACATATCTTTAAAAAAGCTACTTAAAGGTCCTTGAACTAAGGTCTAATCCTGACTTAATCTAAGCGGTGTCTGTGAAACCAGGCCATGAACATACAAACATTATGTGTGATCTATACAGTGTACAATGACTAAATGACAGCTGTAGCAAAGCTAATGTCCATAGTCCGATAATAATTAAACCAAACTGTGATAGCCAAAAAAAATCAGTTCAGTTGCCTTTCCTCTAACAGCCACATGAGGGTGTAAATGAATCTTGTGTTCCTGCTTCAATTCCAGATGTCAAAGGATCCAAGTAGGAAATGTACACTTTTAAAATGATGAAAAAATTATGAGACAATTGTATTTTTCTTCCTGTTTATTGAATCATAAAACCAACTTTGCTGTTAAATTAAATTGTGTAATATACGGTTACATATATAGTCAGACACACATGTATGGGACAGCACACAGAGCAGCAAGAACAAGTAAGCGAAGATTCAGTTGTCAGAGACTACACAAACTTTTATACAGACAAAAGTTATCCTTTTTAACCAACTAGTCCTTTTAGCTCCATTAAGCAGTTTTTGAAATTCCATGTTTAGAATAAAGTCATTTAGTCTAGCAGTGTTACACTTGTCGAAGGTTTCCAGCCGGAGGAATCCCTTCATGAATTGTCCTTTGCATAAAGGCCAACATAAATCTTTACATGTTGCCATGCATGACTGCAAAAAGTTGAACGATTTTTTTTCCCTCTTTCTGACCACAGACTTGTGATTCTCAAAGGATACACTAGTCGCTGTCAGTGGAAATACTGAAAGAATCACGCCACTCTTGTGTTCATCTGTCAGTTAGCAGATGCTGCCCCATTTCCTCTTGGTCTCCTCCTGTGCTATTGTGACTTTTGCTGGGATTTTGAAGCTCTCAGATCTGCACCTTAACACACATTCGTTCACACTCTGGCTTCTCTGGCTCTTCAGACTCTTTGCCAATGTCACAAAGATGCTGTCCACCTGGTCCCCTTTGTGACCTTTGGCTGAAGTAAGATAAAAAGACATTCCATGGACTTCGGCCAAATGACGAGCCTGGTCGATTACCACAGATGTAATCGGAGTGACCAGATCGGCCTTGTTGCAAACAAGGGCCCGGGGAATATCTGGACCAAGAGAGTGCTGACGGCACTCATCCATCCACAGAGGCAGATTGCGGAAACTAATGTGGTTAGTGACGTCAAACACGAAGACAATCCCGTGCACATTGCGATAGTAGTGATGCACCATGCTTTTACGAAAACGTTCCTGACCAGCAGTGTCCCACAGCTGTACCTGAAGCGAGATGGAAAAGGACAAGATTTATATTTTTGTTCACATATTATAGCACAATATGCATTTTTACTCGTGACTTAATAACCTTGGCATTGCGGCTGCCACGCATGACAAAACTACAGCTACAGAAACATTGAAAATTGAAACTTGTCTCCATTGGGTTATATCTGCCTGACCTGATGGTAGGC
This sequence comes from Tiaroga cobitis, assembly GCA_030578255.1. Classification (NCBI taxonomy): domain Eukaryota; kingdom Metazoa; phylum Chordata; class Actinopteri; order Cypriniformes; family Leuciscidae; genus Tiaroga; species Tiaroga cobitis. Next base: position 42,333,407 of record CM060591.1, on the reverse strand, counting down.
TATTTATGAAGTTCATTCGGTTTTTTAATAGCCTACCCTTCACATATAAAGTGCTTGAATTAGACAAAAAAATAGTGCTTTGGTTGAAATCGGGGTAGTATGGTAGTATTGTAAATGTTCATCTTTAAAGCAATTGTTATTTAATGTTTGTGGTTTAGGACTAAAGCGTCTCTTCTCAAAAGTGAAGTCCAATTCCTCATTTCAAAGCTAATTAAGATCTCAGCAACACCGTAAAATCCAGCGTTCCGCTGTTCCTCCATGGCATGCACAAGCAAAAATGAATCTCCTACCACTTAAAAATTAAAGTAGCCTAGTAAATAATTTACGTCTTGGTTATTGAATCCGATAAACAGATCAGGTAAATCCAAATCAGTGACTCGGTACACAAATTATTACAAATAGCCTATTTGATACATCAAAACTCTTTGAGGAACTCTAAAAACTACTGCATGTGACTGTTATGGTGTAAAAAATGTTAGCTAGTTTAATAGGCTATTCGTTGTGGGGGGGTTTTGTAACCCTAATTAGGTGTTCAAGCACGAAGTGCTGAAAACCTATTGTAATTGTAAGGATTTTTATTATTATTATTATTATTATTTTCCCCTAAAACGCATCGTGCAGCCCAAACCGTAAGGGCTGGAGCTCTGAAACTTTGTCAAATGGTAGTACAAAAATCGAGGAGAGGTTATCAAAGTATGACCCCAATTGGCCTATAGGTGGCGCTATAGCAATCAATTGCGCGTAACTGCTCATAACTCCTAAACCGTAAGGCGTAGCCTCAAGTGTCTTATATCATTGAAAAGCTGGACTCTTGACTTAAAAAACGTATATCTCCGATTTCATTTCCGGTATGCAAATTTTTTCGCCATTTTGAAATTTGTCAAAAACCTACTTTTGCGAACTAGTCCCTGGTTTTTTGCACAATCGGAACCAAACCAGTGCAGAAATGTTCTCTGGAGTCTGAATATCAATAATTATCGAAAAAAAGTTGAAATTTCGATAACCTGTCGCTAGGGGGCGCAAAATGAACGTTGTGGGAGGAGCCTATTTTACTAAAACGGCTATAACTCCAGAAGTAAATGACATATCTTCACCACACTTGGCACACATGTGTATAAGGACAGTCTGGGGTCACAGTAAAAAAACCGCGTCGATTTAACACTAGGTGGCGCTATAACATTAAAAAAAAATAAAAAGGGGTGTGGCCACGTGACCGTTAGTCCGATTGACTTGAAAATTGGTATGCAGTGTCTTGGTCCAAGGCCCCATGTATGTGTAAAAGGATATTGGCGTATCTCAAAAAACATGGCCGCCATCGGCCAATGAAGTTTGAGCACCTATGAGACGAGGTTAACGGAGACCGATCGGAACGAAACTCGATGGGCATGTTCGACTCATGGCCGAAGAGGCCTGTAAGAGTTTTGAAAGAAATCGGCCACTAGTTGGCGCTACCGAGTTTTACGGCTCTGTAATCACGTGGTGTTGCACATATCCCCACAAAATGCATATCATTTGATAGATCTCCTCATGCTGAACAACTTTGCCTCCAGAACCATTGCTGTCAATCAAACCGTTCGTTAAATATTCACAAATATGTTAAAAACCTACTTTTGCGAACTAGTCCCTGGTTTTTTGCCCGATCGGAACCAGACCAGTCTAGGACAATTCTCTGGACTCTCTAGATCAATAATTATCGAAAAAAAGTTGAACTTTGCCCTTTGGTTTGCTATAACAGGGTAATTTATAAAAAGGGGCGTGTCAAAACACACTCAAAAGCCTATAAATCATAAATAAAAACTCAGAACTTCACAAAAATTGGTGAGCATATGTGACATAACATCATGAACAAGCATGCAAAGTTTTATGGAGATCGGACAATAGGTGGCGCTATAACTGTTGAAAAGCTTTAAAACCATGTATTTCCTATGGTAAATTGCTTGTATTGGCTGTAAATGGTGTTTTCCATCTATTATGTCAGTGGTTAAATGCATGCTAAATAAAACTTAATGTCTTTTGATGCTTTTGTGATTAAAGGCCTGAAAAATCACACTAAAATACTGTATATCATGGTAAATCATGCCAAAAATAGTCTATTCCATCTATAATGGAAATGTTTAAATGCTTGCTACATAAAACTTAATGTCTTTTGATGCTTATACGCTTAACTGCCTTAACTGCCTTAACTGCTTGAACACCGCTAAATGCTGCTTGCAGCTTTAATTATTGTTTATTATTGTTCATTACTGTCTTGTTTCTGTATTTTTTTATTGTCTTGTTTCTGTATTTTTTTTTATTGTTGCAATAAAAAAAAACTATTTCTTTGAGTCGGATCTCTTCAATGAAATCAGTTTCAAAACCGGTAGGCTGTTCAGTAGCCTATAGCCTACTGAGCATTCGATTTAGTTCAAACTTAAAGGGGTCATGACATGAGAAACCAAATTTGCCTTGATCTTTTGGTATTTAAGAGGTCTTTGTACCATTAAAACCTCCTGCAAGCTTCATAGCTTAAGACGTCCTCCCCATTATAAACGAACCATTTATTTAATCGAGCTCTAAATACAGCTCGTTCTAGATCCTCTGAACTTAGTGACGTCACGGTACGAAGTAACGTACCAGTCGTTTGCATATGACCGCCTCCAGCGCAAGACAACTACGCCTCATTTGACATCATCGCATGCGTTGACGTGCAGCGAGGGGGTCTGTTTACAAGATGACTGCGATGCCACGCAGATGGGCTGTTCCCAGCTGTGTATGAATCAAAATCAATTGAGAATTGACACGATGGTAAAAGATCGGAAGACCGAAGTTTCACGTGGCGGAGCATTGTGTAGCCTACATGTGATACAAAATGATTAAAGGGTTAGTTCACCCAAAAATTAAAATTAAGTCATTAATTACTCACCCCCATGCTGTACCAACCCCGTAAGACCTTTGTTCGTCTTCGGAACACAAATGAAGATATTTTTGATTAAATGTGACAGCTGGATCACTCCTCCATAGGCTCCCTAAGGTATTGAAACCTGACGGCCCAGAAAGTCAATGAAGAAAATGTTTAAATATTCCATGTCACAACGAGACTTCAAGAGATTTCCACGACGCGCGAGAACTTAACTGAAGTAGTTGAAGGAGATCGCAATTCTCACGCATGTGTCGTGGAAATCTCTTGAAGTCTCGTTTCAGGCCTACAAGGAAGAAAAGGAATAGTCAAATAAAGTCGTTATTTTTGTTTTATTTCCGCACAAAAAGTATTCTCGTCGCTTGATAAACTTATAGTTGAGCCACTGTTGTGACATGGAATATTTAAACATTTTCTTCATTGACTTTTTGGGCCGTCAGGTTTCAATCCCTAAGGGAGCCTATGGAGGAGTGATCCAGCTGTCACATTTAATCAAAAATATCTTCATTTGTGTTCCGAAGACGAACGAAGGTCTTGCGGGGTTGGTACAGCATGGGGGTGAGTAATTAATGACTTAATTTTCATTTTTGGGTGAACTAACCCTTTAACGTTAATAATTTATGCATAAGCAGCACTGACGTTAGTCAATCATAACAATGGGCGTTAACACCGAACTCTTAAAGGGGAAACACCTCCAAAACAGACTGTTTGAATCAGAGGGGGAGAAACAGGGTGGGAAAAGGTCATAAATCTTTAAAAAAAAAAAAAAAAATTGTACAAAAAACTATAGTAATACTATAATTGCACATAAGGGACCATAATAAAACAAAACAAAAAACCATGTCATGACCCCTTTAAGTGTGAAAACTTAATTTAGCCGAACAACAAATGACAAATAATGATTAAACGTAGGCCTACTGTTTATGACTTGACAATAAACAATAGGGCTATCATTGATTGTGATACAAAATTACATTTAGCTAAAATCACCAAAAGATGTTGAGATTACGCAATATAGGCTGACGTGAAAAAAAAATGTCTAATCGCGTTTTTGCGGATGGTTTAATGCAATGCCTAAATTAGTTTTATGCATCCAGGCAACATTTTGTAATCTGCTCCAAAATAAACGTGCTACAAAATGAATCGAAAATGCAGTAGCCTACAAATGAAATGTAATTCTTACTTTGACTTTCTCGCCTTCTATCTCAAGAAGTTTCTCTCGAAAGTCCACCCCGATTGTCGCCTCCGTTCTGCTGGGAAACTGTCCGGTGCAGAAACGGTGTGTCAGACAGGTCTTACCGACTCCGGCATCTCCGATCACAATGATCTTACAGGTACGACGGCAGCGCACCGGGATACCGTTCGACGAGCTGGAGCTCTCCAAGGACGAATCCATTTACTGTATCAGTGGCGAAAAATAAACCTGAATTGGATGTTAAAAGGAAGCTAAAAGTTCAGAGTGCTCCAGTGAGCACTCCTCACATGTGCATGACTGATGATTACTGATTACTTCCCCTTTAAATAAAAGAGAAACTTGGACTCGTTTTCTAAGCCCCACTTTCATAAGACATCAAAGCAGGCAATTAAAGACAATTCTGCCTTTTTACAATAGAATACATATGATTATTCCTTTTTATTCATGAATGTAATTACCGGTATGCATAAAAGGGGTAAGAACCGTTGTTAAAAGGAAAGTCTGACAACCAGCTTGGACCGAAACCAAAAACAGCCCACAGTTATTTCATATCCCTTGCAGTAGCTTATCTAGTGTTTTTATTTTATTTTTTATTTTATTTTTTTGTGACAAAGTATACTTCAGATGTTTTTGGCCAAAACACTTTAAATACTTTGAAGAGTTTTAAAGACCCGGGCTGGTGCCAAATGTGTGCTCTTACATTTCGATTTTTTTTTATTACAAAAAAAAAAAAATCTATATCATACAACATACTCTTCTTTGAACACTGTAACCAATTAGATCAGACAGAGTGATAAAATGAGGTAAGCTGGAACAGAGAGCAGGGGAAAAGGGCTCTTGATAAGTTTACTGTCATCAAGCCAGTTTTTTTTCCATAGACACCTCCAAGAAATGCAATAAGGAACATCTACACATGCTGCTTCCCCATTATGACATCACTTCCTGTCCACTCAGCCTTCCCCCAAAACCATGTCCAACTTCAGACAATTCAGCCACCTTTTCACACAAGATCTTCTGCACAAAAAGCCAATATCCTTTTTAAGCTTTTATTTTTCATATAAATTACTCTTTAAAACAGGGGAAAGATGGGTTTGAATGTGTTTCTCTTGCTTGGTTTGTTGACTATGGGATTTGCTCTCGCCATTGCACAAAGTTTGCATTCAGACATACTGTATTTCAAAATGGGATGCATGTTTGACTAGTTTTCAGTTAGAGACTAGTCATCAGCAAGGTTAAAAAAGTAAAATGGGCATTTTATTCTCGTCTCTCCGTCTACACCCCTCCTCTTCTTCCTCCACTCCAAACCACAGTCATTGTCTGTCAGTCCTAACTGCAATTTCTGGGGGTGTAGAAGATCGCAGGAAGTTCCTCATAGAACCGCAATAGTCAATGGCAACCGTCTTGGGTGTTCGACAGTGGCGGTGCCGCACCGCTTCCCATTCCTCCATCTCCTCCCTCAGTCCTTCACCCTCTTCAGATGTTCACATATCATTGGCCAACTCCTCAGTTTCTGTGGAGACGTCTCCATTGACCGCAATCTTCATGTTTTCCTCATAGCCTGGAGGCATGAAGGCCAGCGTATAGGGGTAGATCTTATGACACTCCGCTCGGTATAACTCTGCCGTTTCTTTAGCCTCTCCGAGGCTCCCATCACGCAGGCTTTCCAAAACATCTGTACAGATCTGCAAGAAAATAAAGTAGTATGGCTATAATATAGGGTCGGTTTACACCTGGTCACTACATGCGTTTTTACTGGTCGGATAGTTATCTGATTTGTTAAAACGGTTCCATTTACACTCGGCCACATAAACGGGTCTCCGCAAAGCGGATATAAATCCGATCTTCCATTCCCGTGCTATATGCAAATTTAACGGAGTTCACGTCAACAGATACAAGTTGCATTTTATTTATCATCAGCTAATTTCAAGATCAAAGACCGCAATAGGACAGAAAGCGGCATCGGCGAGATCATTTAGTCACACTACTTTTAATGAAGTTGATTGTGTTTTGAGCATCTGCAACTTACTTTCAGTTTCATTTGTGGCAGTTTGCACGTCAGCTTGCTGAAGAGAAACTCAGCTGCTCATCTGCGGCAATGCGTGTTGCAGTAGAGCTGTCATATCTGGCTATAACATGCTCTCACATGTTTATTTTTGAACATTCTGGGAGTAAGATTTATGTGGTTTCATCAACCAGATGCATTTACACAGTCCATATACTAGTCCAGTTTCGTTTGGAATGACTCTCAAACCAGCTCCTGAAGTGGTTTGAGGGATCGGATTTAAACCCGAAAGCGCTTCGGAGGGCATTTACACCTGGTCGGTTCACGATTGAAGAGATATCCGATCAGAGAAAATGCATGAAGTGACCAGGAGTAAAGAGGTAAAGGTTGGAATACTCGACACGACTTTTAAAATCTAAAGAGATTTTAAAATACTAAGCATCATACACTTGCTGACTATTTAAATGGTTACAGAGTAAAACTAAACAACTGGATCACACAGCAGACTTTCAAGTAGTTCCAAACTTAAATTCATGCAGAAACATGCTGCCAGGAGATGCATGAAAAATGAAAACAATATTTAAAATTGGCTCAAAATATCAAACAAGTTTCATACCCTCAGACTGGACAGAATCAAAGCTAATATGAACATGCAAATAAGGGAAAATATCTGTGCAAAAGTCATGTAGTGCATGTCAGCCAACTGTTTTCTTACAAAACTGCCTTGTTTTGCTGAATACATAAGCTTTAATAATTAAAAAAGAAAGCAGAAAGCTAGTCAAATCAATATTGTGAAATCGCTCTGAAATACAAAGCTGTGCATGTTCTACAAGGGACAATGTGGATAAATTCATCCTCTTAAACTATCCTTTTAAAAAGTAGTTTTACAATATTTACCCAAATGTGTCCATTCTTGTCACTTTTTATACATTAACCAGCTACTAAAATCCTCTTAAGGTCATGTAGTCTATGTACCTGAACACTTCTGTTGTTCAGTGATTCATCAAGTGCAATAGCCAGCTCCATTGCTTTCTTCTGTGTTGAAGGGTCTAAATAGAACATCATTTTGGCAGCTGTGAAGGAAGAAAATAGGTGAAAATGCATTATGGAAAAGTAGTAGATTAAAAAAAAAAAAGCTGTGTGAATATAAAGTGTTGAGCATGTGCACCTGCTACTCGGTGAGGGATGGAACTGGAGTGCTTGGTGAGGAAGGCCTGGTTGAAGCTCTTAGCATTACTTTCCCCAAACAGTCTGGAGATTTCCTGCTTGAGCACCATGCAGACCGATTCTGCTAGATCTTTACTTTCGGACACTGTTAGCCAATCAAAATGAACACATTACTGACCAAACTTAACACATGGAGGTGAAAATGGTGTCAGAAGCAACAAATAAGTCAAAAGAGTGACCAATTGATTAAATGTAAAGAACACTCTGGGTTCACTCACCTCCTTTAAAGAAGCGCACTAGACACTGGTGAAGCCAAGGGTGGTCCGGGTCTATTGCATAGGCCCTCTTCACCGACTGCAGCATTAACAGGAACTTTTCTGAGGAAATTGATGACAAAGACCATTAAAATAATGCAACTATTAAATTCACAATGTAACAGAAGTAGCGACAGATCATTTCTTTCACATTGTCATGTACATCCAAGTGAAATATAATTGGAAAAAATAAAATAAAATTGTACTGTAGTTGATTGGATGGAGGCAAGCAAGCTTTCAGTCGATTGTAAGAAAGGTGTGGTGTTTAACCGGAGAAGTATGGCATACGTCACCAGAGAGAAGTTAAGTTTGACCAATTATATTTTAATAAAATAAAATAAAAACATATGCATGGTTAAATTGTTCACAAAAAGATCAATAACGCGCATTTAGAAAGGAGAGAAGGGGGATTTTCATTTCGTGCCGACTTAAATATGACTACTAGATTGTTCAAATGAATATGAGCCTGTGGTTCAGAGATGTAAAGCACATACCTTTCCTAAAGTAGATTTCAAAGGCCAGAAGGTGTGTGTCTATTTTATTTTTCACCAGGTTTTTCAAAGGTGTCAGAAACTTAACAGCTTCATCTAATGGGTTCTCCACCTGCGAAAATAAAAGAACTCTTTCTGTCCAAGCACAATAACAGCGTTTAACTTCCTTCAAATTTCCCCTTGGGTTCCTACAAAAGACATGAATTGTGTTTTTCTTTTCTCATCAGAAATCCCCACATTCACAAACCAAACACACACCCTGGCCAGTTTCTCTGGTATGAGTTCCTCTTTAGGTCCGCCGATCTCTTCGTCATCATCCTCTTTTTTCTTCTTCTGGTTCTTTAACTGTTTCTCCTTCTCTGCATTCTTTTTTTCCTCCTCCAGCTGTGCTTTCTTCTGTGCTCTCCGTTGCTTATTCCTTAACTTTTTCAGTTCTTTGTCAGTCAGGTTCCCTGTTTGACAAACAAGCAGCATTAAGCATAATTCATTTTAAGAAAACACGTGAAAAATATTAATCGGTGTCGGGAGGAAACCTTGTATGTCCAAAACCGCTTTTCAGGAAATGGAAAAAACCCCACTATTTTTGTAAATAAACACTTGCCTGTTGTCAGTTAATATTGTGGTTTATATATGGTCAGACCCTAGCATGTGTCATTATATTATTAGCATTTTACCAAAATCAAGCTAAAATGGAGTTACAAGGCTTTTGGCCAGCGAATGTTTGACATACGTGATTTGTCCTTCATTAGAACGGTCGCATCTGAGGCAGTAAGTGAATCACATTCAATTTTGTTCATCAACTTACATACAGGTTATAAAGTTTATTGTAGCTATGTGGGTGCTCAGTTTCTGTCATTTGGCCAAAGTCTCATGTTATTAAAGACGAAATGATACGCACAGGCTATTTAAGGGCCCTTTCACACCTACCTTGTTTGGTCCGGACTTTCGGACTTTTCAGTTTGGTCCGAATCAAAATTACAGGTGTGAAACTTCCCCTGGACCACGGTCCGCACCAAACAGGTGAAATTTGGTCCAACGAAAAGAGGTAGTCTCGGTCCGGATCAAACTGAACAAAGGCTTGGTTCGTTTCTAGTGTGAAAGCATTTCTGTATGGTTCGGACTTTCGGACCTTTTACAGGAAGTTCCGGTGGTTCCCGCATAGCCGAAAAAACAGAAGGTGACAGGAAAAATTAGCCGTGTAGCACATGGGGAGATGAGGAGACATAATAAATGACATAATAAAAAGTCAACTTGCAGTCTTCTCCTCCTTTCCTGCCGGCGACAATAAAATGTTCGCACGATGAGGACGTTCATTTGGCGAATTTGATCTAGCCTTGTGTATAGTTGGTGCTGCAGGTAATTATGCCATAAAAATAACAAAATAGTTGCAACGATCTGCGTCTGTTCATTCATGTTGTCAAAGTTACCCGCCGAATTGACAACATGCTGACGTCAGACGCACGTCCATTTACAAACCAATCAATGTCAAGATGCAGCCCACATAGATGATGACGACAGGACGCATACAGAAGTATGTCACGTAAAGTTCTTTAGTGCACTCGCATAATTGCAGTGTGAAACCAAACCAAAACTTTCTGAAAGTATAAAATGTATCAAAACGTGAACTTTGGTTCGGACCTTGGTGCGGACTTTCAGGTGTGAAAACGCCCTAAGACAGTATTGCTATGACTTTACAACAAATGCTAGACTAAAACACTCTTCTCCGCTCATTAGCCTTCACATGCATAGTGTTCCCTGAGTAAAGAAAAAAACGTACATAGGGTGTGCGATATCACGATTTTTGATCATGGACAATAAAAATATCTCCACTATCCTCTTTTGAAGAAATATCGTAGTATCGCGTTACAGTGCATTCTATCAGTTACAGTTCTGGTGCCTCCGTCTCAACATACTGTAAAACGCGACGTACTCCCCATCACGTTAAAGGACAAGTTCGGTATTTTACACTTAAAGCCCTGTTTTAAGATCGTTTCTGATGAAATAGAACGGTTAAGATTGAAATTTGGACACATGCTGCTGGCCCGAGAATTTTCGGTTTCTGTGGTTGCAACCCCCCACCTCCACAATGGTTACATAGGTGCACAGGAACAATCCTTCCTAAAACGCATTAAACTTAGTTTACAAAGACGTTAAACTCACCGAGTGGTCTGGGGTGTTCACTGATATGCTCACACAAAAATCGCTGCAAAAGATGCTTTCCAACAGGTTTTATCGTAGTTTTTGTCCAAGTCAAGTCATATGGAATTGGACAAAAACTACGATAAAAAACTACGATAAAAATACTATTCGAATTTTACTTGTTTTTTTTTCGCCAGTTATAAATAAACGCACTGGGTGGCGCTATGGAGCGTGTTTAACAAGTGGATTGTATTTGATCACATAATGTCGTCGTCTGTCTCGCGAAGTTTGGAATTACTTTGATGAAAATGATATTACAAAATGGAATTACATTTAATCAATTATTAATGAAACGAAGTTATCATAATATCACCACAACAATGAGAAATCACATGAAATCCAAACACCAGTCGACTGAAGAAGCAGCTGTCCATCACTGCATTAACGACTGCCGGTAAGTGCAGCTGTTCCCCCGAGGGAATCGTGATCTGAGATGATATCTTCTGGTAGCAAAAAAATTGAGATATATGCTTCCTTTAAATTTCAATGAGGGAGACAGGTTTAAGAACAGAAAACGCAAAGTGCTGTTAGTAACTTCACTTTGCAAACTGTGTCTCTGCAACGTCTGTCAGTGTGGCACGTTTTCTCACTCGAGCATGTGGATAATATTGTTTTTCTCAACATGAACGTGAAACAATAAAAACACAATAACCATATGCTGACTCGAGTGCATACGTTCTGTACGATAACTGCGCCGTCTGCTTTATTAGGGGTTTTTCCATTCGCGCTGCTTGAGCTTAAATGCTTTTGTTCTTTATATTTTTGGTTTACACATATTGTTTAATGTTTTCAACTAAGAGAAATCCTTAAAGTTTTCTCACGCACGCGCGAGAATTGCGATCTCCTTCAACTACTTCAGTTAAGTTCTCGCACGTGCGCGTCGTGGAAATCTCTTGAAGTCTCGTTTCAGGCCTACAAGGAAGAAAAGGAATAGTCGAATAAAGTCGTTATTTTTGTTTGTTTTTTCGCACAAAAAGTATTCTCGTCGCTTGATAAACTTATAGTTGAGCCACTGTTGCGACATGGAATATTTAAACATTTTCTTTAATGACTCTCTGGGCCGTCAGGATTCATTTCCTTAGGGAGCCTATATAGCAGTCATGAATCTCTCAGATTTAATCATAAATATCTTCATTTGTGTTCCGAAGACGAACGAAGGCCTTACGGGGTTGGTACAGCATGGGGGTGAGTAATTAATGACTTAATTTTCATTTTTGGGTGAACTAACCCTTTAAGATAAATAGTAAGCTTGTGTATATTGCCTAATGTAAGCTTGTTTAGAAATGGTGACAAAAACTTTAAACTAAAAATAACATAATTCTCATTAAACGACATTTAAATGAACGAATATTAGATTTTTATGAACTCGAATATTCGAATACAATATTTTTGAAAAATGCCCATCCCTAGTCTCGGCAAGTATTCTCTTGGTTATGTCATAAGTGAACAGTTGAGAAAGAAACCGGATGTTTGTCAGTTTTTTCGGTCTATGCATTCGGTCTTAAAGTGACAGCACACACCTAACATTCCTACTGTTGCCTGTGTCATTAATGTTAATAAAACAACAAAATACAGCTTAAACAAAGATTAAACTATTTAATTTCTACAGTGAACAAATAGTATAATTTTACATTTAGGCGTAATTATTTATTTCTGTACATGAATACTACGTTTAGACTTTATAAATTTGTTATTTAGTGTTAATTTCTGCTTGTAATTTGTGTATTTGTTCTTATTTTATTACTGACTGTTCACTTGTTTTTAATAATGTTTGAACTTTTTCAGTTAGGCTAGTAGTTTTTGATGTAGTATCGAAGAACTTCAAGTGAACTTTAAGTAATAAATGAAAAGCAAATATATATATATTTATATTTGTTTTGCTGATCCGAAAAATGATCCGATCCGTGGCTCAAAAACCGTAAATGATCCGAACCGTGAATTTTGTGATCCGTTCCACCACTAGTAAATATTTGTAAAACCCACAGACAAAATGGTGTAATAGTAATAATGTATGGGGAAAAAAAGGCGAAATATGGAGATACAAGGTTTCCACCCGACAGCAACGATATACAGGCTTGATTCAGTCATATTACCAGTTTCAGCCTGTAGCTCCTTGCTGTCATCCGTTAGCGGGTTGTCGTGCAGGTTGAGGTAGATTTGGATGGCGGTGTGTGAGGCTTTAAAGTAGAATGGGTGCATACGTAACACATCCTCCAGTTTAAGCAGGTCCACGTAGGAACGTAGCGTCATCTTCCGCATGCAGTATGTATGGAAGTCAAATTGATCATCGGTTATCTCTACAAAGTGCTGTAAGGAACGAATGTGTGAGAGAGAGCAAAAAAAAACGAGGTAAACAATCAGATGAGGAGGTAAAATCAGCACACAAAAATCATCATATAAATTAAGCAGAAAAAAAAAACGAACCCTTTCAATCTCATGGCATTTTTTGAGTGCTTCGCCACATTTCTTCATAGATTTATAGGCCAGAGCACATTCAGTCTGGAACCACATACACTGCATCTCATTCAGATTCTCTACTGCAGACGCTCCCTCCTAAGACACACAAAACAGATACAAACAGAATTACCAGAGAGAAGCCTGCTTATGTACACAAATGAGCATGAGCGCACACCCCTCTTACCCTTGTGAATTTGGCGCACATTTCCTCAGCTTCTTTGACCAGACCTGCCTTAAGCAGATACTTGGCGCATTTGGAGTTGATAAACCTGTCTGCTGTATCCAGGGCCTGAGCTTCGTCCATCCAGCGAGCTGCTTCCCGGATGTTCCCAGCATGCTGAGAGAGGGAAATACAAAAGAGATACAATGGAGCTGGGATGATTAGTTGCACCTTTCAATGAGAGACCCAAGCCGTTGTGATGCTCGCATCAATTAGAAAAATTGCAGATTGAACGAAAAGCATCTTCAAAATGGTAATGGTGTGTGATGCGTTTTGTAAATTACCTTGTATATCTTGGCTTTAATGAGGAAGAGCTCTATTAGAGTTGGCGTGCTCTCAATTCCAGCGTTGATGTATTCGAGAGCCATGGTGTGCTGGCCGACCTGATCATAGTGCTGAGCCAGAAAATACTGCACCCAAAGTAACGTAGTGGGCGGCTCCTCTTTGCCATCATCTACATGTGACCAGCAAAAGAACCAATCAGCATGCTTATCCACCAATACCAATCAGAAGGCTCACCACAGCATAAAAAGAATCATATACATTTTTAGCATTTAATTTCCACTTGCTGGACGAGTTCGACATGCGCAGTAGAATTGCTTTTCTATATTCTACAAGACGACAGAGGGCAGCACTGAGTAGTGTCATTTACAGGACATTTGTTCGGAAGGATAGAAGAAGAAAAGTAGTGGATCCGCCATTGCATGCAAAGTTTAAAACAAAGCAGCGTATCATTCTCCATCGTTTTTGTTCTTGTTTTTTTAAATCGTTCTTTCCACACTCTTCTTCGACTACTATCTGTACAATACATCACGACTGGGTACTGTCACCTAGTGGAGTCTTCTGTCTCAACATTCACTTTGCACATGAGCTGTTGTACGCGCACACCAAAACTGGACTGCATGCGGACAGTGTGCACAAACATCCACGGACCTGATGACGAAAATTATGTCACGCAGAGTTGCGAAACAGACGGCAGAAGTATACTTTGGGCTTAAAGGGATATGTCATTATGTGACAGGAAGCTTGCGCTCAGGACCATTTGCAGAGGCTTTGGATTACAGGTAATAATGCTGTAAATAATGTTCAGTGTCTTGCACAGACCGATTGTTTCGCTTCATAAGACCTCAATGTATATTCAGGAGCCACGGGTATTATTTTGTTTTGCCTGTATATGTTTTTTTGACTCAAGTAAATTAACAGCAAATTTTAATTTTTGGGTGAACTCTTTTCATCCACTTTTTTCACATAGCTGTGGGTATTCACATAATAACAACTTTTTAACACCATTTTGATATGACATTTTTGCACTAGGGAGGAAGTTTTTGTGTTATGATCCCTATAATCCAAATAGTATAATCATAAAATGAAATAAAAAGTAAATATAAGAAATAAAGAAAAAAATCATACCATCTGGGCTGAACATTCGACAGCTCCGTAATGACGTTTCAAAACCAACAACTAATTCTTCAATTATTGACACCTGCAATTCAAATAATATGTGAAAAACCCATCTGGACGTAAACACTAGTATGAATGTTCTGTATGTGTAGTGTGTTTCCTCACCTTCTCTTTGTCCTGATAGAGAGATCTGAGTGTGGTGTAGACTGGAGGACAGCCTTTACTGAAGTTCATTCTTAAATATCTATCCAAACACTCTCGAAACTTGTCCCCTGAACAATACACAAACATTTTCTTCAACAAATCCAAAATTACGGTAGAAGCTGATGTATTAGACTAGAAGAGCAGCTGCCTACCAGAGAGGAAGCTGAGCGGCAATCTGCGAGGAACGAGACCTTTAGGGTATTTCTCCCAGGCCTCCTCATAGATCTTTAGCTTCTCTTCTGTATTCACTGAAAAACACCAGAAATGCTGTGTTTTGTTCAACTGTTACTCATGCGCATGCATATTGTTATAAGGTGTAAGATAAAAACAATGCTGGCGAATCAGTTTGCGTGTGTGTACCAGGCTTGAGGGATTTCTCCAGGCCATGGTAATAAGACCAATTTTCAGGATTTCTCTCCTGCAGTCGTCTGTATACATCTGCCGCCTCCTCGAACCGTTCCAGACTCAACAGAAGCTCCCCTACACATCCACAACACAAACAGAAGAAATGAAATGAGAGAGAATTTTCCACCGGGCACCACAAACAGGAAGTCAATCTGCTAGACAAGCAAAATGTGAAAAGGAAAAACTGCATAATGGACAAAATATCATAAAACGCAGAAGAAAAAACAGGAAACAAAGGAAAAACGTGGAAGATGAGGAAGAAAGTGGTGCACTGATGTACCTTTGGTTTCCTCCACGGCCAGTTTATCACAGATCTGTTTCTCGTAGGTGGTGAGATGCTCCAGAGCTTCTCTAAAGAGTCCCGCCTCCCTCAGGACCTGATTCTGATACAGCAGCAGTTCACTGTACTCGTAATCCACTTTGTCAGGGGACGTCTGAAAAAAAAAAAAGTAGTAAACAAACATTCATAAACACCAAAAAAAATACACATAAAGAAATGATCTGTTGCATTAACTAATCCCTCTAAAATAATATAAAACAGTTAGGATTTATTTATTTAGCCTGCAACTTGTAGTTTCCTGTTGGGCTGGAAACCAATGAGAGGAAGTAAGCGCCTTATCTTGGAAGCCACAATAATCGTGTGCCATTGTGTTGCCTGTAGACCTGTAATGGCAGGTTGAAGTTTTCACAATACCTCTGCCCCTGTTCTTTCAAATCTATTCCAAGTTAATAGGGATGTGAAAAGTACAGGTACTTTGGTACGCATGTTGATACTGTACTATATACTTTTTCTTTTTTTAAAAAGGTCTCCGTTCAAAAACTGGTGCCTGTCAGACAGTGAGACATTCATATGCGTTTTTGCATGCATGCTCTGAAAAGAGCGGTCATGTTTTGATACAATGCAGATGTTTGCATAAATCTTCCTCCACTTTCCAATCAAATTTCCACTGTCTCATAACAAACAAAATAAAAAAAGAAGAGAAAAAAGAAAAAGTCTGTCCTTGATAAGTCAAAAAACAATATTACGAGAAAAAGTCTGTCCTTAAAATTAGTAAAACAACAATATGATGGAAAAAAATTCACTTAATTATTTGAAAAACTTGTTATTGTTAATTGAAACTAAATTTCAAATGTCCTTTTACGCTAAATTTGAAGCCCTAAAAAAAAAAAAAAAAAAAAAAAGGTAATTAAAATGACAAAGCCACATATATACTAATAAAATTAATACAAAACCACAAATGTTTAATTAAAACAAACTAAAATGAAAACTGAAAATTTAAAAATAAAAGCTAATTGAATGATTAATAAATAGCAGTGGCGGCTCCTGCAAAATCTCTCAGGTGGGGCAAATGTTTGGATGATTGATAAGGATAAGGTCCACCCATGCAATGAATAAATGAACAGCTTAAGCATGTAAAGGCAACTTCACTACTTTAATATGAATGAAAAATAATGACTCTTACAATAAATCTCATTGTTTGTTTCTATACTCACTATTATTACACTAACATTACTCGCTTAATACAATTCTTGGTATGATGTATTGGTATGGTGGTATCATATTCGTTCGCCATGACGTTGTTCAAGTTCAACTGGCCTCCACTCGCGATATGTCCCAACAGTCTCTCTCGCTCTCGCTCTCGTTCTCTTTTTTATTTTTATTTTTTTAATCACATTTGATAAAGATATTAAAGTAGTGTTTCATTTTTTCCTTGTTGTTCAAATTCAAAATTGTTTTCAAATATTATTTGTCACTTAATCTTAAAGATTTTTAATAGTGTATGTTTGTTCCCACCAATCGCTGCAAAAGTTAAGGATATGTATGATGACGTAAGCACGTTGGTGCAAGCCCTCCCGGAACCCATAGAGAATGCATTGCAGTGCCTCCAGTTCGAAAAAAAAAACATCTTTGAATGTAAGTCTATGGGAACACTCTGAGGCGGTACTCCACAGAACGTGACATGACGCTGATTGGACTATATCCAGACAATGACGGCTAGCGTAACTCTGTGGTTGAATGAGATTGTGAATGTAATTGAAAAAGTCCCTTTCATTCACACTTTGGTGGTGCGTCGCCCAATCGCCCTAATGAAGAAACCGCCCCTGATAAATAGTACACAAACTAGTGTCATTGAGATACAATTATATTTTATTATACATTTTTTTTATTTCAGTTTTTATTTCAGTTTCAGTTTTTTTAGTATATCAAGTTAAAGAATGGACTAAATAAAAAAGGGGAAATGCCTCAAGTTTAGTTTGTTTTTTAATATTTTAATAATTGAATTATATTTTATTTCAATTTATGTTTATTTTTATATACAATGTTTTTTTTATGGTTTTAATAACCTTGATACAAGCACATAATACAAAAAAAAAAACTTGTACATACTAAATACTAGGGATGACCCCGAATAGTTGAAGATTCAATGCTTCGATAGGAGGAGCCCGATTCGACTACCAATCTCACAGTCGAATCCTCGCAGAGGTGTTTTTAAACAAGGATCATGCCATTTTGGCTATATGAGGGTGCTCAATGTAAGATTTCAAATAGAACTACCGTTTCTATACAGCCCATTATGATAATGCTTTCAATAAAAATGTGCATAGAAAGAAGCTTTTAATTAATATTTTTAACGTGCGGGCAGCGTGAATCCAAACACCCTGTGACAGATTTAAGTTTCACTTTCGATCCGTGACCGACAGAGGAGCGTCTTGGCGGCAGGGATTTAAATCTTTAAAAATGTCTGGGATAAGAAATTCTAAAGTGTGGATGCACACCATCAGAAAGGATATTCTCCAAGGCTGGATTTAGCATCAGGCATTATCATCAGCATTAGCATTTAACAAGTTGGTTTTCCTCGAGACATTCTAAAATGCTTAACGTGAAAAAAGCTTTTAAACCCCTTAAATGGCACTTTTACTTGCTTAACGTATGTACACAGTAGGCTATAGGGGTGGAACAGTACACAAAAGTCACAGTTCGGTTCATATCTCGGTTCAGACATCACGGTTCGGTACGATTTCGGTACAATCGAGGGAAAAGCAAAACAAAAATGCAGAAGGCATTGTATTTTTTTAATAAGTTTTATTAATAAAGGCATAGAACCAGTTTATTTGTAGTGCACTGAGAATAGTTTTATATAATTAGTTTATTAATTAAATTAATAAGACAAAAAGACCTTGCGATATGTTTGGTAATTGTACCTGAATTAATTTAAAATTATTTTGCTATATTTCAGATCAATATATTTGTTTTCCTTAATTTTAATTAACATTATTAATTAACAATGTAACATTTTTCTCATCTGAATTATAAATAATTGATTTCTGTATAAAATAATACTACCATTAAAAACACATTCGATTGTCTTTTTTAATCAATGTAGAATGTGTAAGATTAGTGCTCAGAGGACAAGAAATGAAAACCAATGCGATATGATGAATGTCCAAAAGATGGACCCACAGACTGTTGACTGTTGAAATGGAGTTGGATAAATATGTTTTGCTTTTAAAACAGTGTGTGTGTGTGATTTTGGTTGGGTGGCAGTTGTAGGTTACAGTTTGACAAGAGTTTACAGTGTGACAAAAGCACAATGTTGTGTTTTATTGCGAGTCTACACAAATATAAGAAAACACTTTGCAGGTTTAATGATCTGTATGAACAAAATGACGAGTATGTTTTTTTTGTTTCCACTGTTCGATCGCGCCTGTGCCTCTCTCTCTCTCTCACACTCACACACACACACACACACTCCAGAATTGCAACCTTGACATCGCAGCCTGTTCATTATGCGGTCACACCAAACGCGAATAGAGCGTCAAATTCGCGTTTATCGCTTCTAGTTCGACGCTAGTCCTAAGCGAATAGGACGCGCGTATAAAAGCCAACGTTTGAAGTGAACGCGCATTCAGAGCTAAGCCGGTGGTACAGATTATGTGTTCCTAAAGAACCCGCGTCTCTAATGGTGTGTTCACACCGAACGCGAATTTAATTATTTGCGCGAGTGGATTACATACAAAGTCAATGCAAGGACCCGAATAGACGCATCATTCGCACCGGGCGTTGCGAATGATGCGAATTGGGCGACGCGTTTGCCGCGAATGTCTTCCGCGCAAGTTGAAAAATTCGAACTCGAGCGAATGTTCAAGCGTCTAACTAGACGCGATAGACGCGTATTTGACGCTCTATTCATGTTCGGTGTGAACACACCATAACAGTAGTTCCGCATTACATTAATTTGCACGCGAGTTTTATTTATTTTTATACCGTGTATTCTCCGTGTAAATTCGTGCACCGAACCGTGACGCCCGTACCGTTTCGGTTCAATACGAATACATGTACCGTTCCACCCCTAGTAGGCTTCACACCTTATTAAGAAACCATACTATGTGCAGATAAGCAGATGAACCCAGAACCCAGGAAAAGGCTTAACGTATAATTAAACGCGTTGTGTTCATATTCTGGGGTCATCTGCTTTTCTTTAAGCTATATAGTATGCTTTATTAATAAGGTGTGTACAGAATTTTATCTTTTAATAATAGTTTTAGGACATAAAGTCGTTAAAACGTTTTTCACGTTAAGCGTTTTAGAATTTATTTTATCTGTTCACAGAATTTGAAAAAACTGAAACGGACACAGGCCGAGTAAAAGACTGGATTTTTTTCTTGATCAGGTAGGGTACAAGTCTTTTCAAAACAATTTAGCTGTTTCTAATTAGATTTTTGGATGCTGTGAACATGTTTAGCTAAAAAGCCACTTCAGTTTAGCGTTTATTGTTTTGCAGTTAAAAAGAAAAAGTTGACAATTCTGGCCATACTTTCGTTATTTTAATAATTTCTTTATTTTTATTTTATTAATTGATCACTCAGGGTTATCTAATTTAACTATTTGTGTCTTGTGTTTTGAATACATATTCCCCTGCACTTTAGGCATTTTGCACACATTTGTTCTGCATCTTGTGACTTGATTCTGACTTATTTCGTTTTGTATTTTTATTTATTAGAAATGTATATTGTGTTCTTATTTAATTCTGTAAATTAATTGTTTTCAGTGCATCAATGTTGCGCTGTACTTAGAGCGTTCTCGCACAGGCAATTTAGCCGATTTAATTTGATTTGCATGTGAAATGCAAGTGTGGCCTTTCTGCAGTTATTTATGTTATTTCTTAGTTTTATTGATCCGATTTTTTTTATACATTTTCTTCTATATCTTTGTGTGATGTTCTGTACATCACGGCTTTAAAATGTTTAAGCCTCCTCCCCAACCCCACACGCACGATTCGACTATTAGTCGACTATAGGCAAGACTTGACGATTCTGATTCGACTACATACCATTATTTTAATTTTTCAAATAATTTTTTTAATAACATTTCACAATCCATGTCGTTTTAAAGCATATTGATATATCACTATGCTTAACCTAAAGTTTAATACTAAAAACGTTTGTTTTTCATTAATATACTAGCAGTATTGTGACAACCCTACACGATAAAAAAAATCCTGTATCAGCCCGTCATATCTGTACCTACCTGTTGTGTTTTTCTAAACTCCTCAATGATTTTGGCGGCCATCTCGTAGTCCTCTAAGAGGTGATAAGCAATGGCGTAACCAATCCATGATGCTCGCTGGGCTGGCCGCAACTGCAGCAGCTGATAGCGGGTCTCCTATAAGAGAGTCAAAACAGTCAGAACAAAGGTGTTGGTTTTAAAAAGCTTTTAAAGAGTTTAAGCTCTTGCTGAATGGAGAGGAGAAATTGAATATTTCAAAACAATGTAACAAAGTACCATCTAAAACTTCTGAAAGCAACAGTGGAGCAATATTGCACAAAGACCAAATCTGAGGCTTTTATTCAGTGGTAAAAGCAGGTATCAGAGTAGCCTGAGGCTATGAAACATTACACAACCACTTTATCATACTGCAGAAAAAAAAGAAACAAAGACACAAGAGAAGAGTAGAGAGAGACAGGCTCAAGAGACAGGAAATGGACATTGCCGAGTCATGGCCCCTGTGTTTGGCCCAACACACAAGCATCTTTTGTGTTTCACCTCAACATTGTTCAAACATAAGGGGCTTTTGATTAAAGCTGCAGTCTGCAGTTTTTTTCTCTTTGTTGCCATCTCTGTTCAAAATCTGCAATTGGAGTCATTCGTGGAATTATCAACTTTACGTGAGTTGTGCCTCGGCACGGCACAGCGCGGATGAACACAATGTTTTGAGGAGAATGTGTGGCTGTCAGTCACCACGCCGGTGTGGATAATGTCATTCAGAATCACAGATTATACTTTTTGGAAGTATGACCAACATAAGAATTTTCACCGGAAAATGTCATCTGAACTAGTAAGAAATATCCACTGTTCTAACCAACTAAGGGGAAAAAAGCATTGCAGTAAATAGCGCTGATTAAATATCATGATCGCTTATATCACGTCAAACCGTGCAAATTATACTTTGTTCTCAAATTGTTAATGTTAACAATGTCACCATTGCGTGACTACATGTAATGCTCTTCCGATATTTAACCTTGTTTTTCGCATGGGCTGGCCCGGTTGCAGTCTCTTTTTTCTGTAGCCACTCCAAACGAAGTCTTTTGCATTTTACACCGGGTGAATCTCCAGTTGGTGATTGTCGATTGAACCTTTCTGGATCCGCCATCAAATTAATAAGTTTAATTATATCAAGTGCTGTGAGAAAAGGCTATAAATCTCCACCTCCAACATCCTCACACGCAATATAGCCTACTAGCCGAGACTCCTTTATGTGTCATTACAGATCTGACGTAATGATGCAAAGACATGCTCGAATCTCCCGTAGAAATCCACCAGTACCACTGGGAATAAAAACATTATTACAGCTTTGAATCGAGCTAAGGCAAGCAGAGAGTTTTGAACACTGGCTGGATATGTACTAGCTCAAATTTATTTTGGATAATTTTTAACCCAAAAAAGCTACGGACTGCAGCTTTAATTACATTAAAGAGCATATTTGTGAGCATATAAAGTGCATATTCTACAATAAATTAAATACACACTACTGTTCAAAGGTTTGGGGTCATTAAGATTTTTAAAAGTCTCTTATGCTCAACAAGGCTGGATTTGATCAAATACAGCAAAAACTAAAAAATAATTTATTGTGAAATATTATAACAATTTAAAGTAACTCTAGACAGTACTGGCAAAGCTGAATTTTTAGCATATTTACTAGTCTTCAGTGTCACAACATCCTTCAGAAATCCGTCTAATGCTGATCTGATGCAAAATAAAGTTTTCTTATCAATTTTGATGAATAGAAAGATCAAAAGAACAGCATTTATTTGACATAGAAAACTTGTACATTTGTAAATGTCTTCACTGTCTCTTTTGATAAATTTAACGCATCCTTGCCGAGTAAATGTATTTATTTATGATTTAACACCACATCCGCAACAACGGCTATATTCATGTCAAACAGTATTTCAATTTTAATAAATAATTATGATTACAATAATCACGTCAATATAGTTTACAATAATTTAACAATTTTGTCTTAAAATCAATCAATATAAAAAATATTTACATATTTACCAATAACAACAATAGTAATAATCACAATTACATAGAACCTTTCAATTTAATATGAAAGAAATTCTAAAATTATTCCAGGAGAAACCTTTTTAAAAACGTCCATTAATACATTTTCTGAATAAAAACGTTGTCTAATATCACTTAATGGATATTCTATTAAAATCTGTTTTACACTCAAATTCTTACACAAATTGGTTTCTCTTCCCCTTTCAATAAATATGAACGAGTGAGTCTTGTGTGACCAATTTGACATCTTATATACACAACCTAGTTATATCTATTTTCATAATAATAATAATAATCTCCTTGATTTAGTACTGATTCACTTCATATAGTATCCTTGCTGAATAAGTCATTTCAAAGTTCATTTGTTGTTTTTTTTTTATCATAATGACCCCAAACTTTTGAACAGTACTGTAATTGAACACACATCCTCACCCTGTAACCCTCCAGGTCTCTCATCTGGATCTGCAGCAGGGAGAGATCTCGAAGGATCTGCAAGTTGTCTTTGTCCCATTTCAGAGCGTTTCTGTAGCACTTAATAGCCTCATCGTACTTCTTGTCAGACCTCTGGAGCAGACCGTACACGTGCCAGCCTGAAAATGTCACATTAAGGAAAGCAACTAGTTTGCAAAGAGAAACATGACTAGAGAGCTGATGATAGTCAGTGTTGTGCCCAAAATGATCACTAAAATTCACAAAGCCCAAGACAAAATATTTGCCCCCGGACACAATGAGTCGGCTATACCGGGGACGACAAAAATAGTCGGCTATACCGGGGACAACAAAAATGATCTGCAAATATATTAAACCCCTTGCAAGAGACCCCTTTCCTAAAACATTTAAGATGTCTATGTTTTCACTTATTTTGTGGGGGGTAAGAAGGTAAAGAGATAGTAGGCAAAAAAGTTATATGGACAACAAGTTGCAAAATAATGTCTTTTACTGTATATTTTCAACAAGGCCATTCCACATTAATAAAATACCAGGTAGTATTAAGCTGACAGTGTCTTTTGTCTATCCACTATCAAACATTTTCAATTCGAATAAATTGAAGCATTTTTGGTATAATTTTGGTAAACTTGCGGTAACTGTATCTCATATAGAAACTACCAATAAAATAAAGTAATTATTATATTATTTCAAAATGTATTTTCTTTCTCCTGTAAAACATGAACCTCTAGAATGTGAAGCATTTGACCGGCAACGAGGAAACACCACACTTAAGTGTTTGGCTCTCCAAACAGTTCATGGTGTAACTGCACATCATTGTCAGACACAGGGCAGGAATTTTGGCTGTGCTCCATCCCCCCCCACCGGCAACGACAGGCTTCAAATTGAGACAAATAGTGGAGTGTTACTTCTGCTGCTGTGAACATGAGGAAACAAACTCATTCGTCTGCTCCAACACATGGAGCATTACCATACTCCACTCTGCATGCTGGAGGTTAACGCATATAAATGTCACATTGAAATCTTTCAAACGTGTGCTTTGGTCACTAGTTCCAAGGATACAGACGTGGCTCTTCAGGTCATTTCGGAGACCTCTGCGGACAAGTTCGTAGGCTTCTTCTTTCTTTCCCAGGCAGTTCAGGGTCAGGCCTTTCATCGCCAGTGTCTCTGCAAAGATCATAACCTTTAACTTTTCACTAATTAAGCCCTAGTAAACTTACATGGGATTGGTAAACAAATGTCTCGGCTGCAGTCTAAATCTATATAGATATGCATGTTTTATGCAGTAATAATGAGTGATATATGGCTGCTTTGAGATTATTAATAACAGTGCCCAATTGGTCAATGTCATTCTGCCCAGTCACTAAATATACTGTTTTGTCAATACATATGGACGTGTTTGAGTAAATATTGTTCAGAATATGCTCATTTTAATTAGATTTGTGTCCATGTTATTCACATTAAACGGTATAAGCTAAGTATGGTTCTTACCTCCATGTTCTGAGAACTTGGGATTGGAGAGAATCTGTTTGCAGAATTTCAGTCCATTTCTGTACTGCTTGTGTTCATAACATCGCTGATGACATAAGGAGAAAAAAAACTATTAATACAAAAAATATAAAGTCGTTCAGTCCTCTTCATTTGAAGAAAACAGTTTTTCATGATCTTTATTATTAGATATTGACTTTTTTATAACTGATAGCCTACAGATTATTTATACGTTTATGTGATAACCTGTACACAGCAATTATATATTATTTCTGTTTTTGATAGTTATAAGAGCACTGAACAAAACCGTTTTAACACTTTTTTCCTATACTGTAATTTCAATTCCTTCTTCCATACATGCCAAAAAAATACTTCTACATCAATAAATAAAGGGGTCTGAAAGAGTGCAAACAATTAAAAAATAAAGAGCACTGTCGCTAAAGTGTCTCTTAAATAAAAGCTTTGATCAGGTAAACAAACATGTAACAAAACATGTAAAAATAATTCTAACAAATAAAAAAACATTCTAAAGAGCATTGCTACTTTAGTGCAGCTTAGTACTCCCAGTTACATCTTTTTATTTATAACAGCAGTAATATTAACAATAGGCAAAATACATGTACAAAGTCATTTTTTTTCAAATAGAGAACATCAATAAATGACAGGCAAGTCTATCAACTTTCCACGAATATAAGATTCGTTTTAAACTAGTTTTAAAAGGTTTATGTGTTGTTTAAAGGGACACTCCACCCATTTGCATTAAGCTTTCCATTGTTAGAAACCTAGTCATACTATTGAATGGTCGTGCAACACTCATTTTCCCCTGAGACGAGAGAAATCCGCTATTTACCCTTTTCACTTCCTCCTACAATGACGCAAAAATCGTCATTTTACGTCATTGTAGGAGGAAGTGTAAGAGGGGGGATTTCTCTAAAGACTACAAGCACTAGATCCCACCCTTTCAAACCCGCCCATAGGTTGGACCTAATGCGCTAACAGACCTATCACAGATCAGTGGGTGGGACTTCACTTGTAGATACTGAAATCAATATCAGCCATCTTGTTTATAAGCTAAGCTAACAAGCACTGTGGAGATAGGAAGTTATGACAATGACGGAAGAAACTAAACACGATATGGAAGAAACTAAACATGATATGGAAGAAGAGGATTTTGAAATTCTGCTGCTCGAATCCGCTGTTCGTGGCTATCTTTACGAGCCGCAATATAGTGAAGAGCAGCTGAGGCTGCTGGAGGAACAGGCGGACGAGGAGCCCGGACGGGCTCGAGCTGGGCGCACTGCTGGTGCCTGTGCTCTACGGACACAGATAGAGTCCGTCTGCTGCAGAGAATTTCAACG
Organism: Tiaroga cobitis; assembly: GCA_030578255.1. Lineage (NCBI taxonomy): Eukaryota > Metazoa > Chordata > Actinopteri > Cypriniformes > Leuciscidae > Tiaroga > Tiaroga cobitis. The sequence continues at coordinate 42,307,596 of CM060591.1, read as the reverse complement.
ATAGCAATTTCTCCTGGACGAATTTCTCCTGGACGAATTTCTCCTGGACGAATTTCTCCTGGACGAAATCTCTGAATCAGACGAGCGCACGGATGTTTGTGTTGTGATGTGAACCATCCTAGTGTCGCACCGCATATCTTCTGACTGAACATCCAGGTATTTCATGCAATAATTCACCATATAGAAAGAAATACAAACGAAGAGTAATTCGCTAATGAGTTTGCCAATGTAACGGGGTTCGTTGTTGTGGGAAGAAGGAGGCGGGAACCGGCGAACATTTAAACATTTTAATAGTAAAATAAACAAATACAAAACAAAAGTATACGCCAGCTGGCCACACACAACAGAAACAAAACATAAAATCAGGCCTGTTCCTTTTGTGCTTCCGCTCCTCCGTGAGAGATATGAGACCGCTGCGTCTCACAGGCGTCATTCATTATCACTCGCGCCGTCCTCTCACGTCCCTCGCCCTCGTCCTGCTCGCCACAGCCAACTAACTAGACATTTTGTGTGAAATGAATTTCAAACTCTTTTGGCAGCTAGCCTTGTAGACGGAAGAGTGATTTCTCTGATGTTTGTGCGCTGTTCTGGATTAGTTGGAGTGGCTTGCGGAGCTGTGCAATGTGGTGTATTGTGGGAGTTGTTGTCTTACATACAAATGCGCCCTAAAGTTATTTTCTGCGCCCTAAGTTTATTTTTCTCGGTCAAGAGGGCACCAAATTTAAAATTTCTTTTACATTTCGACTACATATATAACCCACTTTCAATAAAGATTAATGTTGAAATGGGTGGAGAGACCCTTTAATAGACTAAAGCGAAAGGAAGACGGTGGAATATTTGCTGAAATATACGCACACATTGCACATCATCGCTATTACCGAGTCCATCTCATCTAGAATGTAATAGGAAATATTATTAATGTTTTGTCGGTCTAGATTATAAACCATTTAACACTATTTATCTATTATATTAAATGCATTAATTTTATTTTTATTTTAACTCTGGGTTCTCCAAAATAAACTGCAAGTGCAGAGCTTTGGCAGTACTATTTGTATCTTCTCTTATGGTTAGTGCTTTCTAAAGACAAGCCATAGCTGCCAAACCTTGTGTGAGGGTGCGCTTGATAAACGCACATGCTCACGCTGTCCCCTGCAAACACTGTAAATGATGGTAATTTACTTTGAGATGTTCTATTTGGAGCAGCTTCTGTTTCCTCTATTACACAGGCCTCTGCTCAGCTAATAGGTGGTGAGATCACTAACATCACCTCATTCTGTCAGCAAATCTGAAATCAGCTCTTCGACATTCAATACAGGACTACTGACTACTGGCATGGTTTCAAATCAATTCAGAGCATCCTATATACAACAGCCTTTCTAAATTAAAAATAGAGCTTGAAAACTATTAAAAGGGCAGTCCCAGTAGATTTTAACAACACGATAAGGACTTTGTGTTAGTGGCCAAGTACAATAGAACAATAAATTCAAAATGTTCAAGTACACCATCTACTCCATTTTCCCATGAAACGGCAAACGATTTAGTTTCTCTTCACAACTGTGTTGTGTTAGTTTGTATTTAAAGCTTGTATTATATGGAATATTATAAAGATGCAAATCATGAAATCAAATTCAGCAATAAGCCCAAAAGGAGATTTCAGAAGCAAAGCAAGTTGTTATATTTGGATGAAAAACAAACCTTTTTCTTTGGAACAATATGCACAGATTAATCTTTCAGAATAAGCCTTTTTCCTAATCAAGTATCAGTTTTGCAATATCTGACACAGATACAGTAATTTGGTTTGCTTTACTGAATAAACTTTACTCAAATGTGACAGCCATTCATGCTCAAATGAGATATTAGGCTTGCTGCGATAGTGTGTTATCAGCACACCGATTAGATCACTTTCCCACCGCGGCACCGCGGCACCGCCCTCCACCATCGTTTAGATTTTTTTTAACAGTAATAAAAATCATTGAGTTTAGTTAGAGAACACACTACAATCAAAAACTCAACGTGTCTGCTCAATGCAACGTGAGCAAAACAAGAGTCGAAGCACAGATCAGCAGCAGGAGTCATTTCGTTTTCGTTTATCATTTCGTTTTCGTTTAAGTATGCTGTGCTTTTTTACATATTTAAAAGTTTTTTCCTTGTGAAAAATGTATTCATGGCTTAAAAGACCAAGCGGCAACCTTCTGGTCTCTCTTGAAGCCAATGCAGAAGTGACTTAAACTGCAATTCAACGACTGGCCACTAGAGGCAATCCCATAGACACCATATGTTAAAATGCTTAACTTTACAGTGCTTTTACTTTCATCCGTTTAAATTTCCGTTAAAAGTTCTGCATAATTAAGGGCGTGGCCACTTGAGTGACAGGAGGATTGCCGCTGCTGTCACCACTAGTCGTTTATCTGCTGTCTGTTTAAGCCTAGTTCACACTACATGATTTTAACCCTCTGAGGTCGGCTATCGCGTCGGCGCGATTGTCTCGCTTTTTTTCTTATCAGTGCAAAAGAGACTCAAAATACTCTGTTTTGATCTTAAATATAAGTGTGATACATCATTCGATCATGTTAAGTGTCTATTATTTTTCTGTATACTCACAATAAAAACAAAGTGTTGTGCTTTTCGACAAATAAAGAAAAATAAACATGATGCAAGTTCTGCCTTCTCTCTGTCGGTGAAGTCCATTCTGAAACGCGTCCTAAGATTAACTATAACTCCGCAAATACTTGTCATACAGGCACGAGAGATTTTTCTTTATGAAGCTTGAATTCTCTTCTTTTCAATGAAGTAATTTATATAAAAAAACAAATATTCTCAGTTTATGTAATTTGTATGAAAAGAGAGTGATTTCAGTATTTTTTTCCCCAGCTCATTACACTTCATTACGCGTTAATCTGACACGCCCACGGAGGACGCGCGCTATTCAAACGCAAATGTTGAGTCAAGCCATGACAACGCCCACATCAGCCGTTCCACCGCGGCAGTAAAATGTGTGGTGTATTTGCTGCCTTTTACCGCTAAGAGGCGCTACAATCATAGACTCTGAAAAGTGTTCGTTTATTCTCTCTATTGCATAATCTGCTGCCGCGCATTCAGAGCGATTGAAAGCTGGTAGCATATGAATTCAAGTGAAACCTAGTTAAAATAATTAATAATCACAATGCTGAAATTAGGCTACTAAAATTAAATTGAATAAATAATGAAAACAATTCAACATAAAACATTGCAAAAAGAACATTTAGGCTACATCAATGAGGCTTTCCAACAGCATACAGACGGTAGCTCAGTGGTTAACGCAACAGCTCGAGATTCAAGTAGCTTCAATCGGCCCGAGATCGAATCTCAGTGTAGCATACATATTTTTAACCGATGTTGGCCGACAGCGTTTATATTTTACCACCTTGATGCTTAAATAGGTAACTGTTTATAACTGTTTACTTATTTAAAGTCAAGAGTTTTGTTTAATTATCATTACAACATACATTTGCTACATTCCCGTAGAACCGCAGCCGCTGCACAAACGACAAAAACTGATGAAGGAAGATTGTCAGCCGATTGCGTCAGAAAATGAAAATGAAGAAGCTCGTATTTAGTCTGCTAAATTATTGTGTAATGTAAAAGAACACTTAAATTACTTAAGTTTGAAACCAAGTTCGAACATTTCAAGGTTTAAATAAAGTGTCGGGACAGTTTTTTTATTTTTTTATTTAAAACAGGATTCCATCGAGTTTAGAGTATTTCTTTTGCGATGCAAAATAAGAAACACTAGGCTAATCTTATTCTTGCGCCATTTTAAATTTGTATTGCCAAAGAAATTACAGCTAAATTAAACAATTAAAACAGTACAAAACGAAAATTGTCCAAAGCAACATAGCCTAATTAAATTAAAAACATGCGTTTTTCTTTGCCTCTCGCGCTGGATCTCTTTTTAGCAAGTTTATTTAGTCTCCCTCGCTGCGCCCGCCGGGTCTCTCTCGAAATTAAACATTTAAAAACATGTAAAAACACATCATACAGCTGATAATACTGTATATGTCGCTGCGTGTCAGCCATACAAATCACAGAAAAAATATTTAGCCTTTAATTGTTGCTTCAAAGACACAGCATGCCTTGTTGAATTCACCTTACAATAACTTCAATTGAAATTTTGTGTGAAAAAAAAAAAACTTTAAATAGGCTACAATGAATAAACTACAATATTTATAATTTAATAAGATATGGGGCCTACATTTGGACACAGATTTATCCTTACAATAATTTTGCCTGCTCATCAGGCTGGCTATCCGACACTCTCCATATGAAAGAGGAACATTAACACCTTTGTCCAGCAACTGTCCCTCCAACCCCCCACAGGCTATCGGAGTCTGAGGCTGACTTAACACAAAGAGAAGTCGCAATTCACACTTAAATCGCTATTCTAGACAGTGTTGATAATGAAGGAATTAAATGATTTAAGTTACATGTAGACTAGTGATATTTCTGTCATAAAAGTTTATTACTAAATATTTCATTATTTCAATAATTGATTAAATAAAACTGGTTTGGGCCAGCCTTTTCCGAGCAAAACTAAATATAATCTGAAAAAAACGCATGTTAATGTGTTGTCATGAACAAAAAACTCAATATTATATTCTACAGGGATCTTTGGATCCTTAACCAGGCATGCAATTAATTAAGTTTTTTTTTTTGTAGCTATTATTCAAATAAATATCGAACCACGGTGCTTCGTGGTAATGCTGCTAAATTAAATAACATTTATAGAATAATTATGAACTTAAATGAAACAGTATCGCAACATTTCGACAAATAAATTATTTGATCTGTTTTTACATTTTAATTCAGGGCGATTTAGCCTACAAAATGGAGCGAGATTTTCACCCTTGTCTTGTCATTTTCTCATTTGGAAGCGCTTACATTGAGTATAGATCCTCTGTACCTCTCGTTTTCATATGGATTACATAATCAGATAACATTTATTAGCCTAAATATTTAGACATTTAAAGACTTTAGACATAGCCGATTTCTTATCGTGACTGAGCTGAATCGGCTTTTGGTTCATTTTTGTGACGCGCAGTTCCCGGAGACAGAGACGACAGATATAAACTGTTGTCGTTAGCCTAATAATATGAATACAAGTTTACAGTTTTGAACGATGTAAGCTACTCTACTCTTATCTGTATGACCAAAAAATTACGGAGTCGCCTATTAAGTTATTTTAGCTGTAATGAGAAAATTAAATTGCCAGAATAAAACCCGACTTTAGAAAAATGCATAGGGCCACTCGGCGTGGTGTGCCAAAACACTTATAAACTTCAATATTTCATTCAAAATAATCTCAAAACGCTTTGTGAAATTTGAAAAGCCGTGCATGCATTAGGGCACTGGAACTAATGAACAACTGAAACGCTGGTTTTGATTTTATTGTTTGTCGTTTAAACGTGCCTGTTGCATATCTCTATTTTATATATTTGATTTGGTCTATTGGTGAAGTAGCCTAGCATTGATTAGCTACTGTGGAGGGAGGGGTGTGGGGATTAAAATAATTCAGCAGAAGCAGGGATGTTTAGACCAGAAGGAAATCCCCGTCTCCCCTGGCAAATCACACTTTACTTAAAACCATTTTTTTAAAAACTCTAGGTTGTAGGGAATAAAAATAAATAAATAAATAAATAAATAAAAATAATTTATATATATATATATATATATATATATATATATATATATATATATATATATATATATATATATATATAGATATAGATATAGATATATAGATAGATATATATATAGATATAGCCTATATATAAAAAAAAAATTTTTTCACAGAACTGCTTTTGAAATTACAATTGGTAGCCTATTATTATACAGATGCAAAGTCGTTCTGTTGGATTTGTTCCTTAGTGTAAAATGGAAATGCATGGTAATTTTATTAGATAAATATAAGCAAAAAACTGTATGGTGTAACAGAGTTTTAGAGCTAGACAAATCTCTCTGCATTAATGAATATAAAATTTACAGTAGACCATGTTTGATCGAGATTTGAACCCGTGTCATCTTGATGATCGAACCGTAAGTTCTACCGCTCGGCTATGAATTTACTCACTGAGAATTTCCCAAACGTTTGTTTCTCACATGAGCGAGAAAACGTTTTGTCGTTAGCCTGTGAGTGTAGGCCTATAGCCTACTGCATGAATAAAAGTAGACCTTTTACAGTTTTAAAAGATGATATCTTATCTGTATGACCAACAATTACGGAGTAGGCTTTAGCCTATTAAGTTCTTAGCTGTTATGAGAAAAATAAATTCAAATGAACGCGCCGCCGCGTTTGTCAAACTCTAATTCAACATGCCAGAATAAAACCAGATTTTAGAATAATGCATAGCGCCACTCGGCGTGGTGTGCCAAAATATCCTAATTATGAACTTCAATATTTCATTCAAAACCATCTCAAAACGCTTTGTGACATTTTAAAAAGCCGTGAATGTATTAAGGCTACTGGAACCAGGATTGTAACTGAAACGCGCTGCATGTCTCAATACAGGAGCAGAAGCGCTGGTTCAGATTGTATTGTTTGTTGTTTAAACGTGCATGTTGCATATTTAAAAATATTTGTTAAAAATAAATGTTTGTTGTAGGCTTATTTGGAAATGACCATAACGTGTAGTATTTCATCCTTACTGTTAATAGCCCCACTTACGTTTTGCTAAATGTCCCTTTGCGCCACCTGGCGGTCATTTCGCGAACTACTTTGAAATGCGACTGGTTTATTTTTACGGCGGTGGATTTGCCGCGGCGGTAATAGGCATTCTGGTTGACTACCTACTGTACTTTAGTAAACGTTATTTTTACATGTACACATACAAACTATATTGCTATAGCCCACTGAGATTTCTTCTAATCGCGATATACTAGTGTCTGTAATGACAACATTTCGTTGACTAATTTTGGATAGATTATAAAGTTTTTACTATAAAATAGACATCAAATAAGCTTTAATTAGACAGTTTCTGCTCATATGTAAAATATATAGTATGTTTTGTCACAAATAAACTAATCAACTGTTATAGTGTTTGTTCCAATGCAAGCTATATCAAAATAATGAATCCTTAACTTTGAAATATGTATGATAAAATCTATTGCCTACTTTAAAAAATAATACTTTATAAGACATTTATGGAAAAAGACAATTTTATTTTCAAGATGTTTCCAACTCAAACTTTGAACCAATTCTGCAGAATTGCCCATAAAACCTATTTGACCAGGATTTGTTTCCAAGTATGACTAAAAATGTGCTTTTGGCTTTCATTTATATTTTGATTGTTTGTATATATATATATATATATATATATATATTTATTTATTTATTTATTTATTTATGTATTTATTGTCCTTGCATTCTTTCTTGTGTGACACCCCTGAATGAAAGGCTCATTATTATGCAGGGTCATTGTCTGCTCAGGTGAGAACCACTTAATTATTCATGATAGGGGTTGGGCCGTTCACGCCCATCCGCATATTGCCTTTGCAAACAAAAAAATGTTTTTCACAATTTAAAACAATCTATTGTTTTATGTGAATGATTAGACAGGATGATTTTCAGATCATTTTGAAGCCTAAACTCTAGGCGACAACATCCATTAGTCAAAAGTCTTGTGGACACATATTTAGTGTGTGTTTTGTGGCCTTATTTCAGAAACTTTATTTTTTTGTTTTTTCAATAACCATGCATAAACAATATTCTCTCAAAAATACAAACATGTACAAACATGTTGCTAGCATATTATGGTAGCCCTGTTTGTGCTAAATAGAGTGTAATTACACCAGTGCCATTAATATGTTTCTAAGCAACTGAAAAAAGCACAAATGTCAGGGCATGTCAAAACATCTCAAGGACCCCAAAACACCTCAGACCTCAGAGGGTTAAGCCCGATTTGCAAATCGTTGAGCTCGCCGACAGGTCTGGGTGTTATCGCGTGCAAATCGTGGGGATTAGCGGGCGATGAACGCTCGCCAATCTGTTAGTATGAAAGAGCCAACAACGCATCAAAGACACTCGCAGACGCGTCGCCGAGTCCAGAAAAATATTTACCATGCTAGATATCCAGAGCTGTCGTACGACTCAACCTCACGTGATGTCATGAGCTACAGCCAATCAGAGCAAGGCATGAGTTGAGGTCACCGGGTAAATTTGATTTTTTCTTTTTTTGCATTTTTTCTCAGAGCAAATCATCACGCAAACAGTTTGCAGCACTAGTTTCTGTCTGACCTCCATATTCGCGTGTTGTGTTCTTCGTCGTCTTCGCTGGGTATTGTCGCACGTGCTGTTACGCGTCATTTCCAGTTCGTTTTATCGCGTGATTTTTCGTGACAAAACATGGTTTGTAGACAGAGTTGTTGTCAACTCGTGTAGTGCGTTACCTCCTGTTGCGGATCAATCACGTTACGTTGTGTCGTGTGGTGTGAACAGCTCAACAACTTGAACACTCCTGATTTCACAGAGAGCAAGTCATGTAGTGTGAACCGCACAGTTCAGCCCGACGTTTTAAAATCATGTAGTGTGAACTAGGCTTTAGCCGTCACATCACCTCAGCTAAGCCCACTTGTGATTTTGCACATGCTCTGTCTTAAAGCATATTAAAAAATACCTCATAGACATATAAACAACATTAAAAACTTGAATAAAGCTGTCTTGTTTCATTAATAAAAGTTACACGTTTAAGATCAGCGAGTTTGTCATTGTACTGTTTAGTTGTCGCGTTTTTCATTAAGAATAATAAATCAATGAACCCACCATTTAAGCAATTACCACCCCTGAATTGCCACCAATTTGGTCATTCATGAGCAATTTAAAAGCGAGGTAGAAGAGAGGAAAAAACATAGGCCTATATCTGTTATCGGCTTACAAATATAAAGATTTATGAAAATTCTGGCAGATGCCGATAACAGATAAATCTTTTTATTTGAAAGCTGATAACAGATATATTGGCCGATTCATGTAAATCCAAATTATAATATAAATTGAGAGCCCGATTACAAAAACAAACGGCTCACTCACCATTGAAAGCCATGTTTCAAGCACTTCAACTTAAATCAAAGCTATACAGTACAGTAGCCTAATTTGAACCAGTGTAAGATTCCTTAACTTTTAAAATTAATTTCACACTCCTAAAAATAAAAATAAACCTATTGCCTTACAAAGAAATAAAATACTGCCTAAAAATGCAAACAATTCATTGGACAACATTACTTACAAAGAATCCAAATGCATGTGCCATGAATAAATAAAATGGAATGCACAGACAATATATATATATTTTTAATTAAACCATATTGTTCATGAAAATAATATGAGAAAAATAAGTAATCAGTAAATGTAATGCATCTTTAATGGTTCTTTACCGACAACTTTTAATCCAGTGAAAGAGTTGTCTTTACTCTTTAGATTTCAACACCTAAACAACACCTAAAAGTTAATAGACTTGTCATTCATGTTCTCCATTTGAAAACAGTAGACTGTCAATTTTGCCTATTGTTAATATAAAAAAAATTGCTATGCATTTATTATTGTTAATATGAATATAAAATTGAATAAAAACAAGTAAAACATGAAATAAACATTGGTTCTGCATATCGGATATCGAACATAAATATACAAATTATAATTGGTATCGGTTATAAAAAAAAAAAGCAATATTGGTTGGGGTGTGACGACACACTTAGCTCACAAGACGATACACAATATTGGGTTTACGAGACGAGACAATATTTAACACTTTTTAAGAAAATCTTTAATGACAAAACATAACTGGGAAAAAAATCTATTTTTATAATAAATATTTTATAATATTTAAATATTTTATTTGACTGAAAGTCACAAAAAGCAAAACAATGTGTTAATAAAAATAGACCTAAGTGAACAATAGCCTTTAAAATGACTTAAAATGCATAACAATGAGGCAATAACTGATTCAAATAAAGTATCAAAAGCAAATATGGTTTTATTGAACAACACTTAAAATACATAAATACACTATATACACAATAATCAACTTCTGTGTAAGTTAGTAACAAATGCTTACAGAGGGCGCCGCCAACGGCCGCCTGGTGATTGTTGTTGTCACTTTAAAGCATGATCAAATCCTTGTTTAATATTGGCCTACAGCACTTAATACAAATGTCCAATTAATCTTTAATATTTGGCCACTTCTTTACGATAGAAATGCTACAGCCACTGTGATTTCTTGAACAAAAGGACATCAAAACACGCAAATTCAGAGCCTAATCTCAGAGCCAAAATCAGGTCTAATAATACTTTGAGTATGAATTATCATATTCAGTAAAAGACATCCGAGATCTCGTCACACCCCTAATATCGGTGGATCTCTAATATGCATTTCAAAAAGATAATTTTAGCACTTCAACTTTAACTTGTAGTTACCAAGGTAAAATTTCTAATTTGTGTTTACATTTTTTGTTTAGATTCAGCTTTATTTCAATTAACATTTTTAATTCAATTGATTTAGATTTAGTTATTATTTAGTTACGATTCTTGTGTGGCTGGCAATATTAAATGTATATTTGATAATCTTACTTTATGCAGATGCATTTACTCGCTGATCGGTCTCGGTCAATTGACCACTAAACAGTCCTGAGAGATCCAGTGAGAACTGAAGCGCTTGGATTCAGTGAATAACTTACATGTCTCAGTGATTTAAACTAGTTTAAAGCCAGATGAATCAGCACTGACAAACAGTAGAAACACTTCACGCAACAATACAGTCTTTTCAATCTACAAATCGCTATCTTTTACCATGGATTTACTGTAGTAACCACACTTATAGCACCATGGTATTGTGGCAGAAATGCGTGATATTCATATAGAATTGTATTATATTATTAATGTAGATAGGCTATTAAAGTCTCCCTGCAGTCAATAATTTTATCCCTTAAAACTCATCTTTGATCTGATCACCAAAATGACATTTTTAAACGTTTTTTTTTTTTCCTGTGAAAATATTTTTATTCATGCGATAAAATAGCGTGAATGTAACTCTACACCCTTGCTTCATTTTGTATACACCTCCACTCACTCAAACCAGCTCAGAATACCTAATCCACTCGCTCAACTTTACTGCAGTAAACGCTGTGCAATGGCAAGTGGAAATACTTGTTTAATTCAGTCATGTTTGAACCAGAAACTGATTCAGAAGTGGAAGAGTGAATTATACAGGCTCGTCAACAAAGTCAATGTATCAGAATGGTCATGCATTTTGTGCATCGCTCTCTACTACGTCGGACACATAACGGTAATTAACATGACTGCCTACGTTATCAAACAGCTAATAATGGGTTGCTAATGTTACACGAACCATGTTCCCGTTCGCCATCTCTGAGTCAGACCGCTGCCTTCTAACAATCAGTCTCCTTAAAAACGCTTTGAACAACTCAGAACGTCAGTGGAGAATTCACCTGCTATATTGCTAAACGTACCCGATTCAGAGCGGTCATAGCTAATGGTATGCTAAAGCCGGCCGCCACGCCGATGTTTTTGGTTGCAACGTAGTTTGTGACGCAAGAAACACTGGTGATTTCAAACCGAGTTTTTGAGACTGTCTTTAGTTCACTGCAGTTTTAAAGGTGCAGTGTGTATTTTTTAGCGACATCTAGCGGTTCGGTTGCGAGTTTGCACTAAGGGCTCAGCCCACCGCTCACCCCTCCCTTTCGAAGAAGCTACAGTGGCTAAAACGGGACAAACATATCGTCGTCTGAGACAGCAGAGAATAGCCAGAGTAATCCAAGAGTGTTTAACATTGTCACTGTTTCTGTACCACAGTCCATTATAAACCACATCATGGATAAAGTTTACAAAGCCATAGTCGGGTGAGGATCAAGGGTCTTAATATATAATATAATAATTGTAATCAGCTAATTGTCTCACAAACGTAACCAGGACATTTCTCCCCACATAGCAAACCCATAATACAGCGAGGGAGAAGAACCACATGAAACTATGCAACTATATATTGTTTTGTTATTTCTGTTAATAGACACTCAATTTTTACACATTGCACCTTTAAAGAGAAAATACTGGTGTTGTCTTATGAATTTGCACTTGGTTTGTCTTAAAGCATATTAAAACACTAGACACATAACCAACATTAAAAACCTGATTTTTTTTACCACAGGGGGTCTTTAAAGGAATATAATTCCAGTATTTTTTTTAATTAAGCTATAGTATTTGCACATTTATACAAAATGTATTTAGGCAACTGTTTTTCATACAAATACCATAGAAACCATATAGTTACATTTTACCATCTAAATATATGGTACATGGAAGACCAATGGTTAATAATTTTTTTTTTACTCAAACAGAATATTTAAATTTTAAAATAAAACTGAGGTCATTACAATTTTTACAGAGGTTAGGTTACTGCTTTTTTTATGAAAAACCTTACATCTGCATCCCAACTCAAGCTACTGTCAAATGTGCATTTCTAAGAGACAAAACATGTAACACTATTAATTTTGCAGCAGCCTGCACTGCAAAATGTGCTGAACACATACATGTCAAAGTCAGGCGGCACAAACCTGTTTCATGACTTGAATCAAGATCACCTGTTAGGACATACAGAAACTAAGAAATTAATTTTTCAATTATAATATTTATTATGTTAAGGAAAAATGACTGGAAAAGTGTAAAGAATTCATGTTCTGACAATAAAGAGGCCTAAGTTTAAAACCCACAATTAACGGTCTGGTTTCTACAACTTTCCCTTAGGAGCAAAACTCAGCCTTAAAACTTTTATTGTGGTAATTTATAAGTATCAACTGATATGAAAAAATTGTATCATGATGATTTGCTTTTGGCTACATCGCTCAGCCCTAAATAGAACTGAGGGACAAAATGTATAAATGTAAGTGAATAGCACACACAATCTAATGTGACTGTCCCTTTAATTCTCTGGCAGTAGAAAGCAAATCTGTGGCTCCACGTTCAGATGATGATCTTGAGTCCCTCAGACAGTCCTAACCGAGGGGTCAAGGTTTTGTTGCTTAGCATAGCCCCATTACTTGACTGTAAAAATCATCTTTTTACATTGACCATCAATGCGATTTGATTAATTGGCTCAAAACAATCTGGCAGGAGAACAGAGCGAGCACCCAACCACGAGCAAAGGTGGTAGAACTTCCAGATGAGGTCCGTCCTCAGGCTTCAACATCATCAATTATATATTTACTGTCTGCCAACATGGTAAGAGAGTTTCTCAGACTCCAAACCAAACAAATACAACATTTCAAAGAGCAGCTGCCAGGGTAAAAGCTAGTTACACGCATGAGGTCGAAGAATATAGTCATCGGGGGAAAAAATAACTGATTGTCCTATCACAGTTTTAAGATTCAATAATGCTTTAAAGTTGAAATAACTAACTAGTAGTCCAAGTTCTGGAAACTGTTTATTTCTAATTATTTTAGTTAATACTTTAGTAATTATTATAAAATATAAATTAAATGCAGTACTTATCTTTATATTAAATAGTGTGATATCTAATCATACAGGCATCGGTCATACAAATAAAAAGAAATCCATAACGTTCAACCACCAAGTTCGGGTAAATCAGTCAGTGGATTCATGATGACAATGTGATCAATCATGATCGACAGAGCTCACATATAGTATTTTACAAGGTAAAAAGGTCACATAAAGAACTACTTCTGCGGTTTTGCTTCGCAGAGACGCAGATAGATCATTTAAGAATAATAGGCTACATAAAATCAGTGCATCACATACCAGAGAGATAACCAACTTTTTGTAGACTTGCCTAATGATTACAGTTTACATCTTCATGAAATAGACTGTGCATATTATATCTAGACCAAGCCAAAAAACAACAACACTCGAATCTATTCTCTATTGCATGAAGGTATAAAGTTAAAAAATCTTTGCTTATCAGTTTTACCAAAGTAGCAGTTAAAAGTCAATAGTTTTGGATACAAGTGAATACTAATGAAAAAAGTTAATATGCATGCTATGGAAAATACATTTGCTCATTTTTTTGTTTGTTTTTTGGTGGAATGACAGTATGGCAGCACTGAGAGTTTCAATTAAGGTTATGCATGCATGTAAGCCTATCATGCTGTCAGTCTCAATTCTCAAGCCCTCTACTTTCCCCATATCAAATTAATGCCAGCATCCAACTCTAATCATTTTAAAGGTCTACAATAACAAAAACCATGCAAAGCCGTTTAAATGACTGTTATGAAACATGGATAAAACAGCCACAATGCAGCTAACAGAAACACATTCATTTATCAAGAGGCCTGACAACTAAAATACATCTAAGTTTAATCCATCATATATTAGTGGAGTAAAAAGAATGTACGTTATATAAGTGAATTGGAGTTGTATAAACACGTCAAGTGTTTGTAGCCCTGAAGTTGAGCATCACTTAACTCTCAGGTTTTCCTTCAATGTCCAAACAACGGAAACACTGCAAACATGCTGAGCTCATCCTATCCTCTCAAACAACTCTGCAAAGCTCGCAAAATCAACACTCCACCAAAAATGTCATTTTCAGAGAAATATCCTGAGGGGCTTTAAAAGTGGTTTGCTGGACGAACAGGCCACGAGACTGACTTCAGCCACTGGCATAACCTCACAGCAGAGCACTTGACTTGACTATAAACGTAGTTATAGTGCCATTTGTGATCAAATAAATGAAGACTAACCTCCCCCTACGCTTTTATTCAACCAATGACAGCCTCTTTCCATCAGCATTGTGTCTGTGTGTTAAGCTACATTAGCACACTGACAGCTAGCAGCTAACAGGCTAAAAGCTAACCTCAATTTGACAGAAAGAGACTCCTTTGATAGTTCAGTTTCGCACGTAGTAATTAGCTTTAGCGCAGAATCACATTCATGACGGTTGCGCACAGGCTTTATTTGTCGGATGGATGTTTTTGTACTGGAGCATTAGCACTCACCAGGATCCTCTTGAACAGAGCGTTTTCTTTGGGAGGCAGAGTGACTGTCGGCATCCTTTACACTCTCTATATCAGCACATGTGAAATGAGTGCGGGTGTGTGAGGCAGCGTCTTCCCCGTTTTTTACCCCCTTGTTCTCTGAGTCCTCGCTCGGCTCGATTTAGTGCCCGTGTCAGACTTACTAACCCGGCCCTCACGTGGTGACAGAAAAGCCCCCTTTGAGCCCAAAATGGCCGATGCGGCGCTTCTCCTCCGGGTCAAGCTGCTTGACTGCTCGTCGCCTCACGGACAGCAGGGGGCGCATCATTTGTAGGTCAAACATTTTGTTAGGTCAACATCTGTGTCATTATATCTCATCGTTGAAATTAAGGAAGAAGAAGGATGCCTTAAATTTCAGTAACTGAGAGGAATTTAAACTAGCAGATAACCCCTATAGTCGCCTCTTTATTTATTTATTAATTTATTTATTCTTCCATGACCAATTCTTTATTTTATTTGTCTTGTTTTAACATGCTTGTCTGTTCTTTTTCTGTTCTGGTTCTTGCAATTTAAAAATAAGTTCATAAGTTCTTGCAAGTTAATAATACTGATACTAATAATAATAACTGACATTATATAATAACATAATTTTAAAGTATAATTGGATAAATTATGTAAACAACAAATAAGAAAACTCGATAATAAAAAGCTACTAGATTATAATTTCGTTTTATTGTCGTTACCACAGATCTCACAGGAATACATTCACATCCAATAAATTTATCAAAAGATTTTTTTTTTTGCGATAATTTTTATTTTGTTATTGATTAAAAATATATTTGTTTTTCCACTTCGCGGTTGTTTTGTGTTGAGTTCCATGGCGATCTTTATGGAGATTTGGAACACTTAATTCATAATTTCTGTAGTGTAACATCATTAATGAAGAATGTATGTGAATCATTTAATAATATAGCCTCAACAGACAATGTTATCTCATTTTTGTTTTAGCTCCTAACATATAAATTAGGAACAGAATCCTAAAGTGTTGCATAAGTAGGTTCTATTTCGCGACAGCTGTGTGGGTGAGTGGCATCTGGCATATAAAATGTTGGATAAATAAATTGGTTCTTTGTTTTGATAGGAGATGGGTTATTTTTTTATTTACAGAGGAGCCAAGTTTTTTTATTTACAGAGGAGCCAAGGAGCCAAAAAATTAACGGGACTTTTATTTTGGCGTGAGATGTGAAAGTGGATTTTACAGTGCAATGGCAGATGAATATATGGGACTTTTATTTTGATAGGTGTTGTGGAAGGGTTTTTTTTATCGCAGAGGGGCGGTTGTGTCAGTGGAGTCTTGCGCTTCTGATAACACTGGCTATCGCTCTCATTCATAGCGGACTCTTCGCGCCGAAATACTGGATGACAAACCCATCCGCTTGAGCTACAGTTATCCGACACATTGCCAATATTAATTCAGCTGGAGTGAGTGAAAAAATACATTTTTCTGCTAAACACTACTAACGCAGACAGGCATCATCATCATCTTCTTCATCGTCATCATCATCATCGTCATCACCCAGCTAACGGTACCGCAGCTAGCCAGAGCACGTTATTATAATATTGTTATAAAGAATATGAAATAAATAATATTAATAACACAATTATGCGAATTTTATTTTAATATTTTAATATTCTCAGAAATCCATAACATCAAAGCGCGGGAGATAATTGTGAGTAAATGTAAAATATGCCATTGAATTATTTGAAAGATTACCTGTTTATCTTACTCGGTTTTTATTCTATCCTGTTATAAAAAGTGAAGCGTTACATTAAATATTGAAAAATGGCTCTTCCGCTTGCAGATGTGTTGATTAATTTCGGGGTCAAAGTGTCATGGAATCAGACGCTCCGCCCCAAAGGAAAAAAAAGAAGGCTTTTTTTTTATTATTATGTATTTGTTTTCTGTTGTTCATGCTCTATTTTGCATGTTTTGTAGATGAAGTTGCGGTGGGGCTGGACGTGTCTCTTGTTGCTCTCCATCTCCATGGTAACATGGGCCCAGGAAGAAGACCTGGAGGATGAAGAGGAGGCTCAAGTGGAAGATGGAGATGTGGACGTGGAGACAGACAGTGATGAAAGCATTGAAGTAGACGCCAATGTGTCTTTTCAGGTAAGATATCATACCACTAAATCAAAAAATACCTCACCTAAGAAAATTTATATCAAAATGTGTATAAGAACAGTTAACACTGATTTGCACTAAATTGCTTGGGCTCTAATCTTCTTCAAGTTATTTGTAAAAACTCGTCATATGAATTGCACAGGTAACTTACAAGACCCCAGTTCCAACAGGAGATGTGTTCTTTACTGAGACATTTGATGATGGATCTTTGGGCAGGTTTGTGAAGCTTATCAATTTGATATCGCACAAAGAATGGAATCAAAATGACAGTTTTGTGGCTTGTAATCCATGTATGTTTGCTTTGAGATCATCTTTATTCAACTATACTCATAAATGTTGACAACATATACATTTAAAATGTACAGCTTTTCTGTGGGCGAACCGACTAAGAATATTGATAACTAATTCTGCACTCCACAGATTGTCAAAACGATGATGATATAATGATTAAAAAAAAATCACAAAATCAATAAATTTTGAATAGAAATCTATGCAAATATCATGGCCTCTTGTTTACTTATTGCTTAATTATTTGTTAGCTTTTTCATGTTTTATTATTTTCTGCAGTTGGCAGGTGTCTAAAACAATGAAGGAGGATGCTGATGAAGATATTGCAAAATATGATGGTTTGTTTTCCAGCTGAGAGGATTTGTGATTTTGAGTGCCGCTCTTTATTATTTTGTATTAATGAATAATACTGATAATATATTGTATCATTAACCCTACTTAAAAAAAATCATCTGCCAAATTATTATGTCTCTTATGCCTGTAGGTAAATGGGAGGTTGAGCCCCTTAAGGAAAACAAGGTGCCTGGTGATTTGGGCTTGGTGCTGAAATCTCGTGCTAAGCATCATGCTATCGCGGCTCTGCTTAACAAACCCTTCGTGTTTGAGGACAAGCCCCTCATTGTCCAGTGAGTGCTGTTCTTACTTGCAACCTGACATCTCACAGAATACTGGATTTCTGTGATCCTTGTAAAATAAAGCATGTGCATTCTAACAAAATCCGATCTATGCAGGTATGAGGTCAATTTTCAGGATGGGATTGACTGTGGTGGCGCTTACATCAAGCTATTGTCAGACTCAGAAGACTTAGACCTGGTATGTTCATTGACTGCTTCATATGTTTGGAATAAATTAAAGGGATAGTTCACCCAAAAATTAAAATTCTGTCAGTAATTACTCACCCTCGTGTTGTTCCAACCCCGTAAGACTTTTGTTCATCTTCGGAACACAAATTAAAGGGGTGGTTGATTATGATTTCACTTTTCTAACTTTAGTTAGTGTGTAATGTTGCTGTTTGAGCATAAACAACATTTTCAAAGTTACAAAGCTCACAGTTCAAAGCAAAGGAAGATATTTGCTTTTAAAGAAATCGTTTTTTAAGGACTACAACAAACGGCTGGTAGGGACTACACAACATTCCTCACGGGTTAGTGACATCACCAACCCTAAAATTTACATAAACCCCACCCCTGGAAACACGCAGTCTATTTTGAAAAGAGGAAGAGTTGTTGTAGAAAAGCACATTTGTGAGTTTGCTCAAACTATAGCATCCGTCTTTTCACATGCAATTTGGGGTGTAGCGATACACGTATTCTTATTGAACCGTTCGGTACGAGGCTTTTGGTTCGGTTTTCGGTACGCATTTTTAAACCGAACGGTTCGTTGGACCATTTTTCCTGCCGACCAAAATTTAGTTATTTCAAATGTAGGCGCGTCGTGCTTGTCAAGCGCGCTCATAATGTAAGAGACGCTGGCGTGACCACAACATTGCCCAACATCAAATGGCAAAATGTAATGTAAGCGGAACGAAACTGAGCTACTCGTTATTGTGGTTGACGGACCGTTAATCAGTTTGGACCAATGCAGTGCGAGCTGATCTTAATCATCAGCATTGTTACTACACAGCCAAATCCATTAAAGAAAATGTTTTAATTCGCCACTGAAGTAATAACATCGCTGCGAGATCTAGTGAGAAACATTCGCATTTCTCCGTTATTAACGGATGAAACAGCGCTGACGTGGAAACCAGGAAGAAACATTGTGCCATGAATGAACTATCCAGTGTCCACAGATCAGCAACATTCACCATGGATTTACTGTAGTAACACTACTAACTGTAACCATGGAAGTTTGGCAGGAATAGTAGGCTACAATGCTTTCAAGTAACGTTACATCGGTTTTATTTTGACATTATGAATACAATTGCTGCCCTTAAATGTTAATCTGAACTAAAATAAACCTTTGTTTATAACTACTACAATATTACATTTCATTTTGTCCAAGGAGCTGTTTTATTTTATATGCTCCTAAGAAAAGTCAAGTATAGCTCCATCATTGCTCAAACTAATAAAATATCATACTTTATAATGTTAGTTTTAATAAAAATATAATTAAAAAAATTAAATCAAGGAAATTTCTCTGGCATTTCTTTCTTTTTGCTGTATCGAAAACGTACCGAACCGTGACACAAGTGTATCGTATCGAACCGAAACCTGAATTTTGTGAACCGTTACACCCCTACATGCAATAGAATGTCACTCTGTATGCATCTCACAACAGTTCCTATATGAGCGATTTTATAGATTATCATGACAGAATATGCTAATTAAAGATAGTTAACTCCACATCAGCAACATCAATTCATCAACTAACAATTCAGAGACGTCCTGTTGCATTCTACGTGTTGTCACTTTTTCTTGAGTATCTCCATCTTTGTCTGACTCCGGTTTAAAGGTAGAACATTTTAGTGCTTGTCTGCATGAGGTAATCGGAGCTGCTAACACACAAGCTCTTGAAACCCCGCCCTCTGTGTTGGGAGCAGCAGCTCATTTACATTTAAAGGGACACACAAAAAATGGTGTCTTTGCTTCCCCTCAAAAAGTGACAACTTTAACATGCTATATAAAAATATCTGCAGGGTATTTTGAGCTAAAACTTCACACACCTAACCCAAATTTCAATAACATAAAAGCCTATGGAGGAGTGAGAGCTCTCAGATTTAATCCAAAATATCTTAATTTGTGTTCCGAAGATGAACAAAAGTCTTATGGGGTTGGAACAACATGATGGTGAGTAATTACTGACAGAATTTTCATTTTTGGGTGAACTATCCCTTTAAGGGTGTTTTCACACTTGGCAGGTTTGGTTTGATTAAAACAAACTCTGGTGCGACTGGTCTGTTAGTGCAGTTCATTTGAATAAATGAGAACGCTGTTATCTGAACCCTGGTGCGCACCAATCAAAAAAACTCTGGTGCAGGTCGGATAAAATATGAACGCAACACGGACCAAGGACTTCTAAACGAACCAAAAACAGGACGTGATGCCACGTCGTGGATAGAATGCAAAAGCATACCTCAAGCATACATAGTCGCGATGTTGCCCATCGCAGTTTGGTGCAGGCATCGGAAACGCAGTCTCCTCGCAACAGATCGTTTGGGTGTGATGTAGGGATTCCTGCTGCTGTTTTGACTTCTTTACACATTTTATAAGCTATTCATGAGTTCTCAGCTGGTCAAAATACCATCACATGTAAAAAAAGATGTTCAATCTAAAAGATGACTGTGTGAACACTAAGCGAACCAGGACTAAATTTCTTTAGTGAAGTGAACCAAACTACAAGTGTGAAAACCCACCCTAAAAAAAACATGCCCTTGTATTGTCATTAAATATAATTTTACAGAAATTGAAATGTAAGACACTGGATTTGAATATGATATAAAATTGCCATTGTAAGGAAAATTACAATGTTAAAAAAAAGAAAAAAGATATAATATATATTTTAAGAGTGATGTATGCGTCTTTTCCTCTCACAGGAACAGTTTCATGACCGGACACCGTACAGCATCATGTTTGGGCCGGACAAATGTGGAGAGGACTACAAACTCCACTTCATCTTCAGACATAAAAACCCCCTTAATGGAGATGTAGAAGAAAAACATGCTAAACGGCCAGACGTCGATCTGAAAAAGATCTATACTGATAAAAAAACTCACCTCTACACACTTGGTGCGTACACACACTTGTGTTCTTGTAATGATAAGATTGGGAAAGCTCTCACAACCTTTTAAAAATATGTATTATTATTATTACTATTATATGGATATAATAAATGCTATAATAAATTATTTAATTAATCAATTGTAATAATTGGAGATTAAATCTGACAAATTATTACACCATATTACAAATTAAATGTGACATTTTTTCCATTCAATTGAAAGTAATTTTGCATGCATTGAATGATTTATATTACATTATTCAATGGTAAATTATTTATTAGTAATTATTTTTGCTCTCTTCTTTTCCTTTTCTCAGTTTTAAATCCAGACAATAGCTATGAGGTCTTTATTGACCAGTCCAGTGTTAGCAGGGGAAACATGTTGACAGATGTCGTTCCACCTGTGAACCCTCCAAAAGAGATTGACGATCCCAAAGACTCCAAGCCAGAGGACTGGGATGAGAAAGCCAAAATCCCGGACCCAGAAGCAGTCAAACCTGATGACTGGTGAGATATATGAATATTGAGCTAAGTCAAATGCAAAGAATGTCTTTGGCGTGTTTTTTAAAGCTTGTGGGGTTTTTTGGGGTTTTTTTTGTTTGCATGAGTATGTTTTGCCAAAGCCACTTACGTACTTAGTGTTAACTTAACAGTACATTGTTGTGACTACTTTCACAGTTTTTATTAAAATTTTAAGTCATAGTAACAAACATGGGACTCATATGAGGAACCACATGAACTTATGATTGTGTCAAGAGAATAGCAGCAGTGGTATGTCAAGACACTTTCTTTTTTTTTGTATCTATCCATCTCTCTATCTAGGGATGAGGATGCCCTTGCTAAGGTGCCTGATCCTGATGCAGTGAAGCCTGATGGTTGGCTGGATGATGAGCCAGAGTTTGTGTCTGACCCCACTGCAGAAAAGCCTGAGGACTGGTGAGAACAAAACTATTTTGTTTAATCCAGTGGATATGTCAGTGCTCGATGTCAATGAGGAGCTTCACAGTAAGCAGGGCTCCAGACATTTTGCGACCTTTTTTCCTGCTGCGACTAAATTTTGTTAGAGGTTGCACTGGTGCCACTATGGAAGCATTTGGTTTGCAATATTCAATTTGAAATGTAATATGCAAAATGGCAATGTATTTCTGCATTTAAATGTACATTTTCCATAACAAATGTGCAATGTTTGGAGCAAAATGCTGATTCAAATTCAATCATTTTTATTACAATTTGCTATTTTTACACTCGTTTTTACATAATTTAAACATATTTTTACGTTTTATAAGTTGCTAAATTAAATTGAAACGTATTACAGAAATTACTAGATATGTTTAACATGTTCAAGCAAAAATTGTAGCAAAATGATTATTGAAATGTTATTTTTCTTGATTGCGTTTACACTCATAGTTAAGACACTTTCAAATGCGATTGCATTTTCATTAAATGTCCCACAATGAATGTAGCGAAATTCAATGTGGAATTAAAAATGCATTGCGAGCCGATTAGCTGTCAATCGATGATGCCTCCAGGGCTAGGTGTTGGAAACATGGCGAGAACAGAGAAATGTCAATGTTCCTGAAGATTATGTGTGTCTGTCAGTGATAGAACCAATACGTTATTAGAACCATATATATTTATGGTTAGATGAGTATCAGAATCAATTTATTTGCCACTGTAAATTCAGTCTGTATCGGTCACGCCTGGGTAAGGGTGTCTGATATTTAAAAACCCGAAACACCTAAGGACCCCAGGGCACATGTGTCATAGTGCATCAAATCGATGTATCATACACCACTGTACATTTTCTCAGGAATATGACTTCAGTGCAGAAGTGCAATAAAATAATACACACATTCTTTAAGTAGGGTTGTGCGATATTGACAAAAATGATATCTCGATATTTTCTAAGATTTTGTCGATAATAATAAATAGACAATGGTTTGTGAATGTGTTTTGTGCGGCTACTTTGGCTGGTTTAGCCTGTTGTGAACAGCTGACTCACAAAGCTTTTCATATTCTTTGTATTTTATGCGGTGGTTAGTTAGCACAGCAGTGATATAATCTTTTTTTTAAGAAACTCTTTTTTTTGAGGGTCAACCTTAAATTGATTTCCAGAGGCATTTTTACTTATTAGAGGATAGCATCATCTTTTATGTCAAATTCTTAAAGCTCCAGTCCGTAACTTTTTAGGGGTTAAAAATTATCCAAAATAAATGTTCTGCTTGCCTTAGCTCGATTCTAAAATGTAAGCTTGTAATAATGTTTTTAATTCCAGTGGTACTGGTGGATTTCCGCGGGAAATTCGAGCATGTCTTTGCGTCATAACGTCACATCTGTACACATAAAGAAGGAGTCTCGGCTAGTATAAGCTATAATGCGTGTGAGGATGTTGGAGGAGGAGATTTATAGCCTTTTCTCACAGCACTTGATATAATTAAACGTATTAATTTGATGGTGGATCCAGAAAGGTTCAAACGACAATCACCAGTGACAATTGGAGATTCACCCGTTGTAAAATGCAAAAGACTTTGGACTGAGAGACTGCAACCGGCCCATGCAAAAACAAGGATAAATATCTGAAGGGCTTTAAATGTAGTCACTCAGTGCTGGTGTTGTTAACATTAAACATTTGAGAACAAAGTATAATTTGCACGATTTGATGATATGATAAACGATAATTAGATTTAATCAGCGCGATTTACTGCAATGCTTTCTTTCAGTTAGTTGGTCAGAAGAACAAAAGTGGATGTTACTTGTTCAGATGACATTTTAGGGTGAAAATTCTTATGTTGGTCATACTTCCAAAAAGTAGAATCTGTGATTCTGAATGACATTATCCACACCGGCGTGGTGACTGACAGCCGCACACTCTCCTCAAATATTGTGTTCATCCGTGCTGTGCCGTGCCGAGGCACAACTCACGTAAAGTTGATAATTCCACGAATGACTGCAATTGCAGATTTCGAACAGAGATGGCAACAAAGAGGAAAAACTGCAGACTGCAGCTTTAAATTCTTACTATAGGCTGTTACCAAACAACTGAAATATGTATCAACAAAATCCATTTTAGCACTGCAAAAGTGACAATCTGCATCTAAAGCAGCATTTAGATGTATTTACACTGTACAATTGCATAAATTATGCTATAATATTGTTTTAAAAATATTAATGTTTAAATGTTATTTTTGTCTTTTTGAGTCAGTCATTGGCTACTTTTACATGCAACCAAATAATCCGTTAGTAATCGGATTGAAGGCTCAATCGGACTGAAAAGCCTTCATGTAAACACCTCAATCGATCAGATTGAAAGGGGTAGTTTATTCCTTTTCTAATCCGATCGAGAGAACATGTAAACACTTGATCGGATTGAAAACCGAAACTGAAAGGACTGCGCATGTGCAATGAATGATGTTGAAATAGCGTAAAGACGTATGACGCGCAGAACGAGCTGTTTTTCCTGTTGAATAAAGTGTCGTATAAATGAGTGTCCCGTCTTTCTAAAATTCTCCTTTCACCCAGCGTCTCTGAAGTGGAGCAGGACAACATCCCACCAGTCCTTGTTTCGGATTTTCATCCACAGAAGACTGATTTTGGGCTTTTGTACTGCGTGATATGACCAGCACGGCACAACGGTTCATATGCTCATTGTCTCCAAATTATGACCAGAAATGAATAAATATTAAGTCTGCTGTTTAAAACAAATAAAGAACCATTGTAGGAGAATAGTTATTATGCGCAAACAGCAGGAAACTCTGTATATTTGTGCAGTGTGCACATGTCAAAAAATCTATTCCGATTTGAAGCTTGTGACATATAAACGCGCACATCAACCCGATCACATGTTTAGCGTTCATTCAAACAATACGTTCGAATTCATCAATCGGAATGAAGTCAGTCCGATTGAAACAAAAGTTGTGCATGTAAACGTAGCTATTGAGTCATTGGGTCATAAATCATTCAACCGATTCGTTCAATCGGCTGATTCACTCAGTAACGAAACACCACTGTGTGTTACTCTGAGATGCACAGCGGTTCTGTTGCGGCTTTTTTGTTGGTGAAATAATTGCCAATATTGTGTTTATAATTTTGCTCACAATATTAACTTCTTGTTTATTGAACTGTTGTATAGAGTTAGTGTCACATTTGCAAAATCGGATAACAAAAGCTTTAAAACCTTTAAGAATGATAACAGAATTTTTATGGATTTTTATGTAAAATATCCCTTTAACGATTTGAGCACAGACCAGACATGGGATATCTACATGGACAAAAACAAACTTTGGTGTTTCTTGTCAAAAAGAGGATAACAAGAATAAAGAAAAATATTTAAAGAACTAGAACTTATTGTAATGTATTTGAAATCTTTTCAAAAAATATTTTACATTTAAAGTGCCCCATTACGCGGTTTAAAGACTAAATCTTCGAACGAAACGTTTTCAGACTCTTTGAGAAATGAGGTGATATGCAATGTATATTATGAGAGAAAATGAAAGTGTTTTTTTTTATTTATTTTTTTTTTACCTTTAATGCATGTCAATCTATTGTAGGAGACCTCCAAAACAAAATTAAGGACCTTTAAAATAGCATGATAGGGGCATTTTAATAGGCTAAACCACATCCTATAAACACATTAAAGTCAATGGCACACATTTTACCATATTCTAATGTAGGTTTGAGAACTCCCAACACTTTTATGCATGTCTTTATTAGACAAGTGAATTTTCACAAAATGAACATTTACAATGTGCACACATTCTTAATCTTTTGTGTAATATGCTTTGTTTGTTAAAGTTTCTTGTCTTGTCACATTCATTTTGAACTTACATTACATGTATCAAATTTTTATTTAAAATGCTGAATGTTGTTTACATGTTTAGCTATATACTTACATTTTACCTCACTCTTTTACTGTTAAAACTTGAAATGTTGCGAATGCGATGAAATTCATGTTCTGCCTCTATAAAGTAAAGTTTCTTGTCAAAAGGATACAATTAAAAGAATAAAGAAATAGATGAAGAAAATAGTAAAAGAACTATAATTTACTGTAAAGTAATGATTTTGAACTATTTGCAAGTAATGTATTTATTTTAATAGGCTAAATGACTGTCCTAAGCACAACCTATAAACACACTTGAGTCAAAGCCACAAGTTTTTCCATGTTCTAGTGTAAGTCTGGAGGACGGTAACTCCCAATTTAAATTTTATGAATCTTTTTTTTAGACAGGTGAATTATTTACAAAATTAACAATATGAACATTTTCAATGTGCACACATTCATTCTTAATCTTGAGCCAAATATACTGAAAACGGCTTTTTTGGACTATTTTGACAATGTGGAGAAGTCGTTTAACATTTCTATTGTAACATTTGGCAAATATGACACTTAGCTACAAGCGCTTTATCTTAGACTCTTACCGTTAAAATTAAAACTTTGTGCTGGAATTCATGCTTGACCTCTGTGAACAGTTAAGTCCTGCCGCCTTTAATTTGATTGGCCATCCCAATCATTATGTCACATTGTCATTGACAAGCGGTCTTAGACTATCTTGCCGTATTGGTGTTGTGTGTCACCCAAGTAAATTATTTTTTAGGCAATTATTTCACACATTTTATTATACAATCACAAAAAAATGCTCCCTTTGTCTGATAGAATTGGCAGACTATCATCTGTAGTAATATTACACTATGCAATACGCAATGCTGTCATTTTAACTGTATTTCTACCTTTTATAGAAACTTGTCAGCAGTATTCTCTTCACACCTCCCTCTCTCTCTCTCTCTCTCTCTCTCTCTCTCTCTCAGGGATGAGGAAATGGATGGAGAATGGGAGGCTCCTCAGGTGCCAAATCCAGCATGTACAGCTGCTCCTGGATGTGGTGAATGGAAGCCACCCATGGTCAATAATCTTCAGTATAAGGGCAAATGGAAAGCTCCTCTCATAGACAACCCTAACTACCAGGTACTGACATCTGGAGTCTGGAAATGTGATGTTGCTTAAGCTCCCAGATTGTATTCAGTATAAGCAAATGTGACACAAGGCCTGCCTTTGAAAATTAGGTTAAAAACTATTGCATAGTACTGCTTACTAATTACTCAAATATATATATTATTAGTTCTTTCCCCTCACTTAAGCTGTACACTAAGGGTGTACTCACACTAGGCACGGTTGCCATGAACCGGGCCCGAGTACGATTGTCCCCCCTCCCCACTCCCCCTCTGGCCTGCACTCACATAGGGTTTCAGCATTCGTGCCGGAGCACGCTTACGTCATTATGGTGCGACGGTTTCGGGATAAACAAGAAGAGCGGCGCTCTCTGAAGGAGAGCCATCGCTCTGTTTTCTTTGTGGATAATTTTGTGTCGTTTGGTCCACGGTGATCCACAGCCCTCTCACAGCCTGTTGTTAAACAGATGTGTCGCCTTAGTGGCGTGAAAATTTTCACGTAATCGTGCTGCTCGTGCTCGTATGAGGAGGTTTGCAAGGTACCAGCTGAAGTGCAGAACCATGACGTCACGCGTCCTGTTCCGTGCTCCCGCACGGTTAGCGCTCACACTGCATGTGAACCGCGCCCGAGTCCAACTGAACCGTGCTCTGGCCCACCTCTTCCAAGCGGGCCAGGGCCGGCTAATCGAGCCGCGCCCGGGCACGTTTCGGAGCACTCACACTAGTCAAACGAACCGCGCTTTGGTGGTCAAACGCACTCGGGCACGGTTCAAACTGGCTAGTGTGAGTACACCCTAAGTGGGTGTTCACGGTTGCGTCACCCACTGAAAAAAAAAATTCATTTATTTTCAACGACTTTGTGTATTTGTTAACAGGGTGTGTGGAGTCCACGGAAGGTTGCAAACCCGGATTACTTTGAGGATCTTCACCCGTTTAGGATGGAACCATTCAGAGCTGTAGGTCTGGAGCTGTGGTCTATGACCTCTGACATTTACTTTGACAATTTCATCGTTACCGCCGAGAAGGAAGTGGCGGACCGCTGGGCTGCAGACAGCTGGGGACTCAAAAAACTGGTGGCTAGTGCCAATGAGGTATGCCTCTGCTTTACATAAGCTTTGCTCTGGTAATTATTGCTCATCGGGCTTTAGTTTGGTTGACGTACTCACTGTGTTGACTGTCTTTTTCTGTCGTAGCCTGGAGTGTTGAGTCAGTTGGCACTGGCTGCAGAAGAGAGGCCCTGGCTGTGGGTGGTTTACATCCTTACCGTTGGTTTGCCTATTGGACTGGCTGTGCTCTTCTGTTGGCCAAAGGTAAGGCCTGACCCCATAGAGGAGATCCCATTGAATGCAAAAGGAAACACTTGATATAGCAGGCACAGCTATATTTAGGCTGTCAGTATTTTGCTGTGAATCATATAGATGTGTGTGTGTGTGTGTGTGTGTGTGTGTGTGTGTGTGTGTGTGTGTGTGTGTGTGTGTGTGTGTGTGTGTGTGTACAGCATAATAACTCATTACATAACCTGTTTTGATCACAACGGCAAGATTCTGTCTCGTACTACCATAAATAAAGCAGATAACGAGAGCAGCAGAATGAAATAAACTCTCATGCACAGTCAACCGTACAAATTTACATTTTACATGTATTCATTTAGCAGACACTTTTATTCAAAGCGACTTAAAGAATGAGGTCTATACAAGAGATTCATTCTGAGGAGACAGTAAGAACTGCTGCAAAACACAGTACCAAAATGTACTGGAATGTTTCTCCGCATTTATTATTTATATGCATCTGTTTGAGTAAAATGAAAATTTTTGACTTCTTCTTCAAACCACTGACAACATTTCTTCCACATAAAAAGATTGTAATTTAGAGCATTTATTAGCAGAAAATGACAACTGTTCAAAATAATGAAAAAAGATCCACACATTGATTGGCCTGGCTGTGTGGATTGGAACATTGACAGAGCAGAAAGAAGCAATTTTTCTTTCAGGATAATCTTGTATGCGGCTTGAGTTATAGACATATATCCTTCACAAAGACATATCTGCCCGATCCTAGCCTTACTGAAGAACCACCAGATCATCACCAATCCTCCACCAAATTATACCGTGGGTGCAAAAGACTGTAGGTTGTAGGCCTCTCCAGGCCTAGATTTGTTAACCATTAGAGGACCAGCTGAAAACTGGACTCATCAGAGAAGATCAGAATCAGGCAGGTCTGTCTTTGTGAAGTACACGTGACTCAAGCCAAAGCCTTGCTTATATATTTATACAAGTATAGGTCATTCTGAGAAACTTGGCTCAAATCCAGTATTTGTTGTGTGTTTGCTATGTGACGAGATCTACATAAACGGTACACTTGAAACAAACAATACAGCTGATTAATCTGGTTTACTATGTTAACTCAATTGATATGTTGCTAAAGATTATGATGTTTAGGATTAGCTTGCAAGCACAAAATCCTCTTAATGAGTATTTATCATTGGTAGCATAGCAACAGAGTATCAGTGGCCTGCCCTGAAGCGTTCAGGTTTGTCACCAGATATGAACAGATATCTGTGATGACAGACAGGATGGTGTACGACTTCCTCCTTCAGTGTGACCACGGTGATAGTGCCTTTCATGGTGAAGTGGACTTGGACGACTTCTTCTTGAATATTCTTAACTGGCATGTTTATATGTGTATTGCAGAAGTCAGATGATGACTATGTATACAAAAAAATTGATCAGCCCAAAGCAGAACCAGAGGAGGCAGAAGAAGAAGACGACGAGGAGGAGGAGGAGGAAAAAGAGGAGGAAAAAGAGGAGGAAAAAGAGGAGGAGAAAGGGAAAGATGAAGATAAAGCTAAAGCAGATGAAGCTAATGGTTTGTAAAATGAATCCTTTCTTCCCATTTAAGTTCTTTTCCAGTGTAGCTGTTATTCATAATTTTCTTTTTTTTTATTCCCATACCAGTGGATAAGAGTGAGGACAGGATGGAGAAGGACATTGGAGAAGATGGAGGAGATACAGATGAAGAGGAGGAAGAGGCCGGTAAGCCAAATGGCTCAGCCTCAGAGGATGAAGTAAGCAAGTTTGCATTGTCTTTTTAATCTTCTCTAGCCAGACTTTTGATCAACATGAAGTCGATTACTCCGCCCATTTAGACAAAAAGAGTAGGGTCCTATGAAAATGTGCCGTTGATACTAGCAACAGCGTTCCATCTTTTTACTGGTAAGATACCATTCACACATCAGTACCAAAATACCAGTAAACTCTGTGATGTCAATCATCGAAAATGACCTTTAAACGCTGAGCCGTTTTCTTCATCCACCTGGGTGAGGAGTAGCGCTTTGGTTCAACTATCTGTCCTCTACATTATTATTTTTTACTTCTGAGTGACAGGCATATGGGGGTTGATCACACAGAACACGGTTTTGCTTTTACAAACATGAGTCGCATGAGAGTTACTATAGTATCCAATAGTAACTGCAACTGTCAGATGTCCGTCTACTAGCGCATGTTTACATAGAAAAACAATTAAAAGCAGCGGAACTTACCGTAAACAGCTCTGACAGAGCTTTATGATTGGCCCAAAGCAGACTTTATACGTCGGACCTTGTACGTGCTCATACCAGTAAAACGTCCTGTTCACACATGATCTCTTAACAGTGCTTTACCGGTTTACCGGGTTGGGTATCATTTTAATTTTAGTGATTCTGGTTTTAAACAGTAATACAATAAGAACAAACAAACAAACTAGCAATGGTACAAATAAATACAACACAACAAAATTCGGGTACAAAAATTGAAAATAAATTTAAAATCAAACTGTATAGTTTCTTTTTATAAATAAAAAATGTATTTATCCTTATTAAAGTTACAAAAGTTATTCAGTCAAAATCAGTAAGTTATTTTCTTTTTCTTTTGTTCTTTGATTAACATGCGTTTTCTTTTTTCTCAACTCGACTTACAAATGAGAATAATAGAAGCAGTTAAACTAACAATAGGACAACAATATGCAAGTGCTATGACCCTTCCCAGTTTAATCTAAGGCAGTATATGTACTTTTTTTTATTTCATTTTTTTTTTTATAAATAGATATAGAATAGAAGAGAAAATGTTAGTATTAATGGATCAAGTGTTGCCGAAAAAGATGCGTCTTCAGCCGCTTCTTGAAAATGGTTACGGACTCAGCCGCTCTGGTTGACTTGGGCAGAAACTGCGCCGCTTATTTACACAGAGACACGCAGAACATTCAGACTTTGTATTTAAATAGCTGTCTTTTTGCGCTTTAATATTCACAGACACTGGCTAATCCATATCACGATTTGATTTAGTGTACAGCCTTTATTCATCCAAAATTTGGCAAATTTTGTGACATTCGGCATTATACTGGAAATTTCATTTATATGGCTGGATTCTGCGATTCGTCTGCGTTTTCTGCATCGCGAATATCGTAGTGGGAAGAGACTGTTTGACTAATAACGTATAATAATAATAATAATGTTTTTACGTGACATTTAGAAGCATGCAAATTTGAAATCGATAAATTAGATCAGTTAGAAAAAACCTGCTGGAAAATGGTCACATTGATTCTATTTTACAGAAACACTGTCCTAACTTAAAGTGGCAGTCCGTAACTTATTTTGGGTTCAAACTTTACAAAAATTATATGGTGAGCAAATACACCATGAATCCATTTTGCAAACCGTGGTTTTATCCTATCCTGAATCACTACGGTACACCTATAATAAGTGTTTGTATTCGGACTATTTTAGACTGGTTTGGGTCGTACCACTGCGGAATAGTCCAGTAACTGCGTGACTCGTCATAGACATAAACAAAGAGAAGTAGCTCCGTCCACAATGTTCTTCCGCAAGTTCTGTTTATTAACCGCAAGAGCGGCAAAAGTTACAGACTGCAGCTTTAATATCAATAATCATTTTGTTAATCTAGATCCACTGATTGTTGATAAACTGATCATTTTTGGTCTCTGCAGATGAAGGACGCCAATGAGGAAATTCAGAGCTCAGGAGAACCTAAAGCTGTGAGAAAGAGAAGAGTACGGAAGGACTGAAGAACCACATTTTCCTCATTTCCTCCTCCCTTCTCTCAGTCCTTTGCCTCTTT
The DNA here is from genome assembly GCA_030578255.1 of Tiaroga cobitis. Lineage (NCBI taxonomy): Eukaryota > Metazoa > Chordata > Actinopteri > Cypriniformes > Leuciscidae > Tiaroga > Tiaroga cobitis. The sequence continues at coordinate 42,275,388 of CM060591.1, read as the reverse complement.
TTGCTGCATGCATTCGGCTTATGCCCTTTAGCATGCAAAAAACGGCAAACCTAGCCGCTCTCCCGAAGAGGTCATCCTTCATCCGACTAAACCTCGCCTCCCCTCTTTCAGTCTTCCGCTTAGTTCTTATCAGTTACCGTTGGGATTTGGATTTAGATACAAAAGTCAGACCTGCTGAGTTTTATCTCCACATTTTTTCCTATTTTCTCTTTTTAGATTAGAGTTCAAGAAGTTTTACTGGGCCAGTGTTTCCCTGCTAGGGATGAAAGTCTGAATACTGTAAAGGGAATTTAATGGAAATTTTAGAGAGATTAACTAGTTTATGATCACCTCAACGTTTCAGTTTGTTAAGTTATTAAAAAGGGGTCAGTTCTTTTGTGAGTTTTTAAGTTATGAGCTTTTTAACATGATCAAATCGCTCTGATTGTATTTATTGTTTGTCTTGTTTGAAAGTTGATGCAATTTAGGCATAGAACTTTTTAATATCGCATTCTACGGTGTTATTGCCACAGTTAGCTGTGGAGAAGAGCTCCGTGAGACCAGGGGCCGTCTCCACCCAACATCTAGGTCAGCGGAGTGCTAGGAACGCAGATCAGGATTGCTTTTTCACCATCAAAGAAACAGTTTTTCCATCACTGACACTCTAACCGCAGAGCCAGTCGTAAGCACACTGAAAACACTCCCACTGACATCAGACTGACCGCCATCTATGAAACCACAGAGCTTTGGAAACAAACAGGTTGTTTTTCAAGTGATGAACAGTTTTGTTTTTCTGCTTTTTTTTAGGTCGTGTGTTCAGCCTTACGAGGACAGCCTTTTGTTTACATGTTTCCGAACTGTTCATTGCTCTTGGAAATAAATATTTACTATAAACATCTGTGCACTGTTGCCATGACTTCAACCAGGAACAGTTTACTCGTATGTGCAAAGGCAAATTATTTTATTAAAGGCATAATAGTTACAAAATAAAATGTACACTTTCAGAAAAGGCAGGTATAAATTACATAAATGAAAATTTTCACAAAAGAAATACTGAACAGAGTATGTAGTGTTGTGGCAGATCCTTCAGTGTCATGTCAATAATTCATACGAAGTACAATTTCACATCATCAAACTGAACAAAGAGCAGAGCATCCAGATTCATAAATGTTGCTCAAGCAGACGCTTTGGAGCAATCGGATCAATATCACTCAGCAACCTCACTTCAGTCTTTGAAAGCAGTAAAAGCTCAAATCCATCTATTTCATCCATTTTAAGTTGATCCAAAGGACGTGTGACCATGAAGAGCGAACTCTACAACACAATGCTGCCGTTTGCACTGTGGTCTATTGATCCTACTCAAAAGATGTCGGGTTTGTGCACTAGTAGTCAGATCTTCTAAGATAAATCCATGCAATTCAGTGACTCAAGGTCTCATACAAATATAAGGACTTCCATTATTGGCCTCTTAATTTTAAAAGTACTTAAATATGGATCAGGGACCACATTTTATTTAATGGCAGAATTCAAATTGCATATTTTCTGTGCCAGCTGAGCAACTGTCATGGAAATTATCGGGAATGTAGACCTTGGTTCAACAAAAAGACATACTAAGTGAGGGAGGATTAGTTTTGGATATCCATTCTTAGCCTTTTAAATCGTGCAATTTAGTTTTGAGTTTTGGGATGTCATGCACTTTCAAGGGAACATATCTGTGTACAGTCCGTGCTTGCTTTGAACTCACATTTACATAATGCATTTTAAATGTAAATGTTAGTAGTGAACAGCTAAAACGGCTCAAAAAATCTTTTCAAAAGAACTCAAAAACACCAGACTTTGGCTTTCTAGTACATAAAAAAGTAGAAGTCAATGAGAGGGTCTGAGATTGGTTATGTACTAAGTGAATTATACAGAAGTGGTGCTATTACACCAGATCTGTACTTATCTGATAACAAAATGCAACATGCATCCTTTTAGGTCTTGTAACACAGTTAGCTGACAGGGAGAGGCAGCAGCTCAGTCCATTCAAGTATTAGCAAATCCATGCTGAAAAATGCATCAGTATAATTTTACAACAAAATAAATACAAAACAAACAGCGGCTTATGTACAGGCTAGTAGTTTGAATGTTGTGGATTAAGCTGACGTGATCCACACGGTCACTTATTTTCGTTTGCTTTTGGTGTCGGTGGTCTGAAACACGCTGGAGGCGGACATGAGGTTCTCTATGTACTGCCCGAGAACCTGGTTCTCCGATTTGAGCTTAAGGTTCTCCTCTTTTACTGCATCCACACGCGCAGACAGATCTAATGAAGACAGACAGAAAGCATTAGAGTGCATCACTTAGCTTTAACTGGCAGTTGAAGTCTGGTTAGAGGAAAAAACAGCAACATGAAGGGCGTTTGTTGAGTAATAAAACAAAACAGTGACAAGAAACTACTGGGACTAGATGCATTAAATAGAATGTGCTTTTATACCTTCAAGTGTGTGTTGAAGCTCCAGCACTTGGTTTATGAGTCTCGACTTCTCCTCCTGCTCAACCTGGTTCTCCATATCTCCTGAAAAGATAAACAAAAATCTTAAACTATTTAAACTGTAACGGAAAACATGCATTTTAACAACACAATATAAAATCATTATAATATATTTCGAGTGATATTTACCATCAATCTCGCAGTTCATGTTGCTGTACTGTTCCTCCAGTCTGAAGCGGTGCACTGTCGGTTCTCCGTCAGCTGTAAGAGATATTATCAATGTGAAATAAAATATACTAATACAAATAAAAACACGTGCGGATATTTTTGGAAATGTTCTATAGTAATGTCATGGTATTCGTCGAAGTACCTCGCGAATAATGCACACTTAGCCGTTTCAAAGTCCCAGCGCATCAAAACAGTTGGCTATGTTAACGTTAGCTATTTGCTAACAAAACAATCCATCGCCTGATATGAATAAATATAGTTCACAGATCACTGTAATTAACATATCACGCTTAATGTATAATTATATAGCTATTAGTACTCGAGACATAACATTATTACTCTGGTTTTATACAGTTTTAACTCATACCACGTCCAAACCTCAGTCTCCACTCGTTCTCATGCATTACAGGCCGCTGCACTCTGGGGTAACGTTAGGCAAGGCAAGGCAAGTTTATTTATATAGCACATTTCATACACAATGGTAATTCAAAGTGCTTTACATAGGAGGAAATAATTAAAACAGTTTAGAATAAAAAATAAAACGTTAAGTTAACGTTAAGTTACTAAAAGAATCGTGAGGAAAAACGGCTTTAAAAGGCCCCGATAACAACAATACATTTTAAATAATTAGCCACCGATAAAATTGGTAAAAGGGCCTTTAGGAAATAATATACGCTGAATCGAAATTAGCATGATCGCATGAAATAGCCCCGAAGTAGCTAAATATACAATCACACAGTCCTACCTGATATAAGACTAAACCTCAAAGATGATTAAAAAAAAAAAAAAAAACAGGCCTCCAAAGCAGATGTTATGGTAATGGTACAGACCGTCCGTTACTTCATCACTTCTCTCATTTTCTCTTTCACATTCACTCACTACAGAGAAATGCCGACAGAGGGAGACAAAGCTCTCTGTAAAGTGTGCAACGCTAGCTACTTACTGCATACTGCCCTCTATTTTTTAAAGAATAGAATAGTAATAGTGAACACAATAAAACCACTGCTCTCTATAATAGTCTGTTTAATGGCAGATTCCACTGTGACAACTTACCCCCATACAGTTTGACATCATGTGATATTGGGGCATGTTGTCACAAAAGGACAAGCAAGTGGAAATATCTCCTTGTGTGTTACAGAAAAAATAAATAAAGTCATACATGTTTGGAACAACATGAGACGAGTGAGAAGGCCCAAATGACAGAATTTTCTTTTTTTGGGTGAACCATCATAAATTAGCACTAATGAGAATCTGAAATATGCAGCCTTTGTTCTACTTACTGCTCTGACAGTAGCTTCATTCACACATGCTCACTGTATGTGTTATAGGCCATCTCTACACACAGTCCCTATTCACGTGCATACTGTGCAGTACACACTTACTGCCCATTATAGCAAGTGAGGTTTCTGACATGTGTTGACTCAATGCCTAGCCATTCATTCCTGTATTTGGACAAGAAAACTACATGCTGCACAGCACGAAAGCATTTAGACGCTGAGTTATTATACTAACTTATACTGCAGCAAGAATATACTTTATAAAGTATTACTTAAAAACCACAAGTTAAATCATTCAGTTCACACTTTAGAATAGGTGCCTTTAACCACTATAGGCCTGTCTACTTGCATCAGAAATATAAATTGTAAGGTACAATACTTAGTGTGTTCATGTTGTATTGCAAAACACTTTTGCTGCTATTGATAGAATACAGGTAAGGTTTACTGACAGGTTTGGTGGTATGCATTGGTTTAAGGGTGGGTTAAGGGGTAGAATAAATAGATGTCACTACAGAAATTTATTACAGATGGATTTACATGCAGATATGTTTTTGCCATGGGTTAACTTGTATAAACATTCCACAGACAATGCATGATGCAGAATGAATAAGCTGAATGTGCTTTTTTTATGCATATTTCCCACTTCCATCACTTATGGTTCCTCAAAGACAAAAAAAAGAAGGTTTTTAGACAAGACATGGAGTCTTACCTGATTCATCATCTAGTGAAATGTTAGTAAAAGTCCAATTCGCTTCATCTACGTCATCCTCCATGACTTAATGTGTGCGCAAATGTGTCTGAAATTAACAACAACAATTAAATATGTTAAGCAATTTAGTTCAATGTCTCAGGAAAGGTATATTACTCTCTATCTAGTTCTCTCTCTTCCTGAAACGCAGTGTGTTTGTCTGGTCCTACCCTCTCAATTATTCACCATCACCACGGTTACTAACCAGACCTGTGTGGCAACTCAGGTGACAATACTAAAGCAGACTTAGGGCAACGCCTGATAGATCCAAAGTTCACTCGTTCACTTTCTCAGATTACTGTGAGACGCACACCTTTAACTTTCTCGTGCCATCTGTCCTATTTCATCTACAGTATAGTGTGACAAATTAACTAAAGTGAGTTTCTGATGGCTTCACACAAACAAAACCACATTGCAGTGCCTTGTTGTTTTGCACTTTGATCGGTGTTGTAAAAAGCCCAGAGTTTTAGTTACTTTAAGCTATACTGAAAAGGTGTGCCATCATGATTGCTCAAATGATTCAAATGATGATTCATTTAAAAAATATATATATATAATTGTTTTATTTTAAGCTGCAGAAGTAATAATATGTTGTTAGTCTAGTTTCTGATTCACAGTGCAGCACGTATGCACAGTCTGCATTTCTAATAGAATGACAAAACAGTTTATTACTTGTTTACAAATTCATAGATACATATCTTACTATATCTGCATAAAATAAAGCTAACAGACATTGAAAGATATTGAAGAGGATCAGCTTTAGTGAGAATGTAAATGATTTTAAGTGCTTACAGACTGGGCAAATAAGATTAATCACACATCCAGTGCACCTGTCTGTACATGTGCCAAATAATAAATGACATTAAAGACGTGTTAAAACCAAAACTCACATCCATGCCAGTAGAGATTTTTGTATTGTCCAAAGTGTGCTCATTTTATTTTTGATGCTATACTACAACACACTTCAAATATTTTCTGTAACTTTATATAACAAAATATCAGTAGCCTAAATATATTTGAGAGAATAGGGCAGGCAGGAACATGGATGAAAGTGTAGTGTGGAATAAAATATGAAATGTTATAATATTTATATTTCTTGGTAAGGATCATCTGTGCAGAATCAGTATTTCTGGTTTGGTAAAGTCTGTCTTTTGCCCCCCAAAAAGCTTTGAAACTCGCCTGACAAGTATGTGTGGAGTGCCTCTTAGTGGTTAAAGCCTGCCATTAAATAAAGGAGGAACTGACTGTTTTTTCATCATCTGTACTCATGAAACACAGATGTAATGCTTGTCAATAAATAAATAATATAACATATTTATGCATCAATAACTAATGCATCACAGCTAGACTAGGTGAAATGTTTGTTTGTAATTATGTCTGTAAAATAATAGTCATATTTTATTTTTAATATGTATTCATTTTGGCTATTAAATGTAGTAATATTAATTAATAGATTTTATTGCATAAACATAATTTACATTGACTTATAATAAATAATAAATCTCTCTATAATAAATCATTAGCTTGGTAAAGAAGTACTATTTGCAGCTTCACAAAAAATACTAGCATGTAATTGCTGAAACTGGTATTGGTAATCCTATCAACACCAACTAATACACAACAATATCACTCTCATAGACTGACCTTTATAGTGATTGCAGCATCATTTATGAATACAAAACTAACTCATGTGGTTCAGTTGGATTGCACCTTTGATTATATTCACGATAATTGAACAATACGACATTCCTGCAAATGCCCTAATCTTATTCAAGCCTAAAATGGAGCTATTTCATATAATAATCTTTTTTTATTGCAAGATGAAGCAGTGTATTTTCGGGGTTGGGGTTTTGGACATGATGTTCACACATCCGTGGAAGCCTGAGTATTTACAAGATAGTGATTACATGGCAGAGAAACACAGTTAATGCAAGATTAACAAGCCTGATCAAAACACAACCACACACGCAGACCAAGCTAAAATAGCTAAACATATGACACTAAACAGAAGTGATCATAACAATACTTATTTGAGCAAAGTAGGAATTTCATGTCTTTCTCTTTGAAAGTTTAGTAGGCCTACATTCCAGTCCCAAAACGTTTTGCCCAAATGTGTCTTTGAAAACTTAATGTTAGTGTGACACCCCAAAGTATGTGCACATTTTGTGTAAAGTGTTAATACATTAAGCAAAATTGGATAGTTATTTATGTGAACTAAAAAGAAATGTGGAACTTGAAAGTGAATCAGTACAGGATCGGTGTAGAAATATAGTTAGTTGTTGTGGTGAGAAGACGGGACCCTTATGAAAAGTGAAAGGAGGACTCTCATATAGGAGCTGTGTGCGCCTGCGCCCTCACATCTGCTGAGGATTTGGTGCGACGTGACACTGTGGCTCCTGTCTCCAGGGGCGGATTAAGGTTGTCAGGGGCCCCTAGGCTGCTCTTTGTGTGAGTTTCCTGCAGTTCCTTTGATGTCAACGTTGAATATACTGTCGAATTTGAACCACTGAATTTGTGGAAGCGAAATTGCAAAGTGAAATAAAATCGACCGAAAACCGCCTGTTGAATATAATAGGTTGTATTTTTAATCAGTTTGAAGATTTTGGAAGTGAAATATGAAAGGTGAATATAGATTATTGAAAATGTACTAATGAAAATGTGTTTGAAATGTTTTGAATTGAAATATTCACAGCCTAAATATTCAACCATGCTAAATTTCAGCCCATAAAAATGCAAGCCCTAAAAATACAATGCATTAAAATAGGCTACAAGCTACAATATCCAATGCATTTTTTTTTTCAATTCAACAGGCTTTTTGTTTCAAAAACATTTGTCATTATTTTACTTCCATACAGCTGTCCTGTCAGTCAAGTAAACGCCAAATCAGCCTTTTAAATTTCGCGTAGTCAGCACCCAAATATATTTTTAGGTCGCACAGATCATATTTCAGGAGCATATATGCGACCAAAATGCCTTTGATTTCGAGCATTGATGTTAATTTCGAGCCTTTGATGTTTCTTGTAATGTTAGCCATAGTTATTTATTTCTTGATTTTGGTGTCTGCGTTTTTTAAAGCCATCTCCCGCGGACGCAGTGACGTTTTTAAGCACGAACCCGGGAGGGGGGTGCTGCAGCCCATAGACATAAGAGACTAGATGCCCTATTGGCCGCTGTGGCGCAAGAAATGCGGCCGCCATCTTAAACCGGTCATAGCCTACTCCTATTTGCGTTGCATAGCAGCAGTAAATGCCAGAGCACTGTGCAGCATATTCCTGCTCAAATCGGCGGACCATTACTCGGGGATTACTTTTCACAAGTAAGATTTAACATTTAACATTACTGTACTATTGTTTGTATTTTGTGAGTAAAATATTCAATGTGTCCTGTATCGTAGCTACGTGTATGACCTTTGCAGCAAAAAAACCTGCGTGAAAATCAGTTCGGTATTCAGTGAGATATGATTAATTAAATGCGCTGACAGCTCATTGCACCTGCCAAACAGATTACACTGAGCGGAGCGGGTGACCGGTTTAAGATGGCGGCCCCACGGCTCGTCCGCGCCAATAGCGGTCGATAGGGCGTCTATATGATGTCTATGCTGCAGCCCCCCTCGTCATAGCACCAATCTGTGGTGGACTATATACTTAAAAACGTGAGAAAAAGTAAAATAGACATAACAAAATGTGTTTGATATGGGATAAAAATGATGGGCAATGTAAACTAATGTTTAATTATTTTAATATTAATCGTCGTTGATACGCCTACTCAGACAAGAAGTCCTTCCGTCACCTGCTGACACTCGTTTGAATCTCTCTTGTTCGGAGATTCATCAGCAACACACCTGAACGCAAAGCCATGTTTGGTGCACTTTTAATCGAGGTAAGAAATGGTTTTAAATCCCTTATACTGCCGCCAAGCATTTTAGCGTTATTTCTGTATTCTGTTGCCTATTCATCGTAGTCCTGTGGCTTTAATTTATTAAATACTGGCAATTGGTTGATAAAACATTGATCAAAATTAAGATACAATTTATATAAAACGACAATCTTTTAAAAAGAGTCTTTCTATAACAAATGAAGTGGTCAAGATCGTGTCTCACCCCCTCCATGTCTCCAGACATATGCGCATCTCATGATGTATCATATCTTTCTCATGCTGCATGCTCAATTTCATAATCAACATTGATTAAATTAATAGCCTATATTCATTTATATTAACTCGCATGAAACACCTTCCAGCGCGCCTGGATTTGACCAGCAGCAGCAGCTGATTGGAAAACCAATTCACATCTACCCAGGCCTGAAGACGACTAGCAATGGTTTAACCTTTAGTTAAGTTATACCTTAGAGTCTTCGTAGCCGGGAAACGCAGCCCAGGAATGATGCGTAATGGAGATTCCAAAGCGCTCTTCTTTGATCAGAACCACGGAGAGCGATCGCGGATAGGTCTGTATGCACCGAAACCTTTTTACAATGCAACAAAATATTTAAAGAGCATCAAGCTATTAAAATCTATATTATGTTTAGTCAGAGATAATTTAACAGTAGTCTTTTTATTAGGTTAAACATAGTGATTAGATAACGTTTTTAATTTAACGTTCACAATTGGTCTGGCCCATCCAAACTGGAATCGCGGCGCGTCGGCTCGGTGGTTCGCGGCTTCGCGCTTAAGTAAAAAAAAAAAAAAAAAAATTGTCTGGCCAATCCGAGGCCCACTGAACACGTGGGGTCCCTAGGTTGCAGCCTATGTAAGCCTGTGCATTAATCCGCGCCTGCCTGTCTCATCAATTTTTTCTGTTATTTTGCAGGTCTTATTGTTACAACAACTTGATAATATGCACACGAGATCTGTACTGTAAGTGTATATGTTCATGCCGCAGATATTTTGAGTAATGACGTTCGGGGTTGTGAATATGTTGAATATATGCAGACTGTCCGCCATTGGGTGAACGCGGTAACACGAGGTGATGGTGAAATGAGGGTAAATCGATTCAGATTGACTCCAGTTACAAGGTTAAAGTGTTCATTATGAGTTTACGTTAAAATTGTGTTTGTTTATCAAGCTATGTAAGCATATAAAGATCGGATGCACTTTCTCAGTCAAAAGTTTCAGACATACATTCAGCTGATGCCATTTTGTGTTAATTCCTGCCGTAGCAGAAGGGAAAATTAATGTTAAATATGTATGGTACATATGTTTATCAGGGTATTAGTCCTTAAATGATTCAGTCATTTGTAATTATGTTACATACATAAACTATTCATTTGACTCATGTGAGTAGATGTACAAGAGTGTTGTAAAAAGCTAAAATGTATTAGTTTTGTGAGAGAAAAGTGAAAATGTGAGATGTGAGTTTCTGTTGAATAATATGGAAAAAAAGAGAAAACTAACACTTGTATAAACAGAATAAGAGAAACAAGAAACATACTTTAATGCTTTATTATAAAACAATGTAAAAGAAAACATTGAATAAACACATCTGCTGAGGATTTGGTGCGACGTGGCACTGTGGCTCCTGTCTCATCAATTTTTCCTGTTATTTTGCAGAACTGTCTTATCTGTATACTGAGCCTTCCGCGTGGGGCCTGTAACAGTCTACAAACCGTACCATAAGTAAAAGTAAACTAGTTGCAAGTACACTTTACCTGTTTGTAATTGAAGTATAATGTTTTCACTCAATTATTTAAATTGAATTGCTTTAAACATTATAAAAACATTTGTGTCATGATCATGAAGGGAATGACTGGATATGTGCAGTGTTATTTTAGTGTCATTCATTTACTATTGTAGTTATATTATAGTTATATTAAACTTAAATAATATTTTGAATTATTGATTATTATATTTCACAATTTAATTTAGTTAAAGTTTTAGAAATGTTATTGTGTTTTTATACATTTTTGCTATATCGTTTTTTATTATTATTATATATTTCAGTTTTAGTTTGAGTTATTTAAGTACACAAAGTTAAAATGAATAAAAATGAGAAATGTTATAAGTTTATAACATTTATAACAAACTTGCTGAAATAAAATAAGTTTAAGTATTTTTATTTTATTTCAGTTACTTTATTTTATTTAAAGCAACACAAATGTTATATATATATATATATATCAGTGGGGAGAAGAAGTATTTGACACTGCCGATTTTGCAGGTTTTCCCACTTACAAAGCATGTAGAAGTCTGTAATTTTTATCATAGGTACTCTTTAACTGTGAGTGACGGAATCTAAAACAAAAATCAAGAAAATCACATTGTATGATGTTTGAGTACCGGTAATTCATTTGCATTTTATTGCATGACACAGGCCAAAGTATTTGATCCCCTACCAACCAGTAAGAATTGCGGCTCTCACAGACCTGTTAGTTTCTTTTTAAGAAGCCCTCCTGTTCTCCACTCATTACCTGTATTAACTGCACCTGTTTGAACCCGTTACCTTAATAAAAGACACCTGTCCACACACTCAATCAAACAGACTCCAACCTCTCAACAATGGCCAAGACCAGAGAGCTGTGTAAGGACATCAGATAAAATTGTAGACCTGCACAAGGCTGGAATGGGCTACAGGACAATAGGCAGGCTGCTTGGTGAGAAGGCAACAACAGGTGGTGCAATCATTAGAAAATGGAAGAAGTTCAAGATGACAGTCAATCTCCCTTGGTCTGGGGCTCCATGCAAGATCTCACCTCGTGGGGCATCAATGATCATGAGGAAGGTGAGGGATCAGCCCAGAACTACACGGCAGGACCTGGTCAATGACCTGAAGAGAGGGACCACAGTCTCAAAGAAAACCATTAGTAACACACTACGCCGTCATGGATTAAAATCCTGCAGCGCACACCAGGTCCCCCTGTTCAAGCCAGTGCATATCCAGGCTCGTCTGAAGTTTGCCAATGACCATCTGGATGATCCAGAGGAGGAATGGGTGAAGGTCATGTGGTCTAATGTGACAAAAATATAGCTTTTTGGTCTAAACTCCACTCGCCGTGTTTGGAGGAAGAAGGATGAGTACAACCCCAAGAACACCATTCCAACCGTGAAGCATGGAGGTGGAAACATCATTCTTTGGGGATGCTTTACTGCAAAGGGGACAGGACGACTGCACCGTGTTGAGGGGAGGATGGATGGGGCCATGGATCGCGAGATCTTGGCCAACAACCTCCTTCCCTCAGTAAGAGCATTGAAGGTGGGTCGTGGCTGGGTCTTCCAGCATGACAACGATCCGAAACGCACAGCCAGGGCAACTAAAGAGTGGCCTACCTAGCCAGTCTCCAGACCTGAACCCAATAGAAAGTCTTTGGAGCGAGCTGAAAGTCCGTATTGCCCAGCGACAGCCCCGAAACCTGAAGGATCTGGAGAAGGTCTGTGTGGAGGAGTGGGCCAAAATCCCTGCTGCAGTGTGTGCAAAGCTGGTCAAGAACTACAGGAAATGTATGATCTCTGTAATTGCAAACAAAGGTTTCTGTACCAAATATTATGGTCTGCTTTTCTGATGTATTAAATACTTATAATAATAATAATAATTCGTTACATTTATATAGCGCTTTTTCTGGGACCTCAAAGCGCTTCACATATGGAAGGGGGAATCTCCTCAACCACCACCAATGTGCAGCATCCACCTGGATGATGCGACGGCAGCCATATTGCGCCAGAACGCCCACCACACACCAGCTTACTGGTGGAGAGGAGACAGAGTGATGAAGCCAATTAGTATATAGGGATGATTAGGAGGCCATGATGGACAGAGGCCAAGGGGCAAATTTGGCCAGGATGCCGGGGTTACACCCCTACTCTTTTTCAAAGGACATCATGGGATTTTTAATGACCACAGAGAGTCAGGACCTCGGTTTAACATCTCATCCGAAGGACGGTGCTCTTTGACAGTATAGTGTCCCCGTCACTACACTGGGGCGTTAGGACCCACACAGACCACAGGGTGAGCGCCCCCTGCTGGCCTCACTAACACCTCTTCCAGCAGCAACCTGGTGTTCTCAGAAGGTCTCCCATCCAGGTACTAACCAGGCTCAGCCCTGCTTAGCTTCAGTGGGCAACCAGTCTTGGGCTACAGGGTGATATGGCTGCTGACTTATGTCATGCAATAAAATGCAAATGAATTACTTAAAAATCATACAATGTGATTTTCTGGATTTTTGTTTTAGATTCCGTAACTCACAGTTGAAGAGTACCTATGATAAAAATTACAGACTTCTACATGCTTTGTAAGTGCTTTGTATCAAATACTTGTTCTCCTCACATATTTGACTGAAGTACAATACCGACAACATGTCGAATGGAGTACGTATGGACTCTGGATTCATACTGCACACACTCATGTAGAACTAACCTTTTTAACGGTCGCTAAGTAATTAACTATTTTAAATAAGTACAAGAGAGTAACCGATTTTGGACGCAGCCTTTGTTTGAGAAAAAAAAACAGAGCGGAGGTCTTTACTAAGACTACCACTTGAAAGTGGTAGTTGCTTAGGCTGAAAATGGAGGAATGGAAAGCTCTCAGATTTTACAAAAATATCTTCATTTGTTTAGAATATTAACAAATGTCTTACGGGTTTTGAATGACATGAGGGTGAGTAATTTTCATTTTTTGGGGGGAACTACCCCTTTAAAACTAAAAGAATTTATACCAAAGTCAACAAATTTAATTTGTGATCGCTGTTAACAATTATAGCATAAATGTCTCTTCATACAAAAAGTAGAACATGAATGAATGAAAAGGAAGGAATTATAAAGAGAGGATGATGAAGGTTGAGATGGTAAGGATGAGATGAAGATAGGAAAATCAGAGAGATGCAGGAACAAAAGGATACATTGACAGGAGATAAAGAGTTTGACAGATAGAAAATGGCACCGTAAGTGACAGAGGGGCAGACTGAAGAATAAACACTAATGGAGATGTATAGGCAATCTCTCATTCTATCTCTCATTCCTCTCAGACTGCAGAGTTAACAGATGCCCATGGCTGGCAGTGGCTCTCTTGATGCTTGTAAAGGAGGCTCAACCCATCTGCACTGTGCATAAGCACCAGCAACAATCAACCCTGTACAGACCCCAAATCAGCTTTGGGTTTAGGGACACCAGCAGAGCAATGAGAATTAATGTTATGTTTTGACTGGTGAATAGTCATTAACCATGTTTCTTACTAGCACATGCTGTGACGGGACCTCTCCCTGTACAGCCAGAAATAATGTAATGCTAGTATGAAAAAAGAAGTTACATTTAAGAATAAATCAGGTAATGACAGCCATGCATTTTAGAACAACAGCAACAGTGTGATATTACTTTTACAGCAGGTTAATAAACAAGAAGGTAATATTGACTAACTTAAAATGTTGACACAATATTGCCCGTTAGTTGGCTATTACAAACTCCGCTATTGAAAATAGTTCCAAATGAAGCCATAGCAGAATGTCTCCAATAAGATAATAAGCATAGGGTAGTACTGAAGTACATTTACTTTGGTACAATTACTTTAGTATTTTTGGGAGAATTTGTACTTTTAAGAGCAGATTAAAATGTGGTTACTTTTACTTTCACTCGTACATTTCTAAAGAAAAAAAAATGTAGGCCTACTTTTACTTTGTTACGCTGGGCGAACTTCCATACGTACAGTGTTTTTCATTCCTGATTCACGGTACTGATCAAATCAGTTGCTTGAATGATTCAATGACTCACTAATACAGACAGTCACCAGCTGCATTCAAATATGTGTAGGCTACTTACATAATATTATATTCTTTGCAAAAAATAGTTTGTGAAAAGAGCAGTGTGTCTGAATTCACAAAAAGTACCCATAGACCTATGTTATGACCCTACTTTCGACAAGACTCAAAAGTGCACAAAATGGACCCTTTACTCTTCCATGAAGCCACAGGAGAGGATTTAGGAATGCTATACTATATAAAACATATTTTTTTTAATGGTGGCAAAGTAAGAGCTTGTTCAAAAGAAGCACCTGCTCAGAGAACATGCGATTATTGCCATATCAAATGTATCCAGTCAGTTTAATTTCTGAATGAGTCAGTGTTTCAAAAAATGTTAGTGTAATTCAAAACAGTCACTTGTCGCCACCTACTGGCAGAACGATGTACACATGCAAAAAAGATCACCAACCACACTAAAAAATAACAGCTGTATAATATATTAGGCCTTTGCTTAATATTATGCAGTACAGACCGTACACACCTGCATGTGGTGTAACAGTTTTCTGTTTTTCAAACAAATTTAGCTTCCTCTTTTTTCACTAGGCACGCAGAACTGTCCTCTCTATCAATGGAAATCACATTGCTGTCCACCATTCAAATGATAATTTGCTAACATAGTGTGTCCAGATCGTGGGACACACCAGGGAGGGAAGGTGCCCCTGTGCCCACTTTTTGGTCAGCCAAGCCAGGGGAAGAGGAGGCGGCACTGAACCTGGCTCCAGTGCTTTGAGGCGTGACATCCAGCCGAGGTTCAATCTGCCTGCACTGCAAAATAATGCAGGAAAACTGAACCCCAGACCCTGAAGGCATGTTTCAAATCACTTCCCTTCTGTGTAGAGCGCAAAATCCCTCAAGATACCTAACAAGACCTCAAGAAAGACATCTAAAAAAAGGTCTTGCTTTCTTATGCAATGACACAGACATGAAACAAAACAAAACTATATATGCACTCCTAAATTCAAAAGATTGGAAGAAATGCTCACCAAGGCTGAATTAGTTTTATTAAAAGTACAGAAAAAACAATACTATTGCAAGACTTATTTTTAGTTACCAGTTCCACTGTAGAAATGCAGCAGTCAGCATCAATTCCATGAGCAAAAGAATATGATAATAGGGGGTATTCTGAGATATTTAACAGTATTTGACTGGTCATGTGATTAGAACATGTCAACCATGATAAAATAAAGTAATGGTCCTTAAGAAATCAGCATATCAGACATATCAGCATTTTTGTATCGCGTGACACTGAAAGCATCACCTAATTTCCAGTATAATGTATTGATGTGTTGTCTGAACATGTTTACGTGCTCATGCTGAGAATATGATATGGAGAGTTTGGGAGGGTTGGTCCTGGAGAGGCTTCAGGAAGGGGAGTACGAGGCGTTGTTGCGGCGGCACAACAGGAAGAAGCTGTTATCGTGGTGGAGTGCCAGGGCCATCTCTGCAGATGGTCACTATGACATTATGACGCCATCTTCCTCTCCTGACAGAACCTTCATCCTTAAAGGGATAGTTCACTTTGAAATTATTTTTTGATATGTTTTAGCTTACCTCAAGGGCATCCAAGATGTAGGTGTCTTTGTTTCCACAGTATTTTCAATTTGGATATTTTTAGGTCAAACCGTTCTTGTCTGTCAGTCATATAATGCAGGTCTATGGGGTCCTCCTCAAAGAGCATGCACAGAGAAGTCCAATTTAAACATGATTTAATGACTCGTAAATGTAAGTACACATTGATGGCCTAAGACACGAAACGTACTCGGTTACTAACGTAACCTCGGTTCTCTCTAGAGAGGGAACGAGTACTGCGTAATAGCTTACGCTATGGGGAAAAACTCTTTTCCGCGAGATATTGAAGCCAAAAATTATCCTTAATTTTTTATTAATGTAAAACGCTTTGCAGCAGCAAGCAAACATAGGCGAAACAGCTCGCGCGCCTATTGGTTGCTCTGCAGCAAATGCAGCAGCCTATCGAGATAGACTCTGCGTGACGTAATGACCAATGGGGGCAATTCGCGCCCATATCGTCACGTCCCGCCAGAAGGGGCGTGGTCTCGCCCTATAAATATGCTCGTTAGGCTGATACAAGCTGGTTTTTACCGCTGAAGCGAACCAGAGCGTATTCCACGCACGGCAAGATACGCAGTACTCGTTCCCTCTCTAGAGAGAACCGAGGTTACGTTAGTAACCGAGTACGTTCTCTTACGAGAGTATCTCTCGTACTGCGTAATAGCTTACGCTATGGGGAACACAATGCAACACGCCGTGCGTACAGGGATCCAACACCAAAGTCCCAGGGGCCGAAGCCCAGGGCTCATGTAGTGCATAATCACCATAAACTCACATAGAGTAAAGGAAGAGAGGCTGGAAGCGTCATTCCCTATAAAAAAGCACCCAGCGGGGCTATTATACGACAATCAAACGCGCAGCCAGGGTGAAAGCATTCAGCCTGATCTGGGCGGCCATACGTGAGTCAATACTCATGGGGCTGCAGTAAACTCAGCATCTGGGCCGCACAGCGGGGCAGATAGTACTGAATTTAGACCGCCAAAAGCTTAGCTTGTAAGGCGGGTACCTCCAGGTTATAGTATTTTATAAATGTAGACGGCGAGGCCCAGCCCGCGGCCGTACAGATATCTTGCAGGGAAACCCCGCTAGACCATGCCCACGAAGAGGCCACGCCTCTCGTGGAATGCGCCCTGACACCCAAGGGGTACCGTAAGCCCTTCGCAGAGTAAGCGAGCGCGATGGCATCCACTATCCATCTGGATAGGCTCTGTTTTGAGGCGGCGAGTCCCTTGGAGCGCCCGCCGAACAAAACAAAAAGCTGCTCCGTCTGTCTGAAAACAGACGAGCGTGCCACATAAGCTCTCAATGCCCTGACGGGGCAAAGGAGACTTGCATCCCCCTCCTCACTGAGAACCGGAAGGGCAGACAGGGAAATGACCTGGGCCCTGAACGGCGTATTGAGGGATTTCGGGACGTACCCGTGCTTCGGTTTGAGAATGACCTTTGAGTCATTAGGCCCAAACTCCATACACGACGCGCTTACTGAAAGCGCCTGTAGGTCCCCTATGCGCTTCACTGAAGCGAGAGCCATGAGAAACACTGTCTTGAACGACAGGTGTTTCATGTCCACCAGCTGGATCGGCTCGAACGGGGCGCCTTTCATGGCCTCCAGGACCGTGGAAAGGTCCCACGTCGGGACTGAAGGGGGCCTTGGAGGGTTCAGCCTCCGAGCTCCCTTAAGGAAACGCACGACTAAGTCGTTTTTCCCAAGCGACTGGCCAGACACCGGTTTTGCAAACGTTGCTATGGCCGCCACATATACTTTGAGCGTGGATGGGGTCCTGCCCTTATCCAGTAGCTCTTGAAGGAAGGAAAGCACTTCCGAAACCCCGCACTCCACAGGTGAAAGGCTCTGGGCCTGACACCATGCAGAGAAAACAGACCATTTCGAGGAGTAGAGCCGCCTGGTAGACGGAGCTCTAGCCTGCGCGATCGTGTTTAACACTCCCTCTGGGAGGCTAGCGGGTACCCGTTGATGGCCCATGCGTGCAGGGACCATAACTCCGGGCGAGGGTGCCAGATCGAGCCCTCCGCCTGAGAGAGGAGGTCTCTCCTCAATGGTACAGGCCATGGGGCAGTGCTGTTCATCTGCATCAGGGCAGGGAACCACGTCTGGTTCGTCCAGAGCGGGGCTACAAGCAGCACTGGGCATCCGTTTTCCCTGATTCGTTCCAACACCTGAGGCAGGAGCGAGACAGGGGGAAAAGCATATAGGGGGCAGCGGGGCCAAACATGAGCCAGCGCGTCCTTGCTTTTCGAGAAAAACTCCGGGCAATGAGCGTTTTCGTGGGACGCGAATAGGTCCACCTGAGCTCTGCCGAACGTCTTCCACAGCAGCTGGACCGTCTGCGGGTGCAGCGACCATTCCCCTGCTGGAACATTGTTCCTGGACAGTCTGTCTGGTCCCACGTTCAGGAGACCAGGCACGTGCGCTGCTCTCAGTGAGAGCAGGTTGTGCTGAGCCCAGACCAGGAGGCTTTCCGTCAACCTGTAAAGGTTTCGTGACCTGACGCCGCCCTGGTGATTTATGTATGCCACCACCGACATGTTGTCCGACCGGACCAAGACGTGGTGGCCTGTTATCTGGGGACAAAAACGCCGTAGCGCTTTGTCGACTGCTATCATCTCCAAGCAGTTTATGTGAAGGAGCTTTTCCCGTTCTGACCACAGGCCAGCTAGCGGTCTGCCCTCGAGCAGTGCTCCCCACCCCGAGGTGGAGACGTCCGTAGACACCACCTTCACGCTCGAAGCGGTCCCCAGACTCACACCTGACTGATACCAGTCGGTCTCTTTCCAAGGTTTCAGAGCTGAAACACACTGAAGGTCGACCCTGAGGCGAAACAGACCCGCTGTCCATGCCCTGGGTGGAACCCGCGTCTTCAGCCACATCTGCAGTGGGCGCATGCGGAGCAGGCCCAACTGGAGTACAGAGGCTGCTGAGGCCATCAGCCCCAGCATTTTCTGAAACCTTTTGAGCGGGACTATAGCGCCGTGGCGGAAGGATTTCACGCCGCGCTGAATATTTTGCACTCGCTCTGGTGACAGGCGTGCTGTCATGGACAGTGAGTCCAACACGGTTCCCAGAAAGGAAATTTTCTGACTGGGAGACAGTGCGCTCTTTGCCCAATTGACTGTGAGGCCCAGCTTCTCGAGGTGCTCGAGTAATGCGGCCCTGTGTTCTATGAGCTCCGATCGTGATCGAGCTAGAATCAGCCAATCGTCCAAGTAGTTCAGGACTCGCATGCCCTGAAGCCTCAGGGGCGCGAGCGCCGCGTCCATGCACTTCGTAAATGTACGAGGCGCTAGGGACAGGCCGAACGGCAGGACTGTGTATTGATATGCCTGGCCCTCGAAGGCGAATCTCAAGAATCGCCTGTGATGGGACGCTATTTGTATTTGGAAATAGGCGTCTTTCAGATCTATCGACATAAACCAGTCCCCGTAGCGCACCTGCGCGAGGATTTTCCTGGTCGTGAGCATTCTGAACTGGCGTTTCACAAGCACTCTGTTCAGCTGCCGCAGATCTAAAATGGGTCTGAGACCCCCATCCTTTTTCGGTACCAGAAAATATCTGCTGTATAGGCCCCCTTCGCTCTGAGCCTGAGATAAAGGTTCTATAGCCCCTTTGCTCAGTAGTTTCGCTATTTCGGCACGAAGCAGATGAGATGCTTCGTTTTTCACCGTAGTTTCGACGCGCGCCGTATAACGGCGCGGGCGTCGAGCGAATTGTAGCGAATAGCCTCTCTTTATAGTGTTCAGCACCCATTCTGAAACCCCGGGAAGCTTTGACCACGCATCTGCGTGAATAGCTAGAGGCAGAATGAAATCCGGGCTCTGGCCGCGACAAAACGGCAGCTCGAGAGCCTGGGCATACTGGGAACACAACACCGTGTTTACAGCGTTCGAGGCGGGGGGCGCGCTGATCACAGCGGGCAGCCTGGCCGCGCTCAGCTTCTCTATGGCAGATTGTGCAGAGAAAGTGAGCGGGGGAGATCCCGTGGGAATCGGCGTGTCTATGAGAAAATGTGGGCGCGGGGCTGCGGGCACATTTAATACACTGAAAACACTGTCGTTCATAGCCGACTGAATGTGTGTTGGTTTCGTTTTTACAGAAACCAAGGGACACGCAGCATGTAGTGTGACCGGGCATGTTGACATGGGCACTTGCACTACAGTGTTTGCACAATCGACCGGAGTCGATTTTATTTGTGCTAGCCCTGCACCGTGGCGGGCTGTGTTTGTGTGTGGGAATGGGCACTGGGTGGGCATTCTTACAACACTCATAACACCATCGGCCGTGGCCGGAACACCAGAAAATGCACTTTTTATTGGATTTATCTGGGTAGCCGTAAAAACGGCTTTTGTGCGCAGGCCAACGGGCTGTGACACCGGCTGGTTCTCTGCGAAATACACTGGGACAGTCGCAATGTTTGGAACTGACCGAGCGAGAAGTTTTGGTGAAAATCCGGCCGCAGCGGGATCTGAACACCGTCGCCTTCCTAGAATGGCTAGGAAGATTTTGAGGCCTCGGGCTTGATCTCAATCCTCGGCCGGGGCCCGCGCTGAGGGGGGCGGCGTCCAGCAGAGCGAGAGCGCGGTCTTTGGTCTCGGGCGTGGCGGCGCTGTGAAGCGGCGGCGGCGGGCGGTGCAGGCTGCGGCTGAGAGCTGCGAGCAGGCGGCGGTTTAGAGCGACCTGCAGCGGAGCTCGAGCGCTTCGGAAGGAAGTGCTTCATGGCCTGCGAAGTCTTTTGCACCTCCATGAATCTATCCGCAAAGTCTGTGACGGCAGATCCGAAAAGGCCCGCTTGTGAAATGGGCGCGTCGAGGAATACAGAGCACTCGGCTTCCGTCATCTCGGACATCGTCAACCATAAATGTCTCTCAGCCACGGTGAGAGAGGCCATGTTTCGTCCTATGGCCTGTGCAGCGGCTTTAGTAGCGCGAAGAGCGAGGTCTGTAGCGCTTCTCAGATCCGCGACGCAGATCGCTCCGGGTCCTTCCTCGTCCAGTTTAAGGAGAAGGTCGGCCTGGAAAATCTGCAGAACGGCCATAGTGTGCAGCGCTGAAACTGCTTGCCCGGCGGCGGTGTAAGCGCGACCGTGCATGGAAGACGTCACCCGGCAGGCTTTAGAAGGAAGCGTCGTGTGCGCGCGCCGTCCAGCGGAGGGCGGGCAGAGATGAGACGCTACAGCTGGTTCAACAGGAGGAACAGAAAGGTATCCTCTTTCCTTCGCGCCATCCACAGAGGAGAAAGCAGCAGAAGCAGAGGTACGAAGCCTGGCAGAGAAGGGGCCGTTCCATGATTTCGTCACTTCGTCGTGAAGTTCCGGGAGGAAGGGCGCGGGCCGTGATTTCGACGGAGCTTCGTCACTTCCGAGAAAGCGTTCCGAAAGGGCGCCTCCCAATCGAGGCCGATGCTTTCAACGGCCTGAGAGAGCAGACGCATCAGCTCAGTCTCAATGCCGGCTCTCTTACCAGTGGTCTGGCGGGAAACACTAGCGGAGGGGAGATCCACGGAGCTCGCCCAATCCTCACTATCGGACGCCAGGAGAGAACACGCCTCGGAGAGTTCGTCAGGCTCGTGGATGGAAGCGGCGGCAGGCGGCGGCCGTTGTCCGTCGGAGAGCGATCCGAGCGAAGCCGGCGAAGCAGGCAGGCGAACCGGCGAGCTTTGGCGGGCTGGAGATAGCTCGGGAGCGCGCTGGGCGCGGCGCTTTTTACGGCGCGGCTCCACGGCGGGCTGTGGTGAAGGCTCGGAGAATGATGCCAGGCGCGTCCTCAGAGTCACCATGGGCAAAAGCTCGCAATGAGGGCATCCGCCGTCAGCGAGCGCGATAGCCGCGTGATCCACACCCAGACAGGCAACACAGATGACGTGTCGATCTCCATCGCTGAGCGGGGCGCGGCACGAGCCACATGAAGGCATCTTTAAAAAGACGCTGCTCTTTTGTGAGGAAATGCAAGTCGCGTCAAGTAAGCGACAAACACTTCACAACAGAGAAATACACACAGAGTATTTGAAAAGGATATATAACGCCGGAAAGCGCAGCAGGTACGGCAGTTGAAGGCGGCGAGGCCAGCGACTCCAGAGCTCGTCCCGCTGAAAGCTTGCTTCGACGGCGCGGCTTCTCACTCCGGATCCAGCGATGCAAGAGCTTCGCTGAAGAGGTAAAAATCAGCTTGTATCAGCCTAACGAGCATATTTATAGGGCGAGACCACGCCCCTTCTGGCGGGACGTGACGATATGGGCGCGAATTGCCCCCATTGGTCATTACGTCACGCAGAGTCTATCTCGATAGGCTGCTGCATTTGCTGCAGAGCAACCAATAGGCGCGCGAGCTGTTTCACCTATGTTTGCTTGCTGCTGCAAAGCGTTTTACATTAATAAAAAATTAAGGATAATTTTTGGCTTCAATATCTCGCGGAAAAGAGTTTTTCCCCATAGCGTAAGCTATTACGCAGTACGAGAGATACTCTCGTAAGAGAACGAGCGGTTTGTGTGAGAAAACTAGATGTCGCCTTGGCGAAGGTTTCGTTCCAATGAACTGCCGTCGCCAAGGCGACATCTAGTGTATATACCTATGCACTAGTCTGCGTACACATCACACTAGGAAGCGCCCGCGCCCTCAGATCACTTGGACGTGGCTGTGTACAAAAGTTAAAAACGATATAAATACTGTTCGTTTTCTCACACATACCGCTCGTTTCGTGTCTTAGGCCATCAATGTGTACTTACATTTACGAGTCATTAAATCATGTTTAAATTGGACTTCTCTGTGCATGCTCTTTGAGGAGGACCCCATAGACCTGCATTATATGACTGACAGACAAGAACGGTTTGACCTAAAAAATATCAAAATTGAAAATACTGTGGAAACAAAGACACCTACATCTTGGATGCCCTTGAGGTAAGCTAAAACATATCAAAAATTAATTTCAAAGTGAACTATCCCTTTAAATTCACATTGTAACTAAATAACACAATCTTTTTTTTTAGATCCAGTGGACTCGTGTAATTATCCGCAGTTTGCACTTTCAATACTCATTCTGAAACATCAGCTATCACAGACTATTAAATGCAATGCAACTTTGGTCATATGGAAAACCCAACATGTGGCCCATGTTGGTTTTGGTTATTCTGTTATGGTCACTATTGGGCTCACTGAACGAGGTGGTTCTTAACCAGGGGTCCAGAACCCACTAGGGGGCATCAGCAAACTTCCAAGGGGCCTCAAGATAACTTATAGTCCCCCTGTAGCCTAGTCAATAATTTTATACCTTAAAACTAATCTTTGATCACCACCAAAATTGCATATTTAAACATTTTTTCCTGTGACAAAAAAATTATTCATGCCTTAAAATAGCTTGAATGTAACTCGACACCCTTGCTTCATTTAGTATACGCGGATCTATGAATATGCAAATTGGCACTGTCTCCACTCATTCACACCAGCTCAGAGATCCACTCGCTCAACTTACTGAGGTAAACACTGCACAATGGTATCGCTCTTTACAATGTCAGACACATAACGGTAATTAATATGAGTAGCCTTTTGTTTGACTTTGTTATCAACCAACTAATACTGTGTTGCCTTAAGTAGCCTATCCTTACAAACGCTTTGAACAACTCAGAACGTCAGAGGAGAAAGGCATATAGTTAATCATAACATCATAATAGGCTACATCATACACCCGCTATATTGCTAAATCTACACGATTTTTCAGAAAAATATATCGGGATAACCTGGCTTCTCTTGAGACTTCCCTGCTTCAGAGCGGCCATATAGTTAATGATATGCTAAAGTTCGTCCGTATGTTTATGTGATTGGTTGCAAGGTATTGTGACGCAAGAAACACCAGCGATTTCGAACCGCGTTTTGACTTCACTGCCGTTTTAAAGCAATGGCAATGGTGTTGACTTATGAATTTGCACATGGTTTGTCTTAAATCATATTAAATACACCACATAGACAGTTAAACAGAATAAAAGCTTGATTTTCACCACAGGGGGATTTAAAATGATTTAAAATAAGACAACACAAGCATTTACAAAACTAAAACTCAAGATATTTCTTATTTTGATTGAACTGTTTATTTATTTTTGTTTAAAGAACCAGGGTTCCCACTGTCTTGAAAACTTGGATAGGCTATATATTTAAAAGTGTGATTTTTAGACCTGGAAAAGTAGTGTAAATGTAGCCTATAAAATCTTACAATATCATGAGTAATTTTAATAATGAATATACAGTTTACTAGCTCTAAAATTGCAAGTAAAACATCCAGTAAATTATGAAGAAACATTATAGGAAACATTACTAGAAACATTATAGGGCCTTTGAATATTGTTGTCGACTATAGAGGACCATTAAGGCAAAAAGCTTAAAGGGAAAGTTCACCGAAAAATTTAAATACTGTCATCATTTACTCACCCTCAAGTTGTTACAACCTTGTATGAGTTTCTTTCTTCTGCTGAACACAAAGAAGATATTTTAAAGAATGTTGGTAACCAATGAGTTGACGGTAGGCTATATACTATGAGTATGAGTAAATTATGAAAACATTTTTGGGTGAACTTATATCCCTTTAAGAACCACTGCTCTAAAGACTTTTTGTCCGATTGCTCCTGTGGACCCCTAGTGGTCTGTGAATGTCCTACACGGACAACATAGTATTGGCTTACAAATACAATATACATTTCAAAATGTATTTATTTGAATAAAAAATAACAATACAACTAATTAAAAATCTTTATTAATTACAGTTGAAGTGTTTTAGGAGTGTCCAGATGACAAAAACAAAATGAATAGAATCCCTAATGCTAAAGTTGATAGTCCCATAAGTCTGTAGCTTCAGAGAAACGTAGCTCGCACCCTCCACATAGTATACAGTAGCCTACATGGAAATGAGACGAGGAGAAAAATACAACAGAAACACTCTGGCAGAATTACAAATAAAAAGAATAAAAGAATCAGGATGCTTCTTTGAGCAGAGTATAGGTGAAGGTTTATCTAACCCCTGCTCTAAATGACCAGAAACAGGTCTATTAACATTCTATGTTCTCTCGCCACATTTTTAAGAGAGGATCAACATATGAGAGCAGTTTAGCAACCCACTTTCTTAACATCCCACCCTCTAATTAGTCAAGGAAGCTTCAGTGAACACTCTAAATGACCTTCTTGGAAGTTTACCTTTCCTCAATCTGCAACCTGTAGTTTCACATTCCATAGTTCAGCTCGACTCAGTCCTCTTCATGTTTCGCTTATCCACACTACCAGCTCACACAACTGTATTCATTCTGCTCACCTCTACACTCACGTTCATCCATCTTTCTGTTTAAAGTCCCAGTTTCTCCAGCTGTCCCGGTCTCTTATTCCATCCTTTATTTTAAATGTGCAAATGCATTTCTCTGGGTGTGGCTGGTTAGAATAGCATGAGTCATGACTCAGTTAGCTAACAGCATCATTGCCAGTCACGACAGCAAAACATTATAGTATACGAACAGTAGCGGCCTTCACCAGGGTGGGAAATTAACACATTTCCGGGCGTGGGGCAAAAATGCCATCAAAATTAATAAAAGAAAAATCAAGATATGGTGCAAAAAAACTCTCCATATAAGTTATTGTTTTTAATATATAAGCAATATCACACAAGCAAAAGTGCTGTTTTCCCGAATATCAGCACGTTTGAAAATGTGGTATTGATCTTATACATCAATTCAATATGAAGATCATTCCCCACACTCTTGCGCTTAATCTTCTCTCGCCTGCTGCTTTTGCTCGCTCGAACACTTTTATTTTTGGCAGTCGAGGGGTGGTACTTACTGTTTTAATAACCTCAAATGTCATTGGTGACTTCTAAGGGGGTAATCCATCAGCCGGAAACTGAAGCTACCTTGGGGGCCGCCATTGTTTAGCAAGCCTTCACCTGCTGTTAGCATTCCATTGACTCCCGTTCATTTTGGCGTCACTTTGACAGCGAATAACTTTACATCTGAGTCGTTTAAAGACTCCATTTGTCCATTGTTTATTTCTAAAGAAACACGGCAATGTATAAAAGGCTCCATTACCTTGTATATTGCCCCGTAGAAGCCGCTTTTGTAAAAATAGGCTAACGATTGCGTCATAACCAAACGATTCTCTGTCGCACAGTAGAGAAATTACCGTATAGATAGGAGGAGAATTCACGGGCAATCGGGGGGACGTGGAGGCATAAAGTCAAGGGAGAAGCCCATAGAGAGTCATAAAGTTGATCCTGCTGCTAGCTCATGGACAGCTCCTTGTCACGATGTGGGTTCATGTCTTGTTCCTGTCTGTCTTGTGTTTCCCTATTATTGTGTTTTAGTTCAGTCCTTGTGAGTTCTTAATGTTGTAATGGTTGCTTTTTTCTGTGGTCCTAGTCTGAGTTTCTTTTGTTTGTTTTATTATTAAATGTGCTTGCAATTGGATTCATCTCTCCGCTTCATTCCTGCCTGCTTCGTTACACTCCTAGTCATGCTCTCAGTCTCTGCAAGATTCGTAAGGGAATGATTCAGATTCCTCTTGGCACAGCTACTAGAAGACTTATGTCACATCTACGTTGTCGAGCTCAGTTTGAGCCTGCGCAGTACGCTCAGCCATCAGGAAGTGAGTGCTTCTAATTGACTTCACTTTTCTCCATTGAAGTCTATGGGGTCGCTGTGTCCATTTCTTTTACTGTCTATGGTTACTTCCCCTTTTCCGGAAGTCAGTTGTGATTGAACGCCTGTCCAATGACCCGTAATTCACTTGACTTGAGACATGAGACATCACTTAATTTGTTTTATTTATTGTGGTTTATTAATGTGTAATGTAATTTAATACATTGTTAATACACTGAACAAAATGATAAACGCAACACTTTTGTTTTTGCCCCCATTTTTCATGAGCTGAACTCATAGATCTAAGACTTTTTCTATGTACACAAAAGGCCTATTTCTCTCAAATATCGTTCACAAATCTGTCTAAATCTGTGTTAGTGAGCACTTCTCCTTTGCCGAGATAATCCATCCACCTCACAGGTCTGGCAAATCAAGATGCTGATTAGACAGCATGATTATTGCACAGGTGTGCCTTAGGCTGGCCACAATAAAAGGCTACTCTAAAATGTGCAGCTTTATTACACAGCACAATGCCACAGATGTCGCAAGTTTTGAGGGAGCGTGCAATTGGCATGCTGACTGCAGGAATGTCCACCAGAGCTGTTGCCCGTGAATTGAATGTTCATTTTTCTACCATAAGCCGTCTCAAAAGGCGTTTCAGAGAATTGAACCGGCCTCACAACCGCAGACCACGTGTAACCACACCAGCCCAGGACCTCCACATCCAACATCTTCACCTCCAAGATCGTCTGAGACCACTCACCCGGACAGCTGCTGCAACAATCGGTTTGCATAACCAAAGAATTTTTGCACAAACTGTCAGAAACCGTGTCAGGGAAGCTCATCTGCATACTCGTCGTCCTCATCGGGGTCTCGACCTGACTGCAGTTCGTCGTCGTAACCGACTTGACTGGGCAAATATTTACATTCGATGGCGTCTGGCACTTTGGAGAGGTGTTCTCTTCAAGAATCCCGGTTTTCACTGTACAGGGCAGATGGCAGACAGCGTGTATGGCATCTTGTGGGTGAGCGGTTTGCTGATGTCAACGTTGTGGATCGAGTGGCCCATAGTGGCGGTGGGGTTATGGTATGGGCAGGTGTATGTTATGGACAATGAACACAGGTGCATTTTATTGATGGCATTTTGAATGCACAGAGATACCGTGACGAGATCCTGAGGCCCATTGTTGTGCCATTCATCCACGACCATCACCTCATGTTGCAGCATGATAATGCACGGCCCCATGTTGGAGGATCTGTAGTACACAATTCCTGGAAGCTGAAAACATCCCAGTTCATCCATGGCTAGCATACTCACCAGACATTCACCCACTGAGCATGTTTGGGATGCTCTGGATCGCCGTATACGACAGCATGTTCCAGGTCCTGCCAATATCCAGCAACTTCGCACAGCCATTGAAGAGGAGTGGACCAACATTCCACAGGCCACAGTCAACAACCTGACCAACTCTATGCGAAGGAGATCTGTTGCACTACGTGAGGCAAGTGGTGGTCACACCAGATACTCCTTACCCCCTTATCAGTTGTACACTCGGTTCTTTTAGGCATTGATTTGCCTCCATATGTCCCCTTTAAGATCACGAGGGCACATGAATAATAAAATAAAGATGTGCACAGATAAACCATTTAGTAGCCTAAACATTAACAAATGATCTCATGGTGACTTTAAATGTGAACACGTCTACTTTAAGTGAGATCATTTAATCTGAGCTGTGTGCGCATGTGTGTCGGTGTCCTGACTGCAACTTTTCATGTCCTCAAATGATCAGCTAATCACCAGGATTTTCCCTACCATTCAGTAGTCTGGCACAGACTCACTTTAGTGTGTTTGTGTGTGAGTACATGAATAGGTACATGAATGTTTGTGTGTCTTTCTTACCTGTTATTCTTCCTGTACAATTCATTTTACTAATGGAATTGGCTTTAAATATTTAACAGATCTCATTTAATCTAAATTTGTGCATGTGACAGTGCATGTGTGTATCTATTGTGGATTCAGTTACATTGGATCCGTGGACGTGCTTGAGTTTGAATACATGGTTTACCTCCAGTAATGGTATTAAAGCTGTAGGCTACTCTCCTGGGATAGACACACATACACATCTGATGTGTATAGGAGTTAAAATGTGAGTCCAACTTACCTGCTGTGACTCCATTTCATGTTTTAGAAAGAACTGTAAAAGTGCTACAGGGTTATATTATGAGTTTCACAAAAAGTCACTTTTCTCTCACTCTTTCCCTTATGTCACTCTGTCATAGAATTTACCTTCTTTGTCTAATAAACTGACCTCTGTATTTTCTAAGTGTATTGATAAAGTACACAACATTTTTACAAGTATTAGGCACAAAATCCACTTTTGTGAGAATTATTAGATATTTAAATAAACTATTACCTCACATAAAATTAACTTGGCATGAAAAGCACCTCATTTTATGTCAACCCAAAATTGTGATTTTGTGTCCCTGAACAATTAAACCATAAACAGTCATAATTTTGATAATCTTTTGAAATTATATTGTTGATATTTAATATTTTTAATCATCAATTTTAATTGATACATTTAGTTTCATGTTTTCACCCCATTAAAAAACTTTTATATTTTTCCTGAAAACAATTAAATAATTGCATTCAATTTTTTTTTTTTTTTTTTTTTTTTTTTTTTTTTACAAATATTGTTATGCTTACTGCATTCATCAACCATTCAGATATGTTACCCAGGTTAAATAATCAAACAGATATTTATTTTACATGTATTTATCAACTGCAAGCCAATTTGGTCCCAAATTTGCTAGTCCCATATGATTGAGCTTAATTCAGGTAAAATTTTCATAATAAAATTATATATGAGAGTAACCTATAACTTCATAACATATAACTTCATAAATAGAGACTAAAACATCTCATATAATATTTAGCTTGACCTCATGTTAAATCTCACCATTTTCTGAAGGTTAATCACTTCCTTTCACCGTTCATCTGTTCATTTATTAAAAATTCAGGCCTCGTCTTGTATTCACTAAAATATGCTTAGTCATTGGGTAGCCCGTAGACAGTCCATGAGTCTAAGTAGTCATATCTCAGCATGACTAGTCAAATGTGGAAAACACTTATCTGTAGGATTGAGCAGGTAAACAAAAAATGAGGTCATGCTCTTATTTTACACTGTTGGCCATACAGGTCATCAACTAATGCCATCAACTCAGACACAGAGAGACAGAGTTACACTATCTCTGTGAGCACCTATAGTGTGCTGAGAACTCCTAGTTACTACATAACAATGCTAATTGCACCAAACCAACCAAACTGCTATTAGTGGTTCGGACAGTCATCATTGCAGCCGTGACTGTGGTATGTGAAAACAAAGTTGTCAAAACAAAATTTTGTTTTCGAAAATAGGTTTTCTTTAACCCCCATTAAAGGAACAGTTCACAAAAAAATTAAAATGTTGTCATCCATGGAACACAGAAGTAGACATATTGAAGAAAATGGTGTCACTCTTTTTCAAGTGAATGGGGCTTAAAACTTTCAAGCTTTAAAAATGATGCAAAACTATCATAAAAGCATGCAAAACAACCGTCATAAAAGGAAGAAAGAAATGTGTGAATGGTATTTATGAGCATACAGTAGGTAGCATACTTGGCACAGATCTGAACTTGCTTTTTTTGGTAATCTAAACTTGTTATGACTATTCCATCAATACATTTTAAAGAGACATTTAATGCATGTAGGAGTTTGCACCATGCTATGCCAATTAAATTTGCATGTGGACAGTTGAATCATGGGAAATGTTCCATGCATCTCATTTTCTTTAATTAGAATGATTAGCACAATCACGCCTGAGTTCTTTTGTCAAGATGACAAAAGATGCATAAATCTGTTCTTTTGGGAAAAAGGAATGTCTCTGTTTGAGTGTTGCGGGGAAAGGTTGTCTTTCCAGTGTAATCAAACCATGCAAATACACTAGACAGATCTCAGAGCTCAGTCTCATGTGAGCTGTCGTTCTTATGTTGTTGCCACTTATGCTGTACCTCCTTTTTCCTGCTGTAAATGACAACTGTAAGAGAGCTGAGAGCTAGATCATAAAGAGCTATAGTAGGAATATAAAAATAGTTTCTTCTCCATATCTGCTTCAGACGAATATTGTAAGTCACTGTATTTGTATTGTGTTTTGGGGTTTCGGTAAGAGTAAATGCAACATCTCTTATGAAAGCCTTTTTGTAAGTATAAATGTTATGTGATTAATTCTATTTAAACAGTATGACCTTATATTTTCAAAATCTTTTTAATCAATGGCTTTGACAAAATCATGTGACTTTTCAATGGGTGTGGATTCCAAACATGATTTCAGGAGGACTTTTTTTGACATGTTTGGAGAAATAAACTAGTCTTTTTGCTTCTTGTTTTCCTATCAAAATGAAAAAAAGAGGAAAAAGGCAGCAAAGAAGAGCGTGGTTGAAAGCACAGACCAAACGTTTGCTCGCCTCTGCTGTCTGCTGCAGTCTGCTGTTCTGCCATTGATTCTTCAGCCAAGATCCTGGAGCGATGTGCATTTCCACACAGGTCAGAGAGTATATGTGCAACACATGTTGTCTTTACTTCACTGTAAACATGCTTTGGCTGTGGCAAAAAGCGACAGTGTGAAACAGATTTACTGGAACACCAGCTGCAGGAAATAAATGAGAAGAAAAAAAATATATATATATACAGTGATACAACTGCTCTGGTTGGTAATGCTTCTTTTTTATGGTTAACATGCTGTAAGAAGAGACTGTTTTGTGTAATTGTTTGCGCTCATTTTTTTAATATGTACCATACAATATATTCTACATTTATTTATTAAAAGTACTGAATGCCCCTTCAAAGATTTAAATAGCTGTAACTAATTTATGTAAGTCAAGGGTTAGAGGTAGTGACAATGTAGGCCTATGTATGTTTTTATGTATGTATTTATGTGCACTTTATGCTAAATTACAATAACATCATAATTATAGGGTTTTACAATATATATATATATATATATACTGTGTATATATATATATTTTAGATAGATAGATAGATAGATAGATAGATAGATAGATAGATAGATAGATAGATAGATAGATAGATAGATACCCAGAAAGCAACATAGTGTCTGCCCAGATCTGGGCCACATCTGGTACATGTGGATACCAGATGTGGGCCGGATCTGGGCCGGCACTATGTTGCTGTCTAGATAGATAGATAGATAGATAGATAGATAGATAGATAGATAGATAGATAGATAGATAGATAGATAGATAGATAGATTTGCGTTGGCGTGATGCTTCATGGCATAATGCGCACACCACTAGGTGTCAGTATCCAAGTCCAAGACAACTGATATATCAGCCAATTGGCAACATAAAGAAAAATTTACAGAGTGAGCCTTGGTAAATGTAAACAACACTCGTATCTTTGTGGATTTTAAAGGGGAAATTAAGCAGTCAGTCAAGTTTACATGATTTACAAGATGGATTTCCACTATAATCAAAAATTATATTAGAAACATGACAAATGTTAACATATAAAAGAAACACCGTTATATCTTTCGCGGCAAGGGCGCCGCCATTGTGCAGTATTATAACCGGTGACGGCACAGGGTTGGTTTGCTCTGTGCTGAGTTCAGTAAAATACAGTGAAAGATGCATGTAAGCTGGTCGAACCAGCGAACACCTAACGTTAGGTACAGTCATTGTTAGCTAACAGCTGTAAGCATGAACTAGCTAACGCTAACTTAGTGTTTAGCTAGTGAACTTTATTAGTACCAGACAAAAAGTACGTCTAACGTTAACAAACTGCATGGAAACATTGTTCGCGATGTCTGCCATCATATTCCTGTCTCTTGTCAACACCATGGTTGCAATACATGGTCAAGATCAGCGTCTTGACAGCAGATGATCGTGCTATCGTGGCGTAATAATCTGTTTGGTTGTAATTTTACTTACCTGAATGAAATGAAATCGAATGTATCGTCCTGTGGAACCGATTTAGACAGATCTGCCAACATGTTTGATGAAGTCTTTGAACAGAATCGACTGAAAAAAAGAGTGATTCATTTGTAAATTGAGCATCGCTCATCATGCCCATAAAAAAGATACAGCGCGCGTGGAAAACTACGCATTTAACAAACAACATGTTTGCATTAAAATAAAGTGCGCCGTTTGCATCCCTGCATATAACGAGATTTGGGCCATAAATTACGGGAGTTTCACGGGAGAAATAACAAAACGGGAAGGGGCGGGAGATGGATGTGAAATACGGGAGACTCCCGGGGAAAACGGTAGTGTTGACAGGTATGAGCTACACCTACACCGTAATTTGAATGGCCCTGCATATAACGACATTAGGGAGATCTGTCTAAATCGGTTCGCGAATCAGTTTGTAGTTCATGCTTACAGCTGTTAGCTAACAATGACTGTACCTAACGTTAGGTGTTCGCTGGTTCGACCAGCTTACATGCATCTTTCACTGTATTTTACTGAACTCAGCACAGAGCAAACCAACCCCGTGACGTCACCGGTTATAATACTGCACAATGGCGGCGCCCTTGCCGCGAAAGATATAACGGTGTTTCTTTTATATGTTAACATTTGTCATGTTTCTAATATAATTTTTTATTATAGTGGAAATCCATCTTGTAAATCATGTAAACTTGACTGACTGCTTCATTTCCCCTTTAAGACCTGTGTAAAGTGTCATGATTTAAGGCAGGGCAGACAACGTGCAGTCATGACTGTGCAGAAACTAGGACACCCACACACCTCCCACCCTCTGTATGTTAAGTGACTGCATGTACGATGCGTGACTGGGAGAATTTCCACGGATCCACGGCACACACCACACATTGCCAGCTCACCTGCCACGGCTTCTCTTCTCTCTTTCTTCTCATCATTCCTCTCCTCAGTTTTCTCCCCTGTGCACATGCCTTTCCCTTTTGTCCTCCAACCTCTTGTCCTAAAAACTCTCATTAATTCTTCTTCTTGAGAGATCCGAGATTCTTTTTTTGAATACCGAGGGAATAAGTCAGAGATCCCCCTCACTCCTAACACACACACTGACACACTCACACAAATGTCAGTTACTACACACAGGAAGTCACGTATTCAGCACAGAGCTGCCTGCAAAAAGCGCACACACACGCCAGTGGAGTCATGCGTTCAGATTTACCTATCTCGTGTCACAATGTTTTTCTAAACTCCCTGGATTTTTCTCACCAACGCTTAAACATATCCAAAAGAGTCCCTCTGAAATGAAACATTTAACCCCGCACTCACAACATTAACTAGTATTATTATTCATGTAGATGATAAAAAGCGAGAGAGCATGGCAGTGAAATAACTGCTAAAATGCTCTTGTGTTTTCTCTCTCCATGGATAGTCAATCTATCAGCTCCATTGATTCTGTTTATCAGCACTCTAATGGATGGGTGACCACATTAAATATTTACAACGTCTCCCAACATCACAGAAAACGTGGACCATACCACTCCTTTCTTTTTCTGATCCAATGCTCGTCCCACATTTTATGTACTGCAAAAAATTCATAATTTTGCGTAATCTGGATTTTTCTTAATTATGCTTTCTGAAAATTGTTTCTAAATTAAATGTAGCCTACTGAGGTTTATGCTTGAAATGAGATAATGATTGTGGTCAATCAAACAATCAGACTCAACAAAAGGGATTTTTCACCCCCTTGGCAAATTGTTTTTTTTTATACCTCATTAAATTTCATTACAGCATATTTTTTGTCATTTTGCTTCCAATTTAAATGTCTATTGTTTTAAGGATTTTGAAATATACAAGAAAACAATCTTTTCTTACTGTAAATAACTGTTTTAAATATATTTTTAAATATTATTTACTCCTGTGATGGCAAAGCTGAATTTTCATTACACTGAATTACTTCATTACTTCAGTGTCACATGATCCTACAGAAATCATTCTAATATGCTGATTTTCCAGCCTGATCTCACGGCAATTCGTACGAATTTTACGAGGTGGCTAATTCGTACGACCTCACTCGTACAAATTCGTACGATTTTTGCTAATTCGTACATATTTTACGAGTTACCAAATTCGTACGAATTCGTACGAATGACCTACCCCTGACCCCGCCCCTAAACCTACCCATCACGTGGGTTTAGACAAATCGCACGAATTCGTACGAGTGAGTTCGTACAGATTCTTACGAATTAGCCACCTTTTAATCACTCGTACGAATTCGTACGAATTGATCGTGAGATAGCGTTGGATTTTCTGCTCAAGAAACATTTTATTATTAGTATATTAATATTATTAGCAATGTTGAAAATATTTTTTCTTGTGGAGACATATTCTTTGATGAATAGAAAGTTCAAAAGAAATCTAGTATTTTTGTAACATTATAATGTCTTTACGGTCACTTTTGAGTGATTGAATGCATCCCTGCTGAATAAAATGAATTTACCCAGGTGAATAGGGTAAAAAAAAAAAATTAAAAAAAAAAGATATGACCATACTTCCCCAGTTGATTAAGTATAAAAATTTGTAGTTAAAAGTTTCCTGAAATGTTATGTTTAAACATGCAAATGAGGCATTATCTAATTAATATGCACTAATTTGCAAAAATTTCTAGAACATAAACCTTAAGATTGGATTAAGTCAGGTTCAACGTTCTTGTTTCGTTTTGTTGATATAGTGTTGAAGGTTTTTACTGAGGGGATTTTGGATTTCTCTTTTTAGTACTCCATTAATTAGAAAATACTGTCAACAGTCAGAAAAATCAATACATTTACACAATTTTTTAAAGAATAAAATGGTGTATAAAATCAGGCAAATTATATATGAACAAACACCTCTGTAAAAACCTTCAGAATAGGAATAAAATAGTTTGGTGTGTAAGTTCTATGGAAATAGAGATCGAAATCTACAGACACAAAGTGCTATAAAAGATACACTTAAAAGTGTATTTTGGATGTTTTCTTTCCACTAGGCTAAAAAAGCACTTTATGAAAAGCCAAATCTCAAAATATAGATGCACGAAAAAAAAAAAAACAGTGTTTTTGCCTGTAGTGTCTCGCCTTAAAAAAATCTTATTGATTTTACTTATTAGCCCAAAACTTTGAATGGTCGTGTAGTCAAAGTAATCAAATTCAGATTCTATAGAGATTCCATTTAGGCTAGATGTTGCCTTGGGGTTCTAAGCATGCGTCAAAACCGCCGCCATCTTGGAACAGGGGTCTTGTCATAGGAAGTAGCTAGGTAACGCTGCTATCTCCACCTGTACTTTGAATTCATGGATTTTCAGACTTTTGTGCTGCGTATGGATGTTCACACACACGAAATCTGAACTAGGAAGAATGTTTTTTGGAAAAAAAATTTTTTTTGTAAATTTTATCTGGACTCAATGATAAATACATGTCTGACCATTGGAATGAACCAAAAACACTAGAAAATCGCATTCATGACGATTTATGGTGATTTTATTTCCGTTAGACCTTTGCCTACATTGAGGCTGATGCATTAAAGAGGAGGGGCTCCCCTGTTCCACGATGGCGGCTCTATTGACGCATTCGTTCCAATGAACTGCCGTAGCCAAGGCGACATCTAGTGTATATATCTATGTAGAGATTCAAGAAGAGAGAAATACTGCCCTACAAAGCAAAAAGGCAGTAACTGCATTTTTGGTCAAAAATGAGTTATCATTTTCATGACATTCAAGGCATCCTTTGTTATGTGACAAAACATCTTATCTCAAATGTGTGTCGTTTTGGAGAAAAATGGTAGTCGTTTGTACATTAACTGCAAAAAGCCCTAGTGAAACAAAGCAAGAGTAGGCCTACAGTAACATCCATTACTGTGTTCTTGTTATGTTTTACCTAACAAAAAATAACCGTGTTTCTGCGCAGCGTAGTTACTGTTGCCATGGTGAACACAGCTGATTTTCGGGCATCCTCACGGGACGATTTTAACATTTGCGATTTCACCCTTCTAACTTCCCCAAATTGTTCCCCTACCAAACTACCCCCCTCCCCTGAAAGAATGAAAAAATATTCCAGAAAGAAAAAAAAAAGGTGCAAGAGCTCCATGTAGTTTAGCGGTTACTATGATTTTCGCGATATAGCAGTTCAGTACACTTGAAATTAAATCGTAATAGACTACTGTGTGAATATTAAACTGCAATAATAGTACAATTTAAATACAAATCCTACATGTTCTGTGAATAAATAGGGCAGTCGACGCGCAGCTTCAACACACACACACACACACGCGCGCGCGCGCGATGAAGCACGTGTGACGCTCGAGCTGTTTTTTTGCATATGAGGACACGACTGCATGAACTTACTCTCCAGACTCTAGATCCGCTCTTAAAGTCACTTTGTGAGAATTTAACCGCTTCATTTGAGACAAAACTATCGTCATGTCATAAACACAGAAACAAAGGTCTTCACGGCAACCCGTCAAAATAAAAGTTCGGTTTAACTTGACAGAAATATAGGCCTATTACTGTTGTACAGTAGAATTTAGAAACGTCTCAATGTAATAATAATACTAACACTAATACAAATAAATTAAGATTAAAACTAAATTTTTATTCAATGTTTTAATTTTAACAGTAAAGCTCATTGTGCAGCATGTTGTTTAATTTCATATGATTAAAAGAAATGTAGGCTAATTAATAATATTTTAGAATTTTAATATATTTTATTTGTAATATTCATAGAATATTTTTAAATATTGTATAAGTTTAATAATAGTTTATAATAAAAGTTTCATGATTTCAATTAATTAGACATGATTTTTGATTACTAAAAATTTACACCACGTATCCGTAACACACCCGCTCCGCAACACTAGTTTCGCAACACAAAAATGTTGAAAAAAAATGTTGTCCAAATGGTTCCAATTATTTCAAATACAGTGTATCTAACACACCCAGCGCCCAAGTTGTGGCAAAATAGTTTTTGGAGAATCTGTAGTTAGTGCCTTTTTCCTTGGTTTGGTGCCACGTTTTTGGTAAGTAATACAAAGCAAGAATACAGTAACTGCAAAATAGGGGTAAAATATCAAATTAAATATGAGGATTGATATGTACAAAGAAAGCTAATATAAAGTCACAAAACAGCCACATGTCCAATAATCTACCTACAACTACTTAGGCTGGATGACAGGATAACTTTAAAGTCATTTTTCTCTGTTCTGCACTCTGCGTATACTGCCTTTTTGCTTTGTAGGGCAGAATAGATTAAGAGTAAAAGGAGTTCCTGATGAACAAAATTATTGCAGGAGAAGAAAAGTGTTAGGGTCACATTTGGTTGATTCATAAATGTTTCATTATAGAGGTTCTGAACATACAGTATATGCTTTAAAACATAAAACATCACTTCACTGCGCTTTTGTTGCCTTCAGTGTTTAAATTCAAAGCAAATATCTGGTGATCAAACAGCTCTACTTCAACAGTTACAGTACATACTGTAACTCTTTGTTACTTCTGTAAATGT
Source organism: Tiaroga cobitis (assembly GCA_030578255.1). Classification (NCBI taxonomy): domain Eukaryota; kingdom Metazoa; phylum Chordata; class Actinopteri; order Cypriniformes; family Leuciscidae; genus Tiaroga; species Tiaroga cobitis. Next base: position 42,237,260 of record CM060591.1, on the reverse strand, counting down.
TACATAAAAGTATTTATTGGTAATGAATTGTTTGTACGTGGTACAAGTAACAACCTGCTTTTAATTACAATCTTTATGGAAAATGCATGTTTACAGAAGTTAAGCGGTACTCTGACTATTATACAGCGCAGTGGTGTAAAGAGCGTTTCAGATAGCGTGAACAGTTTGACACACCTGTATGTTTATAGATCTGATTGAGTTCTGCTGTTAAACCAAGAGAAAGAACCAGAACCAGAAGTATCTCAAACACTACAGTGCAGTTTAACACCAACAACTAGTGTCAGTATCAACCATTACAGAAAGTACAGAGAGTCCCAAACCTGGGTGGATGTATTATTTATATGCCTAGAATTTTGGAAGTACAAAAGCCTACTGCTTTTTTTCCAAGAATTGCACTGTGAGGTTGAGATTTACACTGAAAACATTTCGCTCACTCGTTTCCTTGATGGACACAAGACGGCAAATAAACATTTGGTTCCTGGGCTATCATATTATTCTTCACCAACAAGAAGTACACAAAATCTTAGAACTACCCACACACATAAACAAGGTTCCCAGAATTTATTTTCAATGACCAATGTATCAATTCTCTTTGCTTTTCTTTAACACTACAACAACGAAACTGTTCAGAACGTGTTGTGTTGTTTTGTTTGTCCAACAAGTAAGAGTGGGACCATGTTACTTAATTGTGATACCATATTTAGAATGACTAACAATTAAAAAACTTAACTTGCATGGTAAATTATGCATCGATATTAGCCAATTCACATGTTCAGTAAACATCCTCAGATCATTGTTCTTGTCTGAGACTGGGTTTTTAAAATATTTGAAGATCTTAGCACACCTGCTAATTTGATCAAAGATAATTGCAAAAAATTTAAAAGGACAGCCTGTCTGGCACACTTTATTATATATAATTAAAACAGGAGAAAGGCTGATCTTGATGGCCCAGAGAAACAGGTCCAGAATAGTCCCACTAAAATATAGGTTGTTTGCAAACTTTTGGCCTTGAATATCTGTATATGTGCTAGAGAGAGAGAGAGAGAGAGAGAGAGAGAGAGAGAGAGAGAGAGAGTGAGAGTGAGAGTGAATGTGTTTACAATTTATTTTAGCACTACTCAGGGCTAGACGGGCAGCAGCACTTTTTCACAATAACTCACACACACACACCTTCAAAACTGTATCTTAAAAGATGTCAGTGCCATTGTTTTGTCTTTAATGTTTTTTTTTTCTAAGTAATGTTTATTAAAGCTGGGCTATTTAAAAGTCCTAATTGAACCAAGGCCTATACCTGGCTTAATCTAAGCACTGTTTGTGAAACCAGGCCATAGTTTGCTAGTTATATAATTTTTGCACTTTAAGTATACTGCTATGTTCCTATTTAGTTATTATTTTTTAATACTTGAAGTATACTTTTAATTACTTTAACTCTTTCCCCGCTAGCATTAAAAAAAAAAAAGTTGCCAGTCAGCGGCATAACTTTTTTTGATAATATTCACAAAACTCACAGAATTTTGTTGTATGATTATCTGAACATGCAATATATAAAAAGAAAGAACAGTCTGTTTAAACAACAACAACCACAAGATTTTATTCTATATTATTTTTTATCAACACTTGAATGAGGGTACGTTTCATAAAAAAAAGCAACATTTTGAACAAAAACATAGATAGAGTCCATCAACTCCCAAAGCTTCCACAGTCCAGTTTTGATTTATAAAAAAATTGTTTTGATTTTTTAATTGAATTTGATTTGATTTGTGTAATAGCGCCCCCTACTACCAGTGAAAACATGGGTTGCTGGAAAATTCCGTCAATGGCGGGGAAATTCCTGGCTATCAGTGGACTAAACAAAAATTCACATAGCCTACTGAGAATTAGGAACATATCTATTTTCTTCAGAAAATCTATATTTTCAAACAATTTAAGTAAATAAGAGAATATGTAAAACTATGTGAAAAAAAGTATTTAATAGGCTACTCAATCATACTTTTAAGTATATCTTGATCAAGATTGAGTACAAGTACAGGCCAAATACTTTGATTTTTTTGTCAGTATAAGTCAAGTATATAAGCGTATGTTCTGAGAAGTACATCAAATATATTTCTGTCTGTGTATATCTCAATCCGTGAAAATAAAGCTATTGCAAACAAGCACATGTGTAAGATCCTCACAAACACATTTCCTGTACCAGCAAGTACGCATGCACTTTTTTATTGTTTAAGAAAAGAAAAAGGCTTAAGTATTCATCATATTAAATTGTGATAGTCTTTTCTTCCATGTGACGTATCCAAGTGAAACGACTTTTTGAACAAGAAAAAATGTACGGCACTTGATTTTGAGAATTGATTGGATAGTTGTGGTTTGCAATTGCTGTGATCTCATTGACAGGTTTCCCCCTCCTTCGCCAGTAAACATTTAATAAGAGAAAAAAGAGGTTGCAGACGGAGAGGAAGTTATTTTGAATAAGTATTATGACAGTAGAAATAAAAAAAAAATAACGAAGTGCACAGATAAATCATTTAGAATAAATACTGAAATATTCAATAAAAAAAACCAAGAATTGTCAATTTCATGGTGACTTTAAAGAACACAGACACCAATACACTGATCAGAAGAAAGTAGGCTACAACGTACCTTTTAAACTCTGAAGAACCACATAGGCCTTGCTGAACCAAAAAACTATAGGCCTACTGAAGAACCTTTTTTTTAGGTTTTCTTTTTTGCCCTTTTCTCTTTATTTCCATTAGAACATAACATAGGCATGTAGTAGGCAATATACATATATTATTATTATTAATAATAAGTTTTTCATTTTTCAATATATTTTATTTTATATGTAGGCTATGTAAGGCTATGATATTTATGATAATAGGTTACCCCGTAATACATCACTCACAGTCCTATACTAGTGTTTTGTACTCTCACGAACTCTGAGTATCAGATGATTCAGATGCAGTACCATAACCCGCCAGCATTACACCGCTCTGTCGTTCACCTCCTCTGAAGTCAATTGACTCCGCGTCCAGCACACTAGATTCCGCGCCGTGTTTTCCACGGAGCTGACGTGCTGCTCGCAGGCTGGTGGCTGCTCTTCGCTCGGCTGTTGTCCTGATATCACTCCGCTAGCATGGAGGAGGGGAGCGCTTGATTATTGTGATGGTGGCAGCTGCTGTACACATTGGCGACTGTAGGATTTCCTCTCCAGCCATCGGGACTTTTAGAAACTGCACACCTTGTTCGCGCTCGTGGTGGGTTTCGCCGGCCAAACTAATGCAATGCAAGTTCACGAAACAACTCCGGAGCCTGTTCTCAGCAGACGGCAAAACTTTTTTCAAAAGGACAGCACAATAAAACGACGGGCTCGAAGCAGCGGTGCTTATGTGTGATGGTTGCGAGTAACATCCGGATGCTTGATGGAGCTCCAGTAGAGGCGAGAGAGTAACAGACCCGCTCCTCCACGGTCCCGCACTGTTGTCTATTGAATGGTTGACACGGCGATCCTCCCGGAGGAGGGATTTACACTCATTTAAACGCTTATTTCCTCCCAATTTCACTGTATCTGCCTCCCTGGCGAAGCGGACTTCTGCTCCGCTTCGGAGAGGGGAGAGAGAGAGAGTCAGGGGGGCTTGACAAAGTTCTTCCCGAATCACAGATGATGGGGGATTTTGCCAGCCCCGCTGCCGTACCGACCGGCGGCGGTATTTGCATTAATAACAGTAACTTAAACGCTGCCATTAATGCAACCAACAGCAGCACCGGCGGCGGCGGTAACATGGGCATACCGAAGCACAGCACGGTGGTGGAGCGGCTCCGGCAGCGGATCGAGGGCTGCCGGCGGCACCACGTTAACTGCGAGAGCCGCTACCAGCAAGCAAGCGCCGAGCAGCTGGAGCACGAGCGCCGGGAGACGGTGAATCTGCACCAGCGGACTTTAGAGCTGCGAGCCAAGAAATCCAGCAACAGCAAACAGCAGAGCAAGCAACAAGAGCCCGATTCAACCGCGACCATCGAGCAGAGGAACAACACTCTGATCGCGGTGAGTAGGTTACTGTGTGCGTGACAATTCTTTTATAGGTGCTTACGGTGTTTGGAACGAACACGGTGCTGTTTGGTTGCAGTGCTAAACTTTCGCGCTGTAGTCTGTGCTTTTTACACTTGTCGAAACTGAAAAGTCCGGCGACGCTGGGATAATCACAACAACTTCAATCCGATTTACGGACTATTTCTCGTGCTTTAGAGCTCCGAGTAACTTTGGAGGCGTTTAGATACTTTGCAGAGCAGCCCGTATAAAGTTATGTAGTTGTTGATGATGTCATTTGATCTCCTCCTACTTACTACTTGTAGTTCAGGCGTGTTTAGAAAACATGATGGGAATTGAAAATCAACATCAGCTTGCTAATAATTAGTCTACGTGAATGTGTATTTACGTTTATTATTACTCAATTAACAATGGTTTGAATGTAAAAATTTAATTCAACTCCACGAGTTTCAGTTTCTATATAGGGTAGCTGTTTAAAAGGATGCCACTACAGTAACGTTAGCCTGTTTTTACTTTATTTTCGGAGACATTTCTCTTTCTGTGATATCTCAATGCAACCCTTCAGCGCGATAATATGGACGTCAATTGACAAAAAAGGAAGGATAGCGATGGTGGGGAAACAAATACACCGCATGAGCATTTATCAGTATGTTACACTCCCGGTTCAGATGCAGCCACAGAAAAGTTACAGTGTTACTAATCAGTTACTTGAACCTCAACCCATTGCGGAGGACCATCGTGTCGTTGCCTTTTGTGCCAAGGCGGTAAATTTCTCTTTGATATGCTAAGTGACTCTAATTTTGGAGGGTGACAGGTAGGCCTAGTTCTCAAAGCGTTAATGGCCGGCGTCGTCGACCTCCCCCTGTGCGATGTGGACATTACTGTGTGTGAGCCGCTATATAGGCAACAAACGCTTCACATCGAAGCGATTTAAAGAGACCGCAGCCTTATTGCTTCTCTCTTTTCTCCACATAAGCACTGTGCTGCAGCTAGGTGGCTGTATCAAGTCGAGTTTTAGGGTCTTATGTGTGCGTCTAGGTTCAGACCCCACACAATGGCTGTGTGTCAAAACCTAGCGAGCTGCCTATGTAGACAGCATTTGTGTGTGGAAATTGCTGCACGTGCATGCAAGCTTTCTAGGTACAGCCAGTATTCTCCAGCAGGCTTAACTAGATAGTCTAATAAACTCTTTTGTGTTAATTGATTTAAAATGGATGGATATAGAATGTATTACTCTGTATTGGCTAACACCAGTAGGCCTACATGTTTTTGAGATATTAGCTATGGCTTATTCATGTTCTGTACATGCATTATGGAATGGATAGTTATACTTTTTAGGCCTAGTAGATGTCAAAAGGAGGTTTGTTTATGAAGTCAGTTCTCAAGGGAAAAAAATGTGTCGTTTGTGTCATGCCTTTGCGAGTTGTGCGTCATGGCAGTACAGTTTGAAACCAGTGGAAGTGAAATTTTATCTCGACCCTAAGAAGTAAAGGAGGTTGCAACCTTGCAGCCTTCAGTATTGAGGTTTAGGAATCTGTATCTCTCATAGGCCTCGTTTGCACCTGGTATAAAGATCTGTCTCGGCTGATCCAATCACAATGGTCATTTGAAAGATGGCATGTTGTTTACGCCTGGTACTAATGTGCGTCGTCTTCGACCACTTATTAGTCGCGCTCGTCAAAGCAAGGGTCTCTTGATGCCGTTACTGCATCATAGTTGTTTTTGTCCTTTTTAGTAGTTTTAAAAAATATTTCTATTTAGCTTTATTTTATTCTTATTTCCGTTTAGTTTCAGTGTTTCATCTAATATTTACATTTGATTTTGTTTCAGCTTTATTTCAATGAATGAAAACCCATTTTTAATAGTTTTAGTTTTAGTCAACAATAACAACAATGATCTGTTACTGTGGTTTGCACTTTTCAAAGGAAAGATAGCAGAAAAGTTACTCACATACTCTGTCCCAAATAGGCTACACTTACTTTTTGGACTTAGCCTAACTCACAGCTGTATTATGTGATTTTAATACCACATGTACACAAGGCCTTTGACTACTGTATAAACACTGAAACCAGCACCTGAAGTCAGACAACTGCAGGATGAATTGCTTCATGTTAATCTTGTGGATACTTGAGACTTAAGATCTTTCTCTGAAAGTTTGGTGCTCAGTAAAAAACTCACCTCTGGACCAAAATTGGAGTTTTTAAAGTTCACAATATGTTTCTTCTAGTGTGTTTAATGCATGTCTGTCCACATTTCTATCACTTTTGAAGTCGTGTCCAGCAGCAGTGTCTCCATAAAGCAGTGCTTGTGGTATCACATTGTTTTGCAGTGTCTGGGACCAGTGCCCAAGATCTAAATTTAACTCCTGAGTTGGCAGGGTTACACAAGGTTTGTGACGTCAGACACTCCAAGAGCATAGTTACCACTGTGTAACTTTCTCGTCTTCTGTATGTGTTTGTGAGGAGGTCTGCGAGACTGGTAGTGCAGGTACAACTGTGTTCGATGCGTCTCACTGTGCCTGTCTGCATGTAAGCATTTCAGCGGTCAGGAAAAACCACAGTCGTTCATAAAAATCATTTATTTGCCCGCAGGAGTTGTTTACGTCAAGACCGTACTGTAGGATACCTGAAAACTTTGCTGATCAAGTTTCTGACAATGATTCTTTTTACTCACCTGTTTACTTTTAAATCTGGCCTTTTTTTTGTTGCAAACTTGAAAACCCATACATTATCTGCCTTAATTGAAGTAATTGTCCATTTTGAAATAATTTTGTTCCTCTTTCTGTGATATGAAGGCCATTTGATAATTTAGTAGAAAATAAGTGTTGTTGTGTTTGATCCATAGAGGACACATTTTATTTGTTTTTTCCCTCTCGTTATTTATGTCTAAGTAATTATAATCGAGTAGGTTTTTCACCCGAAAATTATTATTTTTCTCGCCCTGATGTTGTTCCAAACTTTTATTCTGTTGTTTTGTTTTTCTGTAAAGCACAATAGCAGTAATGATACGCAGCCAGGTCTTATCATACTATGATAGTTCATAGTGACCATGGGATGCCAAGTCCCAAAAAATCCACAGAAAAATAAAAAAATCTATATGACTTGTGGGTCATTGTGTTCACTATTAAACTTCACCTCTGCCGACGCTCACATCAAGCCCAGTTCCATATCTTGATTAAGAAATGTCAATTCAATATTGTTGATGCCATTGTGAATTTTTTTTTTACATGAACGTGGGCTAGAAGCAAACTGTGTTCACTGGGGCGTGAAGGGCAAGACGATAGGTGAAATTTAGTCACAAAGCTAATGTATGCCTTTTCAAAGCCAGACAGCCCCTAATCACTGTTAACTATCATTGTATGAGAATGCATAACAATTTATCAACTTATTTTGGTGTTCCACAAAAATATGAAAATGAGGAGAATGACTAAAATAATGACAAGATGTTTGGATGGATGAAGAATCCATCACTTAGCTATCTGTACCTGCTCGTTGCTCAATGAGTGATAAAGAGAAACTTACCCAAGAGCACTATACGGGAAGTACTATTACTGGAGTCAGTTACTGTAATCCTCACCTATTTTCTGTCAGAATGTAAAGGAGAAAATATGTATGTAATTTCTTAAGTTACACAATTTTTTCCTCTTCTGAATACGTTTCAGGTACATCCGTATAGTTTTTCAGTTATTTGTATTATTTATATACTAGGCTATATAGTCTTTATTAATATTTTGAATTGGCTTTTGTTTTTATTTCTCTACCAAATATATTGTTGTACTGTTACTGGTAGTACTATGATCTCATTAATCGCACTTCATGCTTTCTGCTGTGTTATCGGTGCAGCGCACACTTTTATGCTGGTATCCCCTATGCATGTACACATGTTCCACTGGAATGTAGAACAAGGTGTATGTCAACACTGCAGCACATAGTCCATGCAGTTCAATCAATATCGCTGCTAGACACACACACCACAAAAATGTTTCACTAGAGATGATATCATATATGGCTTCCTTTGGCGGTATATCCTTTGGGCGTTTTTAATATTGAGGCTTATTGGATCGGCATTCTGCTGTGCATTCACACACAAACATACACATACTGCTGATGCTTGTGCATATGTCCACACATTCGTTCGCTCACTCACTCACGCAAGGGCTCAGTGTCAGGAAACCCACCGCTTTCTCAGAGAGAACCGAAAAGAAGTCCGCCTCAGCATCACTGAGCATGAGAGAAGACTCTTTTTTTTTTTGCACTCGCAACTGGTCTTCTCATGGGATAATCAAACTAAAAGACATTATTAGTGAATATGTAACTGTACGAAGGAGAGTCAAACCTTTACAGGCTCAAAGGTTTGATAATTTTCAAGAAAACTGTTAAAAGCATGCATCATTTATTTTGCCCAAAGCACAATCAATATGTTTCGCAAGAAGTAAGCAGGTTTTCCCGTCCTTTTTTGTTGATGCTGACCTGAATATTTTGAAATCAACATCTGAAACTTTTTCCAATTTTAATGTTTGTTTATGTGTGTTTTAGTTTTTTTTTTTTTTTGCAATAGAACAGTGCTTCTGATGCACTCATCATGGCCTACTAAGCAGACTAGGCTCTATAGTGATATTTTGCACCCAAATATTGAATAGACAAGCTTTGCCACTGACTCCACTTTCTTTAGTGTCTTAGCAGTAAGATTAGAAGTTTAGTTTTGTGTCAAAATGTAACATGCTTAAGCATTGCAAAACAGAATTATGAATTGCAAATCAGACACTTATACCTAATGACAAAGGACTATTTTATTTTATTTCTGACAGGCACTAAACAACAACAGCCGTACTAATACATCTAATAAACATACAGTAATAAAAATTGTTCATTATTATATAATATCATTATGTAATGCTTAACAGATCAGTAGGTCAGAAGCGTGAATGATTTTCTCCAAAAAAAGATGCATTACAAAGTTTTCTGGTGGGATTTTGTACAAGTTCATGAGTTTTGATCAGGTATTAGTAGTCTCTCGCTCCAAGCCATTTTTCACATTTGCAACACCCTGGTGTTTGGACCTATTTGGACCTATTGCCATTACTTCCCGATATTGTGACTTTCGTACAGTGCAACGACAGCATCAACATTCGCAATTACTATTTGATTCTCATGCTTTGCATGTGTATTGGCAGTTAAAGGGATAGTGTACCCAAAAATGAAAGTTCTGTCATCATTTACTCACCCTCAAGTTGTTCCTAACCTGTATACATTTCTTTCTTCTGCTGAACACAAAAGAAGATATTTTGAAGAATATACTAAACAGTTGATGGACCCCATTGACTCAGTATGAAGTCAAATGTTTGTTTACCGTCATTCTTCAGAATATCTTTTTTGTGTTCAGCAGAAGAAAGAAATTCATTAAGGTTTGGAACAACTTAACAGTGAGTAAATGATGATGAAAATATTCATTTTCATTATCCCTTTAAAGCTGCTGTAGGTAACTTTTGAAAACATGTATTTGCTAAAACTTTCATTATGTCCTGACAATAGAATATGAGACAGATAATCTGTGTAAAAATCAAGCTCCTCTGGCTCCTCCTAGTGGTCCTATTGCCATTTGCAAGAAATACACGCTCCCGGTCAGAAACAACCAATCAGAGCCAGGGGGCATGTCTTAGCAGTGTCAATCACGCTCGTGTATGCGCTGATCACACCCCTCTCTTGCACAGCGCTAGCGCCGGAGCGCGAGCCGTCGTTCAAACTCAAGATTGCCAGCGAGCTGCAGCTGTGCTATGACGGAGAAACAACCTAAATCTCGAGTGACACCTGCTCATAAAACAAAGAGGTAAAAGGAAAAAGACTGATGACGATAAACAAGCGAAAAAGAAAGAATTACACAGAGCCCATTGACTCGGTGTCAAAACTCTAGCCGCATAACATGTAGATAAAATGTCACGCACTCTGCTAAGCAACAATTGAAACCTGCTAATTCACTGGCTTGTCATGTTGCTGAAATAATGTACTAGCACACCTTATCTAGCATTATATATCGCTAGAATAATTACTTGCATACTGTAACATTAGTTACCGTTATATTAACGTTATCTTACTAGCTATTTATAACTTATAGAAAGAGTGCAACGTTATAAAGTTACATGTAGGCTATTGGAAAATACATAATGATTTGAGGACCAAGTTTGTAGTCAAAGTATGGGCAGGCCATAGTCAATGTAAAGCATATTATTGACGTTTAGTCCCTATTAGTGAATGTGCCATATAACTTTTTATCCGCTGTTATCGGTGGGCCTGTTTACTAGCCTGCGCGTTCACGACAGGCTCCGCTGTGGAGGACGAGCTGTGGAGGGAGGGCTGTAGCGCAGCAGAGAGCAAGGGGGTGGGACCTGGAAGTTGTACTTGTTCAAATTTTCAGGCTAAGTCAACGTTTTCTCAAAACTCCCTACTGCAGCTTTAAGGAAGGTTTAAGCACTGTTGTAGCTACGTTACATGAATGTCCTTACACATCATGTAAATTCACATCTGGTGAGAGGGGATCCTGGCAAAAGTGTTAATACGTGTCTGTGAAAGTTGCGAGAAAGTTCTCGGTGGCTGTCAGATCTTTGATAATGCTTGAGGTTAGAGAGAGAGAAATGGATAAAGAATGAGAGGAGTGAATACACTGAAAATATATTTAGGCCTTCATTTAAAATCAATGTATTTGAATTCCATAATACATTTTCCATCCATTACATGGTTTTAACATAAACAAATAATTTTTGAGAGCATAAATTACCTTACCTTTTTGCAAACTGTTTAATGTATGTATAGCTAAGCTGATGAATATACATCAAATTAAGTTTATTTGTTTGCTTGTTAAAACTGTGTAATCCAAATGGATGGAAATTGTATATGCAATTCAAATACATCTGTATTGAATACATTTCAGCACTTTAGATGCATAGACTGATCCAAAAACAGTGAAGTCTCCTGTAAGGCTTGTTCTAGGAAAACAAGTGATTCATGGCCCATTTGATCATCTTCTCACCATCTCTCTTGAACATCTCATATGACTGTCGTCTTTCATATTGGGACTTTGAGTACTGATGACACATCATCTGTTCAGCGTCCATTCTTTGAGCAACTATAAGGTCAAGTGACGTTGGGATTTTTCGGTGTTATAGACATATGGAACAAAGGCTGAAGAAGATACTTCTTGCTCAAAGACCCTATTTGGTCAGACTGATTGCCATTTCCTGCAAAAAAGAGAATATTTTTACTGTATGTGAAGTTTAATAGTCGATCTTTGAAGAGAATATAAAGCCAAATTACCTGTGGAACATCTAATCGGGTTTGTGTGTGTGTGTTTGTTTGAAGGCAAACTGCTTCATTATTGATTAGAAAGATGCCTGGAAGTCAGTCTCTTCCTTTGCCTTTCTTTCATACCATATGAGAGAGCCAGTTAAATATAGATGAGTGTCATCAGACGCACACACACACACATACACTCATGCAGCTCCTCCATGGCAAGGTTTCCCACTGCTTTGGCCTTGAGTCACACAGAAACTGGTGCAAAGACTCAACACACACATGTTCAAGGCACACAAATAGATCCTTGTCCCCATTGTCTGTGGAGTTGACCAGGGCCAAACACTCATCAGGAGTCATCGGATGAATGACCAGATAGTGTCCAACACAGCCTTGATCTTTCACTCCGAATGCTATGATTCTGACACTACTGCATTTGCATTAAAGGAACCACCTTTTTTGTGATTTTTAGTAGGTACGCTGTTTTTAAGCTATGAAAATGATCCAGGAAACTTTTACAGTAGTTAACTCCTGAACATGCTTCTCTTCCCAGCCAAAAAAGGCATATATAAACACATTTTTTTTAATGTCTCTGTTATTTACATGAGAACACTAAATTCACCACATGCTAATCCGTGTCCAGTCTGTACGTGCACTGTAGTGCTGTCATAATCCCAGTGTTAGAATCCGGTCTTGTCATTGGTCAAAAGCCACCTTATAACACCCTCGCTGTGATGCTGTCTCTCACTTTATCCATGTTCAGCTTAAGGACTGAGGTGGAGAACAATCACATATGGGATATTCTGTACACTTCTTTGGCTATTAAGTTTCCTAACGACCATGTCATTTGACTAGTTTCACTGCGACTCCTTGTCTTGCAAAAATGATGTTCAAATTGGTGTTTCTGAGAATCAGTTTAAACTGTCAAACTATTTAATCCAGTCTAACCTTTTGAATCTATTTGGCAACAATGGTTATTTGGTTGTCCTTATAAAGCAAAAAGGTTAAATATATATACACTACTGTTAAAAAGTTTGCTGGTCGTTAAGATTTTTTTTTTAACTTAAGGCCTGTTCGCACCAAGGATGATAACTATAATGATAAAAATCATCCACACCACCACTACAACAATAACGGTACAGAGGAACGATATAATTGGAATCACTTTCAAAATGATTGTTTTTTTCTAGCTGATGAACAATAATAACATTGAGAGCCAATCAGAATCCATCCTGCTTTAGAGAGCTCGAGTATTTAAAGTTACAGACTACATAAATGCGGTGTGTGCCCATAATAAACAATGTTATTGACTTATGATGCATTAGTGTGTGGACGCTAATATAGTTATGCTTGCTCACCAAGGCTGCTGCATTTATTGGTTTAAAAAATACAGTAAAGACAGTATTATTCTGAAATGCTATTGCAATTTAAAATAGCTGTTTTCAAGTTTAATTTATTCTAGTCTTCAGTTACACCTGATCTTTCAGAAATCATTCTAATATGCTGATTTTGTGCTCAAGAAACAGTTGAAAAGTTCAAAAAGCTGCATTTATTTGAAATAGAAATCTTTTGTAATAATATAAATGTCTCGTTAATGCATCCATGATCAATAAGTATTAATTTCTTCAAATAAAAGTACATGTAAACTGTAGGCTGTTGTAAGAACCAGTTGCACTTTAATTCTGCATGCACCATATAAGATGAGCAAAGCATATAAAATGAACTTTTGCACTGACAGGATTATCTGTCGTAGCCGATCTACACAAAATGAGCTTAGTCCTTGTCTTAGCATTTCACTTCTGCTTAGATCAGATAAACAAGCTTTAACATGCAGGACACAACAAAAGCAGTTTTGATGTAGTAGCCGTATTACTTGATTCAGTCCGTGTAAAAGTCTTATGATTGTCCTTTTTTAAATGACATTTGATTAGGAACTTTGACCTAACTTTGGCCCCATATTGGTAATTTCATTATTCATATAATAAGAGAACATGTACTGTATGTTCTGTTACAAAATGGACATTTGTTTCTTAACTCGTTTCCTTCCTCTTGGGCCTCTTCCTCATTTTAGCGACCTGAATCAGAAACCGAGTACAATAGGTCTGTCTGCTGCACCATTACAGTAACTCTCACACTGCAGCTTGTAATTTTACATAAGTACGTCGCAACAACAAAAAGCGTTTATTTAAAAATGCAAATGGGGACTTCCTTGAACATTTTTTAGTAATGACATGACACAGACAAATTTTGAATCCACTGAATCAAAGGATTATTCGAACTGATTCACAGAAATTATCCAAACGAACTAAGTCTAATGCCTTTGTCATATGTCATAGGCTAAATGTCATCTATGACGAATCCAAAGCCCTCACAAGTTAATAAACACAGATGCACACAAACGGATCAACATGTGGCGTGGATGTTTTTTGGAAGATACTTTTGAAAGTGTTTGTTTCTCAGAAACTTAATGGACCATTGATTGACTCCTTACCCCTGTGCCACCTGGTTCTAATTATTGAATAATTGTAGATGTACGTGTGTGTGTGTGTGTGTGTGTGTGTGTGTGTGTGTGTGTGTGCTATTTTTAACGTGAAATTTTGATGGATATTGTCCAGATCTGCAGCCATTCCAACGCAGGTCTGTTTAGTTCGTCGGGATCAGGAGGTTTTTTATTTGAATCCTTTTATATATATATATCCTTTGAATTCTTATAATTATAATTATTGAGCTTCGTAAGACAGCCTCTTACAAGAACGAAAAATAAACCGTCATATCTGCAGCTTAGAGTAATTCACAAATGTACATGCATATGCTATTTAAAAAACAACAACACTTTTGTTCAGCAAGGATGCATTAAATTGCTCAGAAGTGGCAGTAAAAACATGTACAATGTTACAAAAGATTTCTATTGGAATAAATTGATTTTTTTTCCCAACATTGACAATAATCAGAAATGTTTCTTGAGCAGCAAATCAGCATATTCGAATGATTTGTGAAGGATCATGTGACACTGAAGACTGGAGTAATGATGCTGAAAATTCAGCTTTGCCATCACAGGAATAAATTACATTTTAGAATGTATAAAAATAGAAAAAAAAGTTTATTTTAAATTGTAATAATATTACCATTACTGTGGAATACTGTGTCCACAAAATGCCTGCATACAATACTGTATCCATACACTACAATGCAACTAACAGTTTCACACAAAATTAGATGATTTAGATGCATTTGAGACAAAATGCTAAATAACTTATTTTTATAATTGAAAATTGGACTCCAGTGCATTGTGATAAGGCCATGTGACACAGGGTTCGTACAAGGTGCTTAAAGTGCTTGAAGTACTTGAATTTGAATTTAAAACTGCCATATTTCTGAAGAGCTGCTTGAAAAGTGATTTAATTTCATGTCAATAATTCGTGTTTCATAAAAAAATACAATCTTTTCATTCAAAATTAATTATTTGTTGTCCTTAAAATCCAAAAAAGTAGTGCTTAAAGTCCTGGAATTTAATTTGACAGAATCTGTACGAACCCCGCAAACAAAAAATAGAAGGTAGTTTATGGTGTTTACTGATGGTCTAGCGTGTCTTTTGTGTCACTCTGTGAATTGTCTCAATATTATTAACTTCCTTGTTTAACAGACTGGTTAAGAAAACAACCAGATAACAAATGCAAAAATGGAAAACCTCCTCTTCATAACCATCCCTTACTTTGACTGATTTTCTATGTCCTTTTATATTTGGTCTTCATAATTGGTGCAGCCTCAACTTTTATTGACCTGTTATGACACAACAGAATCAAACTCTAACAGCATTTCTAGAATGAACTCCTCTTCATTCTAAGAGCAAACTGTAATAAGTGTCCTGCGGGCTGTGTCGTGTTGAATCTTTGCACAAGGTATTGACCTCAATAATGCAGGTTACGCAGCACTTGCGGTGCCATGCTGGAGGTTTGCTCTTCAGGGAATAAAGCTGCTTTTCAAGTACGCAGAAATGAGAAAAGTGAAACTGAGCTCTCTGAGCACTCACACTCATGCATATTTCAAAACAGATGCTCCCTTAGAGAGAACCAGAGAGAGAGAGAGAGAGACACAGAATACTACACTCCTCCCTTTTTCTCTCACGTTGCCAGGATACAGTTGAGTCACACGCACTCGTTCACACACATGTACACATGTGTATACACAAGCAAATATACATTTTGAAGTAGTTCACTGTAACTAAATACAGTATGTTTATTTTAATTATTCTTTTAATTAATAACGTGTTATGTGCTTCATAATATTGATTTATTTAGTGTTTTATCTTACAGCTGAAGTATGTAATTTCTGCCCCAGAAGTCTCACCAAATGAAAAGGCAGAAAGAGTAATTTTTCCAAACAATTTCAGGTCTTTTTCTGTTCAAATTACAGATATTTCTTTTAACAGTGATAACACCACAGTGTGTACACTTTTTGAAAGGTGAAAGTAACCAAATGTTTTACTTGTAATTATCTCTGTATATTTAGCCCTGATAGAAAATATATTTTGACATCCAAAGGAATTACACACTTCACCATTATAAGCTGGTGGGGTTTATGTATAAAAAAATTGCAGAGTTTTGATTTATCTCAAATATGGATGTCAATTTACATAAATTCCAATAATCAATCGTTGTTTAAATTAACAATCAATTAACCGATTCATCGTTAAACCTTACTACTTAAAGCTGCAGTCCGGAGTTTTTCCTCTTTGGCGTCATCTCTGTTCGAAATCTGCAATTGCAGTCATTCGCGCAATTATCAACTTTATGTGAGTTGTGCCTCGGCACGGCACGGCACAGCGCGGATGAACACAATGTTTTGAGGAGAATATGCAGCTGTCAGTCACCCACTGCGCCGGTATGGATACTGTCATTAATAATCACAGATTCTACTTTTTGGAAGTATGACCAACATAAGAATTTTCACCCTAAAATGTCACCTGAACAATTAAGAAACATCTACTTTTGTTCTGACCAACTAACTGAAAAAAAAGTATTGTAGTAAATTGCGCTGATTAAATCTAACTATTGATTATCATGTCAAACCGTGCAAATTATACTTTGTTCTCAAATTGTAATGTTAACAACATCAGCTTTGTGTGACTACATTTAAAGCCCTTCAGATATTTATCCTTATTTAGCTTACCGCTTTGAATCGAGCTAATGCTGCGTTCCAGGCAGGTTTTTGAGCACGTAAATCACGACTTCAAACCACGACTCACGACTTTGTCGCGTTCCAGGCCAGTCACGCCAAACTACCTGAGCGCAAGGTATTGTGGTAGCTAGATGTAAACAAACCATTGTTGTTTTGTATGGTTTCGCGGGCTATGTGACGTCAGAGCTCGTAAATACGAGTACATCGATTTAGTACGAGTTCACGGGTGGGAAGTCACGGGTTTGACTGTCGTTCCAGTGCACTTTCATGGGTATAAGGTTGGAAAAACATGGGTTACAGGTTGCCTGGAACGGGGCATAAGGCACGCAGATAGTTTTGAACACTGGCTGGTTATGTACTTACTCAATTTATTTTGGATAATTTTTAACCCAAAAAAGTTACGGACTGGAGCTTTAAATCTGAAGTGGTGGGTGCCACTAAGGCCCCGTTTAAATGTATGTGCTTTTTCAGATTTATTAAATGTATGGGCTTTTTCAGATTTATTAAATGTATGGGCTTTTCAGATTTTTTGATCTAATAGATTATATGAGCTCACGCAATTTACATATGAACGCGCACAGAGACGACGGAAAAACACACGGAGAGCAGCAGCTATCGTTTCTGCTCTGTTAGCCACAAGACGACGCCGGACGCTGTGAGTGTAGTGTGTGTTAGTTGTGCTTGGTAAGTTTTTTTTTTTTGTTGTTGTTGTCTTCAAACCAAAATTGGGTCTTCAGCCGACAAAGTTTAAATCCTGTCTGGCTAGCTCGCTTCCCTTAATGTTTTAGGTCAGTAGGCAGAGCGTATTTTGGCTGTTCGAATGCTTTCAACCACATGAGCGTTTACGCTATGAAAGCAATCCGGTCAAATGTGTTTTCGACTACCTCTGGACAAAAGTGGACAAACTCAAAACTTTTAGACCTGTATTAAGCGTCGTCCACTTGTGATCCGATTGACCAAAACACATCTTTATACCAGGTGTAAACAGGGCATAAGTTATTGGGGTGGGAATCTTTAGGCACCTCACGATTCGATTCGATCACGATTCAGAGGGCTACGATGCTAAAACGATTATCGATGTATTTTTGTGTGTGACTACTTGGTACTTTTAAAGCAAAGTATTTACCGGTATAATGATTTAAAAGAATTTAATTCAAATATCTTTTATTAATAAAACAAATGGAAGTGATTTGGCAAGTCAATTGTAAGGTTACATTTGCCAGCATAT
This sequence comes from Tiaroga cobitis, assembly GCA_030578255.1. Lineage (NCBI taxonomy): Eukaryota > Metazoa > Chordata > Actinopteri > Cypriniformes > Leuciscidae > Tiaroga > Tiaroga cobitis. The sequence continues at coordinate 42,219,529 of CM060591.1, read as the reverse complement.
GTCCCAACATTGCAAAGAACCACCAGGAAAAGAAACGTGTGCCTGTACTAGCAGCATACTTGTAGTAAATGAATACAAACTTCAGCATATTCTGAATCTCTAACATAATAATAGACTTCTAACCAACATCCTCCTGTTATGTGCAATGAGCAGTATAATCCTTCAGACAAAATAACAAATCATTTTGCTGTAGCAAAATCACAAACAACTTTCATTCAAAAATATTGAATTCTGTACCAGCAGATCTCATACAAAAATAATGCTTGTGGACTTACGCATATTCTGAATAATTAGTAACATACAAACCCTCTTATACACAACTAAATAATAAAGAGTTATGCTTTGAACTTTTGCTGTATACCACAGTCAAAAACAGCTTAAATACAAAAAAGTAAATTAACATCTGCAGAGAACAGTCAAAATGTAACTCTTGTTACAAAGAGTTGTTACTTGTTTACACTCTTGTAAAAGCTTGTTAGCTTTTAACGAAGAGGGTGCCGTTCGGATTTCGCGCTCAGCCATCATGTGTCTCTGTTATGCACAGACTGTCCGGCCGCTGCACTTCAGAGTTCCGCCTTTTGTGTTCCGTCAATATTACGTTATTAGAAAAGAAAAGAAAACATTTAGAAAATCGATTTTTGACATTTGTGAATCGATTCAGAATCGTCCACGTCCTCATCGAGATGCATCTAAGCGATTTTAAAAAAAAAAAATTTTTATTTTTTATTTTTATCACTAGGGATGCACACAGCACAGCTGCACACACCCGAAAGGCGTGCACACAGATTAGTTTGGCGCGCACAATCGATTCCTCTTTTGCATCTCCGTGCGCTTGAACTGACACACACACACACAATTATATAAAATTACCAGTCTTGCCAAGTATTCTTGTAAACACAATTGGTTATATCTGTGAAAGTAAAGTTGAGAAAGAAATCGGATGTGTATCATTATATTGGATCCGTGCATTCGCTCTTAAATTGATTGACAGCAAGCAACCTATAAATACCTGAATTTGGCCCAGAATATTCATTTCGGGGCATTCCTAGTTATTACCAACCACTTGCTTAACCAACACACCAATTATCGATTAATTGTTGATATCCCTAATCTCAAACCATATCTCAGTTGTTATACTAAATTAAACTTGATGAATTTGTATGTGATGACTGTTCCCTTTAAGTTTTCTTTAGTGTGTTTGTTTACGTTGGGCTCAGTGAAAGCTTCTTTTGACTGCTAATGTAACCTTTTGCTCATTATGGAGACCTTGCATCCTGTTTTTGGTCTAGCTTATCAGGTGTTCAGTGTTAGCCTTTCCCTTACTCTTTTTCTCTTTCTCTCTCGTTTTCTCTTTCTGTCTCTGGGAGTTGTCATGGTGACAGTGATGCAGACAGCTGGGAACAGCCTGGCTGTCATCTTGGATCTGTCAGTGTGTGTTTGTGCGAAAAGACTAGACTGTGCTCATTTCAGAGAGAAAATTATGTAATGTTCTCTCTAAAAACAGAGAGAGAGGCAGAGAGTAAGCGCTTACTCATAATTATAAAGCAAGTGGCCGCTGTAGAGATTATACAGTCATCTGTAGCATTAGGAAGCAGCTTGAGTTGTTTGTGGTTATCAGTCAGGTACTGTGTTTTTTCAGGTATTGATTACATATTCATATAAGATGTACAGAAATTGCTGATTTAAAAAAAATAATTATATTACAAAGTATTTGCTTAAAATGAGGCAAATGTAAGATATAACTGTATAAAAGTAGCACTAAACCTATTCCATTTTTATCTGCTCTATTATGCTTTTTAAAAAATATATATTTTCAACTTTCTTTAGTGTGTAATGTTGCTGTTTGAGCATGAAAAAAGTATGCAAAGTTACAAGCACAAAGTCCACTCCAAAGGGAGATATTCTCTATATCATTAACCACTTTTTCTGACCTCCCTAAAATGCCTCGATTTCTTGAGTTTATCTCATGGAACGTACACGTCACATTATTCATCATTTTAAATAATTCCCTCCCAAAGTATATGCAAAAAACTAGAGATGAGGCCTTGAGTTGCGTTAGTAGTGTTTTGAAACCGGCGGTTATGGTAAGGGACATGACATTTCTGAAACACACTCAAAGTAGTTGACCAATCACACCACACTGGGCCAGCTGACCAATCAGAGCACATTGTGCTTTTCAGAAGGAGGGGCTTCATAGAGACTAGAACTAAACAGAGCGTTACTGACAGACTGGAAAGAGAGGTGCTGAAACCATGTAAAATGTATGAAAATTTTGTTTTTTGAATATTCAAGAAAGAAACCCTATTCTAGTAGACCCCAAAAATAAAATAAAATATTTGAAAAAGGGCATATGTCCCCTTTAAAACTTTTTAATTCTCTAAATGCTCTATAGTCTATATTTAAAATCTGTATTATTTGAACTCTTCTTATTTACCTCCTGTAACAAGACATTTAGCTTGTTATTTACTTTTAGCCTAACTGAGACCTCTTGCCTTGCCTAACCTCTCTCTCAGGTCTTAAATGTTCAATTTGGGCTGGGCAGTAGTAAGCAGAGCCCCTGTGACGTGTGTGGGTGTGTGTGTAGGAGGGGGTGTGCTATTGGATAACACGGTCTAAAAATACTTGGCTAATCTGCAAGCATGAGGCTAAAAATACATCCTCGACTAGCTTACGCTCTCACATGTGTAATGAGGGCGGGCCATCCTGAAGGAAAGGAAGGGAGGGAGAGATAGGGTGGGCAGAAAGTAGTTAGTGAAAGTGGGAGTTTTCTAGTGAGACATTTCTAATATTATTTGTTATTTTTATTGGTTCTGTAGTGTTTTTTTATTTGAATGTTGGGTCTGTTGGGTATGTTATAGTAAAACATTAAAACGTTTTTTTAGGATAATTTTAAAATAACAAAAGAAAAGAGTATATTTTTAAATGCTGTAAGTTTTGGTTAAATAATGATAAATTAATTAATTTAGCTTCATACATTATATTTGAATTTATTATTTTTATAAATGCTATTAATTAATTTTGTATACAATAATTTATTAAATGTAATCACTTTATTTTTATTTCCTAGAAAGTATCAGCAACACGATTGACACATCCTTGTGAAAGCATTTGTTTAGCTACCTAGATGTCACAATGTTTGCTCATGCACAGGGTCAGTGAGTTTAAATATTGATTTAGTTGAATATGAGGATAGGCATTTGATCTCATGGAAAAAGAATACAGTTTCAAAAGTCTTGATTTTTATTTATATATTTTTTGGCATGCTAAAATTCCTCTAATTCCTCATTAAGCTCAAGGATAAAAGAGTAATAGTAGAAAAGGGAGGTGAGAGATTTTCGAAGTATCGTTTTATAAAAGAGTTCCCTTCAGAAAACAAGTCTAGACAGTTGTAGATTTGTATTGGTTCAAGCCAAGGTTATTGTAGCATGCACACTTCAGCAATTCAGCTTTGGAAGTTCAGCTGGACGTTAAAAGTTCCAGATACGTTAAGTGTTTTGCTTGTTTGTTTGCTGCTTCATGCTGTACTTTTACAGTTATCTCTTTTGAAGAGTGGGCAAGAAGACATTGTTTTCACAAGTTGTGTGCTTCCACCATCTCCTCTAATTACTGCGACACCGTTAAAGCCAGAGCAGGAGGCCGAAGTGAGCGACAGAAAGTGGCTCCAGGGAAACCTACCTCGGTGTTTTGCTTGTATTGATCTTGAACTGTGGCCAAGCTCTGTTCAGGTGCTGTCTCCTTTCCAGCAGTATTTGCAAACTTCTGTGTGAATACTGGATATGTTCAACATTTAAACTGGCAAAATGTGTGATTTAGTCAGCAGGGTGAGCCAGAAAAGTAATGGGGCAGGAGAAATGGCAGACAGTCATATTTATATATAAAAATAAAAAAAAATAAAAAAAGTCTGGCCTCCCAGATGCAGCAAAGAAGACTATATTTCTGTTCAGAGCTGCTCAAGTTATAAGACACACACACACACACACACACACGCCTCTAAATGATTTGGCGGCAACAGGATTGTGATAACCACCAGTGTTGTTATTGGTAACTAAAACTATTACAAATCATTTGTATTAATTGAAATAAAGCTAAAATAAAACAAGATGAAAATTACTAACTGAAATAAAGTTGAATTTACACTCACCTAAAGAATTATTAGGAAGACCTGTTCAATTTCTCATTAATGCAATTATCTAATCAACCAATCACATGACAGTTGCTTCAATGCATTTAGGGGTGTGGTCCTGGTCAAGACAATCTCCTGAACTCCAAACTGAATGTCAGAATGGGAAAGAAAGGTGATTTAAGCAATTTTGAGCGTGGCATGGTTGTTGGTGCCAGATGGGCCGGTCTGAGTATTTCACAATCTGCTCAGTTACTGGGATTTTCACGCACAAACATTTCTAGGGTTTACAAAGAATGGTGTGAAAAGGGAAAAACATTCAGTATGCGGCAGTCCAGTGGCCGAAAATGCCTTGTTGCTGCTAGAGGTCAGAGGAGAATGGGCCGACTGATTCAAGCTGATAGAAGAGCAACTTTGACTGAAATAACCACTCGTTACAACCGAGGTATGCAGCAAAGCATTTGTGAAGCCACAACACGCACAACCTTGAGGCGGATGGGCTACAACAGCAGAAGACCCTACCGGGTACCACTCATCTCCACTACAAATAGGAAAAAGAGGCTACAATTAGCAAGAGCTCACCAAAATTGGACAGTTGAAGACTGGAAAAATGTTGCCTGGTCTGATGAGTCTCGATTTCTGTTGAGACATTCAGATGGTAGAGTCAGAATTTGGCGTAAACAGAATGAGAACATAGATCCATCATGCCTTGTTACCACTGTGCAGGCTGGTGGAGGTGGTGTAATGGTGTGGGGGATGTTCTCTTGGCACACTTTAGACCCCTTAGTGCCAATTGGGCATCGTTTAAATGCCACGGCCTACCTGAGCATTGTTTCTGACCATGTCCATCCCTTTATGGCCACCATGTACCCATCCTCTGATGGATACTTCCAGCAGGATAATGCACCATGTCACAAAGCTCGAATCATTTCAAATTGGTTTCTTGAACATGACAATGAGTTCACTGTACTAAAATGGCCCCCACAGTCACCAGGGGCCTCATGTACAAAGACTTGCGTTGAATTCATACTAAAACATTGCGTACGGACAAAGCTGTAAATGTGCGTACGCACAAAAAAAAGCAGATGTATGAATCTCTGCGTACGAAGGATCCCACGCATATTCTCTTTGTACATCCCAATTAACGTAAAATTGAGGGCACATGCACGAGCACAATGCCCCACCCAGTCTCCTCCCCCAATTAAATTAATTTAAATATGGTAATTAGTCCAATTTGGCAAAAGAAACCTGCAAGAACATGGCTAAAGCAAGCAAGAAACGAAATTTTACTGAAAATGTCTTCTATGTGAATATATAGTAAAGTGTAATTTATTCCTGTGATCAAAGCTGAATTTTCAGCATCATTTCTCCAGTCTTCAGTGTCACATGATCCTTCAGAAATCATTCTAATGTGATGATTTGATGATCAAGAAACATTTTTGAGTATTATCAGTGTTGAAAACCGGTGTGCTTCTGCTTCATATTTTCGTGGAAACCGTGATATAGTATTTTCAGGATTCTTTAATGAATAAAATTTTTATTCAAACAGATATAGAAATCTTATTATCTTTTGTAACATTATAAATGTATTTACTCTCACTTTTAAACAAATTCAATGTGTCCTTGCTGAATAAAAATATTACTTAATTTTTTTATCTTTACTGACCGAATTAATTAAGTTTATTTTTTATTCCTAGTTAAGCCAACGCTGCCATTGCTAGATGGGTTGTATCAATTTGGACATGCTTTATATAGCCTATGTTCTTACTTAATTGCATAATATAATATTTTAATAAAACTTGTGTGACAATATGTCAAATAATTTATCAATTACAAATTATAAGCAATATCTGACAGCTGGTGGTGCGATAGAACAATTCGTAGTGTAATGTTTGCCACTTCACTTTATTGCCTCTGAGTCGCCAACGGGCCAAAAATCACGACAAATATACGTACGCCAGACATGAAGTTTACTTTGAGGAACGCACATTCTTACGTTAATTTCACTGTTAGTACATCTGGCCGTGAACGTGAAAGCTGACGTACACCGTGTTTTTGTGCGTACGCAGTGTTGATACATGAGGCCCCAGATCTCAACCCAATAGAGCATCTTTGGGATGTGGTGGAACGGGAGCTTTGTGCCCTGGATGTGCATCCCACAAATCTCCATCAACTGCAAGATGCTATTAGAGTTGTTCCGATTCCGATACTAGTATCGGAAATGCCGCCGATACCAATAAAAATGCTGGCATCGGTATCGGCGAGTACTTCTACCCATGTACCGATCCGATACCATTTTCTTAAACATCTAGTTATGCACGCTAGCTTTGCATAACGCTGCAAATCGGAGATCAATTCTTCTTTGCTGCTCTAAACAGTGGTTGCTTGTGGCGACACAGGAAGTTGTGCTGTTGCCACAAGCAACCACTGTTTAGAGTAGCGAAGAAGAAAAGGCGCGTGCGCGATAGCAGTATGTCCGCTGCAGAGCCGTTACTGTTTAGCAGTATTTCAGACTGGACCAACCAGCCAGGAAAACGGCGACATGTTTCGTATGCCATACTGCAATTTCGAGGGGTGGAACAAGTATTAGCAACTTCAACACGAGTAACTTAAAGCATTTGAAGACGTGTCACCCCGCAGAACACGATTACACAAAGGCAAGGGCAGGGAAGAATGAGCCGCGCCAGAATCAACAATCTCTGAAAGCTTCATTCAAACAAAGAGAAAAGTTTTCAAAAGACAGCCAACGAGCGATAAATATAACCGACAACATGTATTGAGTTTATTGTTCTGGATGACCAGCTGCGGTCAAAACTGAAATGCCATTTATTTAACAAAATTGTTTATGGACTTTAAATTATAAAGAGATTATTTTCTTATATTATTCATATATCATTTTTTAGATTCCTAGATTTATTTGTTGCACTTTTTTATGCAGTTATATATAGAGTTGTTTCGATACTAGTATCGGAAATGCCGCCGATACCAATAAAAATGCTGGCATCGGTATCGGCAAGTACTTCTACCCATGTACCGATCCGATACCATTTTCTTAAACAATATCTAGTTATGCACGCTAGCTTTGCATAATGCTGCAAATCGGAGATCAATTCTTCTTTGCTGCTCTAAACAGTGGTTGCTTGTGGCGACACAGGAAGTTGTGCTGTTGCCACAAGCAACCACTGTTTAGAGCAGCGAAGAAGAAAAGGCGCGTGCGCGATAGCAGTATGTCCGCTGCAGAGCCGTTACTGTTTAGCAGTATTTCAGACTGGACCAACCAGCCAGGAAAACGGCGACATGTCTCGTATGCCATACTGCAATTTCGAGCGGTGGAACAAGTATTAGCAACTTAAACACGAGTAACTTAAAGCATTTGAAGACGCGTCACCCCGCAGAACACGATTACACAAAGGCAAGGGCAGGGAAGAATGAGCCGCGCCAGAATCAACAATCTCTGAAAGCTTCATTCAAACAAAGAGAAAAGTTTTCAAAAGACAGCCAACGAGCGATAAATATAACCGACAACATGTATTGAGTTTATTGTTCTGGATGACCAGCCGCGGTCAAAACTGAAATGCCATTTATTTAACAAAATTGTTTATGGACTTTAAATTATAAAGAGATTATTTTCTTATATTATTCATATATATTTTTTTAGATTCCTAGATTTATTTGTTGCACTTTTTTTTATGCATTTATATTGTAAAACTAAAATACCTTTTTCAGTTTACAGTATTAGATGTGTGGTTGCATTTTAAGTTCTTTTTCATTTAAGAAAGATAAATAATATATTGCTGTGAAATGTATGTCAGATAATAAAAATACTCTAGTTCACTGTATGTATTTGTTCATGTTTAATTAAGGGATAAGTCTGAAACACGCCATAAAATAATTCTATCAATTCATACAGTGCTAGTATGAATTGCAGCTGTATAGATGCTGTACTCACCCAGGTATCGGATCAGTACTCTGTATCGATACCCTGAGTCCAGGTATCGGAACATCTCTAGATGCTATCCTATCAATATGGGCCAACATTTCTAAAGAATGCTTTCAGCACCTTGTTGAAATCAATGCCATGTAGAATTAAGGCAGTTATGAAGGCGAAAGGGGGTCAAACACAGTATTAGTACGGAGTTTCTAATAATCCTTTAGGTGAGTGTAGTATACATACAGTATTAAAGTCCCAATGAAATCAAAATTGAAGTTTTGACTTTTAGTATGAATTTCATTAGTCTTTACTGTTATCTATAAGCTAGTGTTCTCCAAGACAATGACAAAATCCTAATTTAGACGATATTGCATTCAAAACTTAGTCTCTCACTTCCGCCAATGTGGATCAATGATTTTGAAGACATCACTCTGCACTTCAGCTTCTCATCAGATTTTCTGTCCAATCAAATGCTTTCTAGAATCTAAACCATCCAGACCCCTATACATTATAAATAGACTCTGACGCTGCGGCTGAAATCGGTCACTTGTTCACACGATTACTATTTTCTACATGGTGACTGGCACATAGTGCACTATATAGGGGATAGGGAATGATTCAGACAGTGTAAATATGCTTTCCATTAGGATGAATGAATGAATTAATGAATGAATGAATGAATGAAGGAATGAATTAATGAATGAATGAATGAATGAAGGAATGAATGAATGAATGAATGAATGCTCCAGTCCAGAGACATGATAGCACAGAGCGGATCGTATGAGCGAGTCGGTGCACACAAGAAAACGTATCGGAACCATTTGAATTCTGCGCAGAATGCTATATTTTAAAGCGATATGGAGGAGATAAGGAGACACGGGTAAAGATTAGGAGCAAACTGTGCCTTTACCGAGTTTAACGGCTCTGGCCGAGCTGTGATATAAACTAAACGCTATTGGCTATTTTAACAAAAGGGGAGGAGCTGTTTGATATGTCCCACCCAATCTTCCGGTTTCAGTGGAAATTTCATCAACACATTGAATAACGCTGCGTGTTTTTAAGGCACTTTAATGGGCCTTTAACTATTTAGTTGGAGTGCTGGAATATGGTATTCTGCGGTAAGATACTTTTGTATAATGACCTCTTAACTCTTTACCACTGTGATGCTTTTATGTGTCTTGGATCACCCTATGTTGTCTGTCTTCTCACATGATAAAATTATTTCAACTCAAATCAATTGTGTTGGCTATTTTGATAAGTAGCCAATAGCCATTTAATAAGTAGGATGATATAGCCTGGTAAAAAAATTTTTTGTGATGATTACTGACTACATTTTTCCCTTACTTGGATTAACTGTAGTTAATATTATACATGTATTTTGATAAATATATGGGGTATTAAAACAGCTTCAAACATGATTAGTCAAGATGCGTTATGAAGGTGGGCTATTTTAGTGTTTACACCGCTTGCTTTTCTGTGAGACCCTAATGCTTTCTTTTACTATATGTTGTCTGCAAATTGAGATTACTCACAGGTAGGGCTGGGTATCGTAACAAAATGTTCGATACCGATACCGATACCGATACCGATACCTTGACTTCGATACCGGTTCCTGAACGATACTTTTTTCGATACCAATTTTGTTTAACAATATAACATTACCTAATTTTTATTTTTTTTGTTCAGTTTGTTGACTTTTTTACACTCATATTTTGAGTATGTAAAAAAACACCAATGCTGAAGTTTTCTATATTTCCTAATCATTTAACAACATGTATTCTTTACTTCAATGAGCTCATTGTTTCTTCCTTAACTTAATGCATTGTTTAACAATGAAATTGAATGAAAATTAATAGAAATGCATTACACTGTCACCTCTGATAACAGATCACTCTAAATTGTAATTTAGACACATTCATTTTCTGTAAAGCTGCTTTGAAACGATATGTATTGTGAAAAATGCTATACAAATAAATGTGAATTAAATTAAATATAGGCTACTAGGGGGCGGGATATATGCCTCGCGCTCCGCACACATCGAGCTTGCCGCAAAGCACTGGCAAAAGTAGCCTAATGATTATGGATGTGTCGGGAAACAACAGCAAGGAGATATTTTAATTGTTTATTAATGAACAAGTGTTTACTAATGGTGTGTTCACTGTTCACACCGAACGCGAATTTAATTATTTGCGCTAGTAGATTAGATACAAAGTCAAAGACGGGGATAGACGCATCATTCGCGCCGGGCGTCGCGAATGATGCGAATTGGGCGACGCGTTTTTAACTCGAGCGGAAGATTGAAGCGTCTAACTAGACGCGATAGACGCCTATTTGACGCTCTATTCGCGTTCGGTGTGCTTTGTATGACACACCGCTTTGCCTTATCAGATTTACCGTGTTACCGGTCTTGGCAGGAATTATCTTGTCGAAAATATTGCATCGCGTGCTTCTGGCAAACACACACACACACACACACACACACACTACAGCCTCACATGCGACAAGCCAAGTCTCTGGGCAGCCGCGTAAACTAGTGTTTTTCCTCCACAGCCAATCATGCTGCATGCATGTTTCACTGACGTTGACGAGATTAACCACTTAGGTACCGAAATTTGGTACCGAAAAACAAGACATGTTTCGATACTCGGTAGTACCGAGGCAATTCGGTCGGTACCTAAAAAGTACCGAACTCGGTACCCAGCCCTACTCACAGGTGAATGATGAAACGTAGATGACATTTTTTTTATTTATTTACTCAACCGCATCTCCTCTCATTCTGTAGCTGCATTTGTTCAACAGTGAAAAGATAATTCTTAGGCATTACGTGATGGTCAAATCAGTCGATACACTTGTTTGCCAAATACCCAAGAGAACTATGAAAAACAAGTGTGTAACCAAAAATGGGGATACAGCGTCATATCTCTCCGTAAAGAGCTGAAATCTGTCATGTAAAGTTTTCCCTGCAAATTCTTCTTCTGACTACATCCACACACTTTTTCAGTTTCAGTCAAGTTGCCCTTCTTTTCCAACATCTGACAAACATAGCCAAAATAATCGCCCCAGACGGTTGAAATAAAGGTGAACATAGTTGTGTTTCAAATGCCGGCTTTGTCGTCTTGCTGAACAATAAAGTTCTGTTTAACAAGACTGATGTTTTTAGTGCTCAAGCGAGAGGGAATGATCCATCTGATTATCACCAGCTCAGACAAGCCGAAGACACTCGAGGGCAGTTCTGTTCACGGTTGTTCTCGGGATTCAGTCTTTAATGGTGCTTTGACCCGAGTGGTCTCTCGCAAGCACAAAGCACTCCTTTACACAAATAGTTGTTATAGCAAACAATCATCAGCACTTGCTCACTTGAAGATATGAGTAAATGAACAAAACAGTCATGGAAGTTATTGAAAACCCAAACCGTTTTTGACTGAAATGCCAATGTATTGCTGACATAACAATTAAGAAACATACTTTTTGTGTCCATCCTTTGTAGCCAGTGAGCTTCTGATTGAAATCTAGTATTTTCCTTCATGAAGATGATGGTGTTTATTTCACTATGAATGTGGTTTGATGCTAAACCACCTGTGAAACTGTGTTGACCTCAACTTTAGACCCCTCGCAGATAAGCTTACACACATCCCCCTGCAGAAACACTCAAGTCAATGATGCACACATAGGATGATGAATGTGGAACTCTCTCTCTGACTGTAAACAGCCAGTGCAAGACTTCTCATTTCAAGAACCAAATCATGTAATTGATAAGTGGAAAGCAATGTGAAATCTTTGCTTGTGTCTTTATTTAGAGGGATGTTTCATGTTGTTGAAGCTTTGAACATGAAATGTGGAGAAAAGAGGGAAGGGAATTATGAAACGAGGAAAGGCAGACTATAAAAGCCAGTTTACATCAAGAATGATAACTTAAAGATAACTATAAAGATAGCTATATTAGCGTCCATCCATACCCACGGACAATATCATTCTGTTTATTCTAAGCGTGTGCTTGTCTGTCCTTTTAAATGCTCGAGTTTGTTACAGCAGGATGGATTCTGATTGGCTGTCAATGTTTTTATCGTTCATCAGCTAAATAGAATCGTTGAATAAAATCCCAACGATATCGTTCCTCTGCCGTTATTGTTATAGCTGTGGTGTGAATTCTTCTATTCTTTAATATTGAGAATGATTTTTAGAACTATATCTTTATTGTTATCTTTTATAGTTATCGTACTTTGTGTGAACGTGCCTTAACTCACTAATTTGCATATGACTGCTACTCAACCAGGTTTTTTTGTAAAAAAAAACTGTAATGAGCAACAATTTTACTCAAACTCTGTGAAGTACTGTAACTTAGTCCTGTAAACCGTTGGGAAACTGTAAACCTTGCAATTTATTTTTAAATATACTTTATAAGCTGTCATTTTTTTCAGAATTGGCTCAAAGCTTTTGAATAAATATTTTGGTTAATGAAAAAAACATTTTTTTGTTTGTTTTTAATAATTAATACAGCCCATCCCCCTTAATTGTTTACAATTAAGCTTTCACATGTTTCATATTTTCATTTATGCATTCATTATATGTTGGTACCATATGAGTTAATGGTCTGTACTGGATGCATATTGGTTGATACTGAATTTCATTTTGGATGCTCATTTCCCTTATTTTTATGTTAAGATTACCTACTCATTTAATAGAGACTTAAAATTAAAATTTCAAAATGGTAACTATTTAATAATGCTGTTAAATATAATCTTTAGGAAATCATTAAAAGTTAATATACATTTTCCTACTGAATATTGTAAAATTGTGGTGGCCAAATTCACTTTATTGATTTTAGTTAGTGTTTCATTTTTTCATATAGTAAATAGAATAGATTTAACATAAAATAAAAATGTTGCTGGATTTCCTATTTTCAGTAGAGGGCATTTGTATAATTTGTCAAGTTATGTGTAATGTAATGTTCAACTGATTATTGGAGACAGACACTCAGGGCAGACAGAGACGTATGCCAAAGAGGAAGTAAAGGCACTGACCACTACTTTTGATTTCAAGTGTGCACATCTATCCTGAACTGTGTGAGTGTAAGTATGCGAGAGGTCGTGGCATGGCTTGTCTGTTGCTGTTTGGTGTGCATGTATTAGCAGTTATATAATGGCAGCAGTGAGCTCGCACCCATAGACAGTAAGAAGATTACACTGCATGTGCCTGAGACACAGGTCCACTGCTGCAAACCCCCTACACCAACATACTTCAACTGTTACTGTATGCGGTCTTAACTCTAGCGCACTGATGCGTCAAATCTCTCCCTCTTTCTCTCTTTCTCTTTTAGACAACCACTAACACATGCGCGCACACAAAGTCTGTGTTTATGTAACTCACAATCCAAGGGATCTCTCATCTCCTCACCTTTGCAGAGCTTTCAACCCACCAAACACTCTCTCTTGTCTTGATCTCTCTTATGCCTCAAATCTTATGCTTTTCCACTTCTCTCCCCCCCCCCTGCACCCTCTGTCTTGTTTGTTCTGTACGTTTTCAGTATTATTGAATGTAGCGCTGCACACTTTCATGTGTTGAGTGCTTCTGATTTTCAGGGCACCCGTGTGAAAAACTCAGTGCACTTGAAATAATAGTACATTCCAAATATTACACTAAATGTATACTGTATGACTGGTGCATTTTATATCTGGTGCTTTTCAGGCTATATTATTTCGCACAACAGACGAGGAATGTGACGCAGAGCACACGTACGATCACACTGTGATCAGTCTTGGCTGGTCCCTGGAGCGTACGATCACACCGGTGCAGTGTTGCCAACTATTTTCAAAGGAAAGTAGCTAAGGCCTTCCCTAAAATTCGCTAAATGCCGCTAGATTACGTCATGCGTCAATTAGCATATTAATGACGTCATCGCGTCGTACTTTTGTTCTGTCAGCATAGTGCGTTTTCTCTCTAAATGAAAGCTCTATTTAATATAATATAGCCGAATGTCAAATAACGCTGTTTTCGTTACCTTTTTTTTTTTTTTTTTTCAAACAATAGAACGAATAGCTATAATATAGAGGGTATGCGCATGACGTCACCGTCGGCCGGAGTGAATGCGGTCACGCCCACAAGTGGCAAAAAGACTGAGCGGCAGCATTTGTTTTCAGCGTGAATGCCGTGAAAAACACACAAAACACATCTAAAACTGGAAAGAGCTTTGCGATTGACTGTACAACTAGATTTGACCAGAAATCTGAGGTACTGTATATTTTTACAGACTGCAAAAAGCTACAGAACAGACTATATTCTGCATAATTGGATGTTTTTAAATAAACACTGACAAAAAACTATACAAGTTTTAGGGCTGGACGATATGATGATATACAGTATAACATTAATGTAAGTGATCACTCGGATTTAGACCTATCTATATTCTATTTATGTAAAACGTTTACAGGCAAATTCTCTTAATTTATTTCCCGGGCGTCGAAATCAGGCACATATAAATGTCAGGAAACACGATTCCTGGCTGCATGTCAATATCCATGGATCACTGGATCTTTGATAAGTTGTAAGGAACACTATATCGAGTCCAACTTTTAGTTTAAACTGATAATAGTTTGTTTTACTCGCGTTTTCGCTGTTTCCCCTATTAACTCCAGCCACGCAGCAGCTCTTTTGCCACTCAGTCCGGCTGAGGGGGGCGTGTTCCGGCGGGGAAGTGACGTTAATGCATTCCCTCTATAGTGAATGATTACATTTTTTATAGGCCTATGTGGAACATTATCTGAATTGAGAGAGTTAGGGAACCGGATGAACTAAGCTCTGTGATAGTGAGTGTTACAAGTAATAAGCACAAGAAAAGAAATACAATGAGAATGGTCAAACTAAATTCTTTAAATATAAAACAAAAGAAAAGCAGAGATTAGTGATAAGTCCTTGGAAAAACACTGCTCATTCGCGTCTGTCAGCGGCCGTGCGCTCGTCTCAGCCATTCACTGAACAGGGGAGACGCAGCTAGAGAGAGCGACGACAGGGAGAAAGCAAGACCTCGCGCTCACAGGACAGTACTGGCAACATTTGGAGGTTACTGAGGTTTGTCCAAAAAGTCGCTAAAATTGTCGCTAGTCACTTTTTTGAAAAAATGTCGCTAAAAGGGTCTGAAAAGTCGCTAAAAATAGCGACAAAGGCGCTAAATTGGCAACACTGCACCGGTGGGATTAGAACGGTCGGTGCATCACGTGATCAACTGCTAAATTCAAACGTGCTTTCGCGCGTTGGCTGGCGCTGAGCCAGAGACGGACGCACTCAGTGCTGTCATATATCACAACTGTTGAGTTTTTTCAACCACATTATGTTTATTTTAGGTTTCAGACATTTAAATACACATAAATACTAGCAAAACAATGATTTTGAGTTTGTAAAATACACACTGATGTCTATGGAAGCGGCAATAATAATCCTTTCCATTATAATAAGACGACACGTTTTATTCATATCAGGTACACATTGTGGAAGTAGCTTTACATTTGACCCTATTCTTCTCCCAGTTCACCGGCCACTTACTTTCATGCATTTCGTGACGTGTTGTAAATCCAACAGATCCGATTCTCTGAATTGTAAAACAAACTAAAATGGCGCCGCCTATTGTGAATACAGCTCAACTAACGCGATCGTTATAAAGATGTTTAAACAACAAAACCCATCCACTTGCACATATTTGACAATCGGAATATCAGTGTCTCATGCTATTGCTAATACATATGTGAATATTTTTAATAAAAAAGGGAAATTACATAAAAGCAGATCATCATTCATTCAGCGCTGTGTTGTAGTTGCGACAAGCAATGACGCGTCACCATGGAAACATTAAAGTGACAAGTTCTAAATAACGGTCGCCTTGAAAAACTCACGCTGGGGGGTCAGTTAGAATATTTTAAACTTACGTGTGAAAGGGTTAAATGCATGAACTTTAAAGTGGAGTAATACATTTTATGCTAATTAATTTGGAAAGAATAATAATGAAAACTAATTCAAAATAACTAGTGTCTCAATGATACTAAAATCACAGACTGTGTGAGTATATTGTATACAGCCTACTTTTTCCTGCTGCCTACTTTTTTTCTTTCTGAAATATGAATATAGATAAGATAAACGGCAGTATTCTACATTGTCATGACCTCATTACACTCATGTTAATTCGTTGAATAGTGTGGTCTTGACTCGCAAATTATTGTAGTTTTTATTTATGAATGCACGTTTTTGTAAAAATGTTTGCATATTGTCAGTATGATCAAATAACTCAAGAAGAAACTTTAAAAAACTTGCAGGTAATATAACCCCTGGTTCTTTGTTTACATTGGAAATGGAAGGTCAAGTCAAAAACAGGTTAAACTGATTCAAGTCCTTGTCAATCAAAACATAAATACATACAAGAAGTCCATGTTGATTAGTTAGTGCAGGGGATCAGTGAGTTCAGTGAACGTGTGACTGGAACAGAAAGATTGTGTTAGTGGCCCCTAATGGCCTGGAGGATTGGTGCAAGGATGTGATGTGGTTTCTCTTTTGTATGTGCATCCGTCTCTCTTTGCGGTGTTGTGGACGCGACATCCTTTCTGTCTTTCTGTGTGTAAGTGCAATGGAGTGAATGCTTATCTACAGTATGTGTGTATTTAACAGTACTTTTTGAATCTTTATCTTGTATGTGATGTTTGCTTCTAGAAAAAGAATTGATGAGTAAATAAATGAATGTAATAACTAAAATGAAATGTATCAAATTAATTTTGATTTATCTCTTTTTTTCCCCTTTCCATGTTATTCCTGGCACTCTCCTGCTCTACTTCATTATGGGTACAGGTAAGAGTTATTTTGGTTTTACATGTTTATTTGAAACCAGAATCTCCACCATCTTTTAATTTCATGTTATTTTACTGAGAATTGATTTCCAGCATTGTGAGAGTGTGGTGAAATGCTACTGTTTGTTACGAGAGCATTTGGTCATTTTCCACTGTGAAGTAAATTAGTTTATTCTGGGCAGTTGTCAGGGTACTGAAATTATTCAAGCCTTTATAAATGTCTTTACTGTCACTTTTGATCAATTTAATGTTACAAAAGATTTCTATTACAATTATAATCCTGTTCTTTTGAACTTTATAAAAAAAAAAGAAAGAAAAATCCTAAAAAATTGTATCACTGTTCCACAAAAATATTAAGCAGCATAACTGTTTGCAACACAAATACTATGATAATCAGAGAGGTTTCTTGATCATGTGACACTGACGACTGGAGTAATGGCTGCTGAAATTTTGAACGGTAGTGTATTTACAGCAAATACTTTCTTTTTTTTCAAAGCTCAGCCTTGCAAGCATGTGTAGCTAGCTAGTGTTATTTTACCACGTATAACACGTAAATTTCTGATTAATATTAGCAACCGGAGAAGGTTGGGGGGGGGGAGTTCTTTGTGTTTTACCAGGTGCAAATTTTTGTACCATACACAAATCTAGCAAAGTGGAAGTTGTATTGTGTATTGCAGATACTTTTCAAGACTCCCCCCTATATTTTATATATAATGTTTTTTAATGTTTAGGTTTATTGCACAGGGGATAGTTTGCCAATGCCAAGCAAAATACTTTATCAGTAAAAGTATTTATTCTCAGTAAAAGGTCAGCTTTGTGTGTCATATTTGTATGAAGCAATTTGTTAACACAGTTAAGATATAATTTATATTATATTAGATGGATGTTGTTGTATCCAAAATTATGCTGATTCCAGTTTTGTTTACTCTTGGGGCCAGTGGTGTAGTCTACGTGATACGCAGGTATATGCCGTATACCCACTAGAAAATGTCAAGGATTTCCGTATACCCACTAGGAAACGTCAAGGATTTCCGCATACCGACTTAAAAAAGCGCGAGGATTCGTAACAACATCGTTTTGTGACAGAACTTTCATTCATAAATTCACCCCGCCGTCTGTGTTTGCGCAGCGACACGGATCGAATCGCGGAATCCAGTCACAAATGTAATTCGCTGCAAAGCGGAATGTCACGCAATTTGGCCATTTTTGAATGAATAAATCAAAAGTAGGGATGTACAATGAATCAAATCTCGATATGTACTAGTGTCTATGAATATCAAAGCTCAAAAAGACTGCTATTGAAATAAACTCTGCATGTCTGTGACTGTGTGTCTCTGTGAATGAGCGCTCAATGTTTGCTCTACGGACACTGAAGCGCAAGTGACACTCGTGGTGTTTTTAGCGTCTATGAGGACATGGACACATTTGAACTTCATCGCAGAGCTTTTGAGAGTCACTGGCACTGCACAAGAATTTTACCATTTCATTTGATAAAACTATCATCATTCATTAGTATCATATACACTTACAAACTTTAAAGTATTTGATGACAACCTGTCAAAAATAAAAGTTTTGTATAACTTGAAGAAAATATAACTTTTGCACAGTAGAGCATAATTCAAGTAGGCCTAATAATAATAATAATAATAATAGTTTATTAAAACACATAGAAACTCAAATGTCTTTATGACAGCCCACCAAAATAAAAGTTTGTAGAGAGAAAGAAAGTAACTCGAAGAAATTACGAAAGAAATTGGGGGTTGGGTTTTATCACAGTATACTCACTACAAAAAACTAGACTACACCACTGCTTGGGGCATGATGGTAGTTGAACAAACTCTGTTGCGGGATTAGTTTTAAAGTGACAAAACCAAACCAATCCAGTCAGGCTTTGTTGGTACCATTGATCCCGAGTTCATGATTAACTATGGAGGGTGTGCACATGAAAATGTGCCATCAGTAGTGAACAGCCAATCACTACTGCGATTCACTCATCAAGAGAGAGTCAGCGCGATTCACTTCTCTCTTCTGCCGAAGATTAAAGGGATAGTTCACCCAAAAAGAAAAAAATATTCATAATTTACTCACCCTAGTTTTTACTCACCCTAGTCCATTGACTTCCATAGTAGGAAAGAAATACTATAGAAGTCAATGGGTGCCGTCAAGTGTTCTTGAAGAGATTGAAAAATGTGACGCATTTACACAGCTAGAAGAAAATATTTCTCCATGAAAGAGGACAGCTAACAAAACATCTTGCTATACCATTTAAGTGCAAGTTGTGAAGTTAGTTTATATAGTTGATATATATTTAGGTATACAGAGACTTAACATTTAACAGCATTGTTAAAGCTTTATTTATTGGTTCTAAAGCTTATTTATATTTCATTAGCCCCTTGTTTCACAGACGAGGCTTAAGCCTAGTCCCAGACTAAAATGCATGTTTGAGCTGTTTT
The DNA here is from genome assembly GCA_030578255.1 of Tiaroga cobitis. Lineage (NCBI taxonomy): Eukaryota > Metazoa > Chordata > Actinopteri > Cypriniformes > Leuciscidae > Tiaroga > Tiaroga cobitis. The sequence continues at coordinate 42,200,200 of CM060591.1, read as the reverse complement.
AACTCAAAGCAACTTGCACTGGCATATCTTAAAATATGTCTGCGCCATTGTTTTGTCTAAAGATGCACACTGTACTCCAGTAATGTTTTTTTATAAGGCATGTTTTTATAAAAGCTACTTAAAATGTCCTAATTGAACTAAGGCCTAATTGTGGCTTAATCTGGCTTTAAAAAGCACTGTCTGTGAAACCGGGCCATTATCTGTATATATTTATAATCATTTAAGCTATGAGCTTAATAATAATTGTTAAAATAAAATTGCACATTTTGTAATAAATTCAAAAACAATTTTTACTTAATTTTGTTTTTTTACTATGTAGTGACCTTTTAAATTGAAACAAGAGAACCTGAGGGAGTGACTTTGTGTCAGAAATTTAACTTTGCTTACAACTCTGGTTCAATTTCAGTTTGAGATCTCTTACCCACAACAAATCTGCTCTGGAGCAGGATAACCACTTCTTGAAACTGACTAAATTGCCTTGCATTTTGCCTTGATTTGGTTCACTTGTAAACCAGGTGTAAAGTTCTCAATGTCGTCTTCAATTTGTTTGTCAGATTTGTGTTACCATACTGAGAGTTCTTTATGCATGAATATGTAGAGCTTGATGATGACAGTCATCATTTTATTATGACACACACATTGCTATTACTTCTCATATTTACTACATTCTCAGTTTTTTTCCCCTAGCTGCATGTTTGAGGTGTAACATTCATCTGTTTGTGTGTGTGAGCTTAAACCCCAAAGTATCCTTGTAATTTTTATTTGTGTGCACTAGCGTATACCTACAGTATACACAGCCTTTCAAAGCATCCATTTGATAGCGTGCACAAATGCAGGCAGTCTAAAAAGTTTCATCTGTGCTGTTTTTCTCCAGAAGTTATGACCGATAAAAATGTCTTCGTATTCTTTTTAACTAAAGTTGGGGCTATCTCATAACCCCCTCAATCACTTGTCAATGCAGGTGGCTGTTGTTGTTGCGTTCTCTTGTATTTTGTTGTTGTCGTCTCTTTAGTTTCGTTTTTCTACTGTGAAACAACGGCCCGGCCCAGTGTTGCCACCTTGTGGAACAACTGATTAGTGCAAAACCAATTCAATGTACATGTGCGACCTATATGCGTACAGTATGCATATACTATTATGATGAAGAAATTTGCGTCATGCGCACTGTACAGGGACCCTTGCGTACACGTAAAAACCCAAGTGTACTTTGTCTTGATTCTGGCTTTGTCATGAAACATGATCTTGGGTTTCCTGGGATTATTTCACTTCTGCATTTACAAATAAGGTAGACCAGAATCGCTTTTATTGTTTGAAGATGTACAGTAGTGCCATGTTATGGGCTTATAGCTACTGTACATACATTTGCATTAAACCCCAGTAGCATGATGGTTGTCAAGTGGTGTGCTCAGGTCTTAGAAAATGGTCTGAATTCAAAAATATTGGCAAACCGGTTTAAAATGTTCCAATGTGATAAAACCTATGCTGATCGATGAGTCAAAGGAGATGTTTCACTCCGTATTGAACCCAGCAGAGCAGTTGATACATGGTTAGACTGCTCTTTGACACCAAGAAATGTCAAGAATTTAAGCCCTGTGTACAGTCTATTACCACATCATTCAATTATATCTCTTGGTTTGTAAAAATAAATAGGCAAATCATTTTAACAGACTGGCAAAAAAACACCTACAATGGAAGGTTACGGGGCAAAGTATTCCATATTCCCTCATAGACTGCCATTATAAGTGGATTTCTGTCCATCTGTTTGTCAATTTTATTGTAAAAAATTGGGGTGGCAGTGGCTCAGTGGTTCATGTAGGTTGTCCACAAACGGGAAGGTTGGTGGTTCAATCCCCGGTTCCACCTGACCAAGTGTCGAGGTGTCCATGAGCAAGACACATAACCCCAGCTGCTCCCGACGAGCTGGATGGCGCCTTGTATGGCTGACACTGCCGTCTGTGTTTGAATGAGTGAGTGAATGGGTGAAAGTGAGGCAATATGTAAAGCGCTTTGGTGGCCATTGGGTCTGTGAAAGCACTATATAAATGCAGTCCATTTACCATTTAAAAACAAAAACAAAAAATACTGTTTGGCAAATCAAATCATTTTTTCTGGTGAAGGACAACGTTCTTTAGATGTTCTACAAGTTATATTTAACCTGGCACCCATTATGTGTCAGTATGCGGGTTTATCTGTATTTGAACTAACTATCAACCATCCTGTTTATGTTTAAAGGGGTCATATAATGCCATTTTTGTACAAGTTTATATTAATCTTTTGGGTCTAAATGAAAACTTTGTAATATACTTTTATTAAAAATTCTCATTAGTATTGTAAGAAAACACAAATTTTACCTGGTCAAAAACAGCTCTGTTTTTAGCGCGCCGTTTCAGTGCATATGCCTTTAAATGATAATGAGCTTCGCTCACCCCGCCCCTCTGTTCTGCGGAGTGGAGTGTTGCCTTGACAACAGTTGAGGGTATATTTTGGAGAAAGAATGGCAGCGGGAGTCTCTGAGGACACATCTGTGCAATCGTATCAGTTTGAACCGGAGTCCGACCCGGAACAAGATGGCCGCAAAGAAGTTCTACAATTTAAGGCTCGAACAGGACGTTTCTGAATGGTTGGTTAACATAATGTCACTTTGATCTATCTTTGTATGTACTGGCAGGGTAGAGTAGTGAGATACGAACGCTATGTGTTTACTAGGGATGAGTCGCGATCTTCGAATAGTCGAACTGCGTTCGAAATTCGATCATAAAATTGCTTATTCGAATATCATTACATTTTCGCGCAATTCCAATGTGACATAATTGACGGCGCGCCTACTGTCACAGATCGCGCAGCAGAGTATATTCCCTTCGAAAACAAAACTCAGCCACTGCGTCTTCAGCGGTTCGGATTTAGGAACATCAAAATGACTGTGTTCGTTATTACACCCAAGAACAGAACACCACAATCGCTTAGACGCCATTCTGCTCCAGCGTATCAACAATGACGGACTATGATGACAGCTGGCTCAGGGGCCAGGGCGGGTCTGTGTTGAAACGCTGCTGTCAATCAACAATCGTGGGAGGGGCGTCCGATTTAGTGACGTCACAAAATCGAACGGCTCAATTTAAGGCAGGGGAAAACATACAAGGAGATTAAAACAAAAACACTGGATGGATTTTTATCATAATAGGATGGTTGTGTACAGGCACTGCCAACACACATTTCAGTAAAATCAACTTGAAAAAGTGCATGTACCATTATATGACCCCTTTAAAGAATGTATAGCTGCAAAGTTAATTTCCTGGACAACATGGATATTTGATCTATCTGTCAGAGAGCATTTTAGTTATTTTGAAGTTCCCAGTTTCACCTGCGCAGACAGTAGCATTACTTCGGAAGTGCCGAGCCTAATGAAGCATTATTTGACTTCAGGTGTAGCCTTAAATATTGAAATGATTGGTTGTTGATATCATGTAAACTGTTTAGCATCTCTCCTCACCACAGTTCTGGAAAACCTCTGGATGTTTTTAAGTTTGTTTTGAAGCTCACCTCACCAAAGCTACTCAACACTAATGGCTTAAGTTGATTTGTTGAGGTACCTATTCATGTGACACTATCATATCAGACCAAGTGTCTAACATTAAAGTGATTGCAAGTCTTGAGAGTATTGAAACGTGTTTTGAAATGGGAGAAAATGTCAGTGTAGAGACCGTTATGTAGAGTTTTTGTTCTGTCGTCTTTCACTT